>JAIWWG010000213.1:0-14955 GCA_025435555.1 Chytriomyces cf. hyalinus JEL632 | reverse complement strand
CCCAATTTTCATACATCTCCGCATGCGTGGCACTCGCCACATCCAAATATCTGGGCGTAAACCCGGCATGTCCCCGGCTGCAACGACTCCATTGACACCCCCCTCCGCAGCAGTGAACCATTGCGATACCCCACCATCCAATATCATCGTTCCATCTCCCAGCCAGCAGCCGATACATTATCCAGGAAGCTGATGTAGTTGCCGTATTGGCCGAGTGCCAGTTGGATGTTGCGGTCAGCGAACTGGTGTGAAGGATGTGTCGGATGCCAGCGATGCGTAGGCGTAAAAGAACTGTGTGGTTGGTAAACAGGGTTTGAGTTGAGATTGAGCGTTTTGATCGATGGATGCGCAGGGGCTATGACGTACATCCCAGTACAGGCCTGATTCATGCCACTTGGACAAGATGCCGTGCGTCCGAGTAAGTCTCACGCCATGCACCGTTGTTTCCGTTGTTGGTATCGTAGTACTGATCAAGTGGGCAGGGGGATCAGTGGACTATAGGCATGTCAGCGGACATGGCAATCAAATGGTACCATCTGCAGTGCCGGCATTGCACTCTTGAGTGCGGCAAGGACGGCCGAGCGGCTGGATGCATCGATCGACATGGCAGCGAGTGCGTGTGCCGGGAGCAGACAGCACAGCGCAATGATCATTGTGCGAGAGTTGTGCAAATGAGTTTAAGTGGTTTAAGCTTGTGTATGGACCAATCAAAAGCAAAACAGCGTGATCAGTAATCAGAATGGCAGCGACGTGTTTGTCGACAGCGAGGTGCAGAGGCAGAGGGATGCTACGGTTACTGTCAAGGGACACGTCAAGTTGATCACGTCAGGCTCAGCAACCAGCGCAAAAATGACAAACGACGACTTGAAGACGCAGTGGACAGAGTGAGTGCGTTGTTGGCTTCCTGTTGATCCCACTGATCCCACTGATCCAACTAACTCGCATTCGCGATACGCTAGAATCCAGGACCGTCTCAAGACCAACCTCATCACTTACAACCACAACCTTTCATTCACCCTCGGCCCAGACGGACTCTTCAAAGACCTGCATCACGTAGTTGGTGTCGACGTCTCATTCTATCCATCCACACAACCAGAACACACTGACGCATCCACCTCCGAAGTTGCAGTCATCTGTCTCGCTGTGCTCTCATTCCCGCAACTACAACTCGTCCATGAAATCATCAAGGAAGTGCATCTTCCCATCCCATACATCCCAGGCTTCCTGGCCATGCGTGAAGCACCGGCCGTGTCCTCAGTCCTTGCTGACTTGGCTTTGAGTGCACCACACTTGTACCCACCGCAGATCCTGTTTGTGGATGGAAACGGCGTGTTTCATCCGCGTGGATTCGGCGTGGCCAGCCAGATTGGTGTTGAGACTGGGATCCCGACTATCGGTGTTGCAAAGAACCTTCTCGAAGTGCATTCGGACGGGATCACTTCTAGTCACGTTAAACAGATTGGTGATACTCTTGTTGCGGGTGGATGGGAGAAAGTAGTTGGGTTGGAATCGCAGCGAGTGTACGGGGCGTGTGTTCGAGCTACGAAGGCCGCCAAGAATCCGGTATATGTTTCTGTGGGCCATGCGGTTGACTTGGACACGGCCGTTGCTCTCACGCTGGCGTGTTCCTTGCATCGCGTGCCGGAGCCCGTAAGATTTGCTGACCATCTCGGGAGGGAGTACATTAGGAAGAAGCGAACAACCCAGTTGAACTGATAACTGGTTATCCACTCCACACACTCTCATTGAATCCGAAACAGATGAGGAATAAAAAAAGAATCTTTTTTGACTTGGTATTTTATTCCGACGCCGTCTATGAGAAATTCTGTGTGGAGTGCAGTGCAGTGCGTCCGCTTCTTGAAGTTCACAGGAGCATTTCATTGCCAGCTGCAAAAAAGGGCTTCGTTGGCTGGCTGAACATGCGAATTCCATCACGGGCATTGCTATCAAGGATCATCCGAGCTTAATGTGCATTGAACTTGGCCATGAATTGGGAAATTACAGACCGGATGCAGGAAGTGTTGCCGTACCCACTCGAGAATGGATTACGGATGTGTCTGCATATATCAGAACCATTGATCGAAACCATCTGCTGCTCAATGGAAGTGAGGAAGTGAGGAAGTGACTTCGCGAGACTTTGAAGCCTCCGCAACAGTCGATGTCTGTTGCTCACATTTCTATTCTGTCGACAAAACAGAATTCTGTCCGGAGCAGATGCGGCCGCTCGAGTTGCCAGACCTTATGTCATTGGTGAATACGCTCCAGACTTGGCGGATCCTGTTTTCAAGCTCAGATTCCAGACAACCATTCACTGTTTTTTATTTTTGGTTGAACTCATCCCTAATACTGTTCAACACGGCCCACATTCCGCTATCCAGGTTGTCAAAAAATTGTGGATGCTTGTCTTGATTTATCACTGTGACTTCCTCCATCCCAACAGTTGTTTTTGTAGTCGTATGAAGAAAGACCTGACGCTCGAGATGCAAGTTTGTCAGCAGAGGAAGTATTTCTTCCCTTTCAGTCTCATAGCCTCGGAGAACTGAGCCATTTCGTCCCGCAGTAGAAGTGCTGAGGATCTGTGGTGCTGCAAGCCTGCACTCGTTCCTGCTTGGAGATCTTGTCCACAAATTTAACTTGAATAATGTAGAGAGTGTTTCCATCCTTGAAGAGGATATCTGGTCCGCAGCAGTGGTCCGGAAAAAACACCTGGTACTGCGCTGTGCTCGACTTCAAATACTCCACCATGGATCTCGTAAAGGTCTTGATTTGATTCACCGATCCTGGGTGAAGGTTCGCGACAAGAGCATAGGCAACAAGGTATTCCAGCATCAACCCAATCCATCTGCTGCCTTTGGCTGACTCAAGCAGTTGCGATAGCTAATATTCGGACCACATCCGAAAACTGGAACCAAGTAACGCAAGCATTCGACAATAGCATCTTCTACCATATTGCAATTGCATAGATACGCCGTTCACTGATTTCACAGAAAGCCAAGACCAGTATCGAACAGGCGTCTGATGCAAGTTGTCCCTTGAGGAGTAAAATGGCTTTCCCAGTCATCATGTACTCGACAATGCCATCACGTACTATCCGCCCAAGCGTGTCTCCGCCCAAAACGTTTGTAAAACTCGTTTTTTGTTCTTCAAGGTCTCGTCGAAATAATCTAAGCGGAAACAAGCCGCCATCGATATTTGACAAACCAGAGACAAACTCGCCAATCGCAAGCTCCATGTCTCTGCTTGCAAGAAACGAATCCAGAATGTAGGCTATAAAGCGTGCTCGGCCGTGGCACAATTTAAACGAATAGACCAAAGCGACAAACTTTTCAATTTCCGGTGCATCGATATTATGATCGGAGAGTATCCGCCTGCTGTAGTCAACGATTGCATCCTTGTTAAGTGGCTGTATGCCTGAGATTGCAGAATGGCTCGTAAACTGTTCGGCCTTCATGGTGGTGCCGCTAGCCGTAAGCTCATGAATCGCACTATAATTGATGCCAGTTCCGGAAACAATAAAGTTTGGGAACTTGCCGAGATGCTTTGTGTAGAAGACAAGAGGAGAATAGAAGGGCCTTGCATTCTCGCTGTTAGGGAGACTGAAAACGAATGAAGATTCAACAATCATCTGAATTTCATCAATGGCAACAAAGTCGAAGCAGCGCTCGATTGTACTGCCTGATAGAGGTGGTCTTTGAACGCTCGGCAAGAGATTCAAATAGGAGTTCAAAGATATCGCAGCCAAAGAACTGGACAGGATGAAGTTGGGCCAGAAGGATTTGCCATGGTTGGTTGTATCCCAAATCGTATACATAGTTGCAAACAAATGCTCTGACAAGGTATAACAGCCCAATGAAGTACTCTGGCTTTCCCAGGAGTCTTTACTGAGCGATCGCGGCAGCATGTCAAGTCGCCTGAGCCGAAGTCCCGCTGGTGCGATTGAGTCACGAAGTAATATCCAAATTTCATCCAGAGCATTTCAAGGAGCTGCCTGGTTTTTCCAGCCCCAGAGACGTGCAAGAGAATTTTCACATTATCGACCTTGTCCAACTGATATGTAGTCTGGCGATGGTCTAGCCTGTGCTCCAAGCAATTGTCAGCAAAAGTCGCTTGATACGGACGCTCAGGATTGTACGGTGCGATTGCTTCAATTTTGTGTTTGAGAAAAGTCAAAACATCTTCGGTCTTCTGAAGATCAAGGGCATTGTCTGAGATGAACTGATCGCTAGCGCTTCGATAGAATGGTTTCAAAGAACGAGGGTCAATCTCCACAGCCACTGCTTTCAAACCACTATTTAGATTGAACAGCTCCAAGCCAAAGAAGAGCCCATTCACCTGCGCCAGTCAGTCCAAGTCGGTATGATTCCCTCTCCTTCAGCGCCGCCTCCCTCTTATCCAGCGCCGCCCTGGCCTCCTTCAGCGCCGCCTCCCTCTTCTCCAGCGCCGCCTCCCTAGTTTTGAATGCTGGCTCTTGACCCGTACAGGAGGGATTCTTCTCCATCCAGTCGTCCAAATTCTTCACAGCTTTCGAAACATCCCTCCTCGCCTCTTCGACGGCAGCTTCGGCTTCGGCCACGGCTCGTTGTGCGATGGCAAGGTCGTCCATTTTTTTAAGTATTTATGACTAAAAACCAAAATGGGTTTCACGTTTCAAGACTCGGAAATGCCAGTTCAGTTCATGCAGACTCACCGCAGGCGCAGGAAACAGCAGAAACACTTGCACGCATCAATATGAAACTTGAGCCATTTCTAAAGAGTCTGAATGTCAGCCCTGATCCCAAATACCGCGGCTTTTGTGCGCGACTCCTTGAAAGATACAACCCAGAGGCTCTTTCGGAAGGTCGCATTGAAAAAGAACTTACCTCATATACAATCAACAAGGGCGATGCGATTGTTCTGTGCTTGAGGTCGAGAGATGATCGCGAAACGTTGTTTGACGAAAATCTGCTGATGTGTGCCGTTCTTCATGAGTTGAGTCACGTCGGATGCGTTACTATGGATCACAGCGCTGAATTTTACATGAATTTTAGGTACCTGCTTCAAAAGGCTGAGGCAGCAGCTTTATTCCAACCGGTGCAAGGCGATATAAACTACTGTGGACTGAATTTACATGGTGGGTTGGTTGCACCTTCAACATGTTTTTAACTTGTCCAAGAAGCAACAACAAAACTAATGCTCTTTCAGAACCTGGCCGGAGATGTATTTAAAAAGATTGGCAAAAAATGGACGGCTGCAAGTGTGCTGCAAGGTGGGGCTGGTTTGTCGGCTTCGGCCTTTCGGGGTTGGATCCAAAAAGAAGACAACATCAGGTTGGATACATCCTGCATCCACTCCCATGCACCACTCCTGTTCGAGACCTTTTGCTTGACTGTACGCGACACCAGAGTATGTGTATCGGTCAAGGACGACAGAGGTACCGGACCACAAAGTCTTTCGCAGATTTTGCATGACTTCAGAGCGATTTGTGGCAAACAGCAGATGGATTGTTCTGTCATCAAGCGCATCATTGGATGATGTGTTGGAGAGATATGCGTCAATGAGCTTGCCAGTTGGTGTGGACGTGTCTGGAAAGCACATTGCAACGGCAGTTCCTGAACCGCGGAGCGCGTTCAATCGGGTCACAAGAGAGGCGGGCGACTTGAGTACTCTTTCCGCTCCGATCAAGGCCCTCAAAGGCAATCAGAGCACCTCTGCGCGCTGGTGGCCGAGTCATTTTTTCCTGTTCAGACCTTGCTATCTCGCAATTTTCAAAAAGACAAACATCCGTAACTTGACGGAAACAAAAAATCCTTGGGAAGAGGTATATAAGAGTCCATTTTCCGACTCTCATCTAAAAAATCAAATATGGTCTTTCAAGCAAACTTTCTGAGCGCGTACTTGAACCAGGACAAGTCCAGAGCCACCACTCATACAAGTTTGGCTGGAGGGAGTTATCGTGTCCCCCGTGGACCAATATCGTATCCGGACCGTATCCTCAGCGACTTATCTACGCATTTTGTGCTGGGAAACCACTGTATCTGACCGAACGCGTACCAAACAGCAAACCATTTCGTTGGTTTGGCGACCTTGATTATCCATCCACAGACTCTGTGAGGGACTGGACACCCAAGCAACGCAAGCGTTTTTACCAATTGAATCTGCATGCCGTCCACTCCGCGTTGGATTCTTTGGAATTGTCCCGTTTGAATCGTGATGTCAAATTGTCTGTGCGTGCAGCCAAAATCCACGTCCACATTCCCGGGACTGGTTGTCCATGCGACTTGTGCCAGAGCGTTTCTTGCAGTGGTCGAGAAGGCCGTTCAAACGCAACCAATCAAGGCTGAATTGCTCGGGGTACTTGGAATGGACAACTTTGACAAGGTGTTTGATGGGTCCGTGTATGCCTCGGGACTTCGCATGTTGAGAAGCCGTAAGCCCGCTGATAAGGACAAGGACCCAGCATGGGTCACGGTACAAGATTCACCAGATCGTGGACGCTGACTTTGAAGTGAATGATCTCTCTTTGGATGATAACTTGGAGGTCTTCATCGAAGTCTTGGTAGACTGCAGTATTTTCAAGTCTGAATGGAAATCCAGTCACGCGCATCGCGGAATCACCTTCCGCTTCCGCGTCTTCTTCTTCTTCTAGTTCGGCTCAAGTTCGAACCAATCAGGAGTCCCACACAGTGATTGTCAGACAGGAGCACTTGGATACCTTGAAGGCCGGATTGGGGACAGTTCTCATGTATCGCCTGCAGGAGATTCTCAGCTTCAAGAACTATGCAAAGAGTCTCGTGATTGAATTGGATGACATGTATTGCCCGGGCGTGAAGCGAAAACATACAAGTAATCGCAGTTACTTGGTCATCTCCGCAACTGCCGTCTCCCAAAAGTGTTCGAGCCCGCAGTGCAGCGACAACCCGGCGGCGACAGTCAAAACTGCTTTGGGCGTGTTTCCTGGCACCTTCAAAGAATTGGTCGAGCGTCTTCTTCAGCCAAGTATTCCGCAAATCCCTCAAGTCTCTCAAACCGCTCAGGAACCGGAGCCTAAGCCTCAAGAACTTCCAGTTGTGATGGACGAGCTTGTTTCACCCTGCGTTGCCAAACAGAGATTCGACCATCACAATGAATACTTCCCTGGTTCCGCTGAACTGGAATGTGTGCGTCGCAACAATATACTGGTGTCTAGAGTGGTAAAAGACTCTGGATCCGGAATGCCAGCGTTGGATGGAATCATTTGTGTTGTGCAACTCAGGACCGTTTCTGCACTTCCACCCACAGACTTAAAAGTACATGCGACGCTTGTTCCTTCAGATTTCCGTCAAAAGCATCCGTCTATTTGCCCTTTGAAAAGCAATCGTTTCCACCTCTTCACCAGTTCCTCGTTCAAGTCAAAAACAACACCAACACCACCACCAACAACATCACCATCAATAATTACAACGGAGCAAATATGCAATTGGATGTCCAATTCAACGCAATTGAACCCATTTTTCCAGACCCGGACCTCAATCTTGTCATGTTTCGCAGTTTCAATGGACATTCAGGTGACATTGCTTACGTGGTGGTGTACCACGTTGGAAGGAATGTCTTTGGTGTGGTCTCGAAAAAGGATGCCACAGAGTGGTGGGCCTGGGACAGTAGAGTGGGAAGGTGAAATACAGGCAGGCATTACCTCGAGTACTTTTGCATGAGGACCATGGTTGGGTATTACGAGGAGGCTCAGCTGTAATTTCGCTTGCACACCGTGGACCCGACATTGGCCAAAAACAGGGAAATCCGCTTTGAGCAGATTCGAAAGACTGGTTCACATTGTCAACAGTGCAGCAGTCCACTTCAAGACTCATAGTCCAAACTTTGAAGCAAGTTTGGACGCGAACCCGGCGCTTTTTGGCTTCACCAATGGTGTTTACGACTTCGACAAGCGCGAATTTCGGGAGGCAAATCCAGCGGATTTCATGACCATGTCTTGCAGGTATGTGCCAGACATTGTCACTGTCGGTCAAAACATTCTCAGATCAGCTGCGCTGCAAGTCTCGCAACATTAACCACTTTACACAACGAGAACCTCCAACAAAATGCTCACCGCGTTGGAATCCACCTCATCCGCCGCCTTCCAACACTTCGCCAAGATTTCCCGTCAGTCATTACCAAAATTGTTGGTCAAGGGCTCACAGCCACCGTTACTTTTTCATCTGAAACGCGTTTCGAAAACTGTGCCGCGTTTGTTGCGAAACGGCTTCAAGATTTGGGGGTTCTTGTCGGCGCGTCTGATGGAAATGTTTTACAGATTGCTCCACCTTTGTGTTTCACTTTGGAGGACGTTGGTACTTTGGTTGAGGCGTTTAAAAAGGTGCTTCCAGAGGCAGTGGCTCGATTCTAGAGTTTCTTGCAAGCCAGCCCAGACCGGAAAAGCGAGACAGAAACTAGAAAGTGAAATAAAACAAATCTGATGCTTGGTGTAGTGTTCCAAAAGATAATTTATTGTTTTCATATCACTGTACGAGGCGCATTTCGCTGACACGGTCTTGGAAAAAGTCATCCTTGTAGGTTTCATACAGTTCCGTGAGCTCTTTGATGTATCTTTTATGAAGCGCGTCAATTTGTTCGTCGGTAGGTTGAGACGTCTGTTCGACATGGATGGGTGCACCGAATTAAGGAGAGAAGGCCAACGGGGTGGCATCAAGCGAGGAGCCAGTGCTCGTTTGACGGCCCCAATCACATCAGCGACATCAGACAGCATCTGGACCGACTCTCCTGTGGCGATAATCATTTGATGCGTCTGTATTTTAACCGGCTGGTAGCTCTGGTACTGGACGAACAGGACTTCCAAGATCCATGGATCTGTGTTCTCAGATTCCATACAACCATTCACTGCTTTTTATTTTTGGTTGAACTCATCCCTAATACTGTTCAACACGGCCCACATTCCGCTATCCAGGTTGTCAAAAAATCGTGGATGCTTGTCTTGATTTATCACTGTGACTTCCTCCATCCCAACAGTCGTTTCTGTAGTCGTATGAAGAAAGACCTGACGCTCGAGATGCAAGTTTGTCAGCAGAGGAAGTATTTCTTCCCTTTCGAGTCTCATAGCCTCGGAGAACTGAGCCATTTCGTCCGCAGTAGAAGTGCTGAGGATCTGTGGTGCTGCAAGCATGCACTCGTTCCTTGCTTGGCCACCGTATCCACAAATTTTACCTGGATGATGTAGAGAGTGTTTCGATCCTTGAAGAGGATATCTGGTCCGCAGCAGTGGTCCGGAAAAAACACCTGGTACTGCGCTGTGCTCGACTTCAAATACTCCACCATGGATCTCGTAAAGGTCTGGATTTGGTTCACCGATCCTGGGTGAAGGCTTCGCGACAAGAGCATAGGCAACAAGGTATTCCAGCATCAACCCATCCATCTGCGGCTTTGGGTAACGCAAGCAGTTGCGATGCTAATGTTTCGACCACATCCGAAAACGGAACCAAGTAACGCAAGCATTCGACAATAGCATCTTTCTACCATTTCAATTGCATAGATAACTCCTTCACTGATTTTACAAAAGCCAAGACCGTAACGAACGGCGTCTGATGCAAGTTGTCCCTTGAGGAGTAAAATGGCTTTCCCAGTCATCATGTACTCGACAATGCCATCACGTACTATCCGCCCAAGCGTGTCTCCGCCCAAAACGTTTGTAAAACTCGTATTTTGTTCTTCAAGATCTCGTCGAAATAATCTGAGCGGAAACAAGTCGCCATGGATATTTGACAAACCAGAGACAAACTCGCCAATCGCAAGCTCCATGTCTCTGCTTGCAAGAAACGAATCCAGAATGTACGCTATAAAGCGTGCTCGGCCGTGGCACAATTTAAACGAATAGACCAAAGCGACAAACTTTTCAATTTCCGGTGCATCGATATTATGATCGGAGAGTATTCGCCTGCTGTAGTCAACGATTGCATCCTTGTTAAGTGGCTGTATGCCTGAGATTGCAGAATGGCTCGTAAACTGTTCGGCCTTCATGGTGGTGCCGCTAGCCAGTAAGCTCATGAATCGCACTATAATTGATGCCAGTTCCGGAAACAATTAAGTTTGGGAACTTGCCGAGACGCTTTGTGTAGAAGACAAGAGGAGAATAGAAGGGCCTTGCATCCTTGCTGCCAAGGAGACTGAAAACGCATGAAGATTTAACAATCATCTGAATTTCAGTCAATGGCAACAAAGTCGAAGCAGCGCTTGATGGTACTGTTGATAGTGGTGGTCTTTGAACGCTCGGCAAGAGATTTAAATAGGAGTGCAAAGATATCGCAGCCAAAGAACTGGACAGGATGAAGTTGGGCCAGAAGGATTTGCCATGGTTGGTTGTATCCCAAATCGTATACATAGTTGCAAACAAATGCTCTGACAAGGTATAACAGCCCAATGAAGTAAGTCCACCTTCTCAGGAGTCGTTGCTGAGTAAGTGAAGCAGGATAGCAAGTCGCCTGAGCCGAAGTCCCGCTGGTGCGATTGAGTCACGAAGTAATAGTCCAAATTTCATCCAGAGCATTTCAAGGAGCTGCCTGGTTTTTCCAGCGCCAGAGACGTGCAAGAGAATTTTCACATTATCGACCTCGTCCAACTGATATGTAGTCTGGCGACGGTCTAGCCTGTGCTCCAAGCAATTGTCAGCAAAAGTCGCTTGATACGGACGCTCAGGATTGTATGGTGCTCGATATTCGATTTGGAGTCGAAGAAAGGTGAGAAACATCGTCAAGTTTGTGAAGATTGAGTTTGTTGTCGGGAATGGAATCATCGCTTGGACTCCTCTTAGGGGGGCTAGAAACGTGCGAGTCATCGATATCCATGTCACGCATTGATTTGATGACAAGAGCAGTCTTTGCAGTAAGTCCAGTAGAGAGAGTCGAAATGGGAAGATCGGCGTCAAGCGCACGACCCTCGACACCATCAACGACAGCGTGGAGCGTGAGTTCGTCCAACGGGGTGGCATCAAAGCGAGGAGCCAGTGCTTGTTTGACGGCCCCAATCACATCAGCAACATCAGACAGCATCTGGACCGACCTTCCTGTGGCGATAATCATTTGATGCGTCTGTATTTTAACCGGCTGGTAGCTCTGGTACTGGACGAACAGGACTTTGTTCTTTTTCAACATTTTATTCGAAGGGAATAAAAATGCAGTTTCAGAATTCACTCACTCAGACAATGAGAAGTCAGTTTGGCCCGTGCGTCCGCTTCTTGAAGTTCACAGGAGCATTTCATTGCCAGCTGCAAAAAGGGGCTTCGTTGGCTGGCTGAACATGCGAATTCCATCACGGGCATTGCTATCAAGGATCATCCGAGCTTAATGTGCATTGAACTTGGCCATGAATTGGGAAATTACAGTGGATGTCTGTTGCGCACATTTCTATTCTGTCGACACAAACAGAATTCTGTCCGGAGCAGATGGGGCCGCTCGAGTTGCCAGACCTTATGTCATTGGTGAATATGTTCCAGACTTGGCTGATGCTTTTTTCAAGATTGTTGAAGGCAATTCCAAGACCCATGGATCTGTGTTCTGGGGCATGTATTGACCCGAAAACCCCTTGCGTCTGTGGAAATAAAGATCATAACTGAAAATGGAACCCATTTCCGAAACGACTCCAAGCACTAAGTCGCGACTTTGGCTTCGAACCCGCTGCGTGATACAAGGTGGGTCTTCTCAGCAATCCTTAATGGAACGAGATGCAATCCAATAAACATGACGGGCCAGTATCCCCGCTTTGTCAGCTAAACACACTAAGTTCCACCAGCACCAACAGGGCCATTGGCAGCATAAGAACTTGTATCAGCTGTCAATACCTCGAGAAAACCTCTTTGCACAGCGTCTTCTGATATCTTCACGCCTGGACGAACCCTTGTTGAATCTTCAGCAAAGCTTGATTCTGCATGATGAGGCTAATCCACTTTCGAACGCGGCTGTTTGGTAGTAAGTTATATGACCTCACGAAGGATTCAACGATCGCGTTCATGTCAATTTCCCCTTCAGTACTTGGCGAAAAGCGGCGATTCCTTCATCTTCCGTCGGATGCACAGCAAAACGGCAAATCATGAACATGGAAATGAGGAACGGCAATCCTGAATGATCAGTCGTCTCTTGGTAGTGTGTGCGTTAAAAAGTAAATAAATATTCAGTGAAAAATAAATGAAATGGCATCTCCAGCACCCGTCTCTCTCCTGCGCGCAAATAACCACCCGCGACTCATGGACAGAACTGGTTCCGAAACCCAAGAACTGAAGGATGCTGTCGACGCTGACTTTGGGACGGACAAGGTGATTTTTCTTTCATGCCCGCATAGAAAACCCGTTCGAAAAGTGTTCGAGACGGCGAAGCTCCTAACTCACGGGTACTTGTTGCAGGTCTCACTCAGCGCATCTTCCGGCTTCAAAGCATACCCACTTGCGTCTCTGCTTTTCTTTTTGCTCGAATTGACGAAAGGAACCGATCACGCCGCGTACATGCAAAAGGCCCTTGCGTACTGGTGTGTTTTTCACCGTCCGTATTCGAGTATATCCTATGAGGATATTTCTTTTGTTGATTAATTATGAACAAAAGGGGCGATCGCGATGTACCAGTTGTATCATTCATGGACAGAAAGAACCTGGCGGATTACCTGAGTGGAGCTTCGGACTCGGCATTGTTCTTGTCTTCTCTTGTTGGAGCAACTGTGGGTGCAGATTCAGCTGCAAAGAATGATGACTCGCTTTCGAATTCGTTGAAGAGGAAGGCGGATGGACTGACTGCAATGGATCCTGCAGCGCGTACTTTCGATTCCGCAAACGAATCCGTCGAGAATGAGGCTGAGAAGAAGGAAGTTGCTGCCATGTTGGAGGTGGGGGCGGTTCTCATTTGTTTTCAAGTGGATGTGCTTCAATTTAGAGTATTTCTGGGATGCAGGACTTTGAACGTATCCGAGACACGATTCTTTCACGAGAACGTACAATTTTGAATCCGAGCAACTTTCTGTCAAACAAAGTGACAAAGGTGCGCATCAAAATTTGCAAATTTCGAAACAAATCAAAACACACCATTCGTTCAATCTCACCCCTCTCAATACTGCTTCGACATGTATACAGAACTTTACGAACGCCATCAAATACGCGGCTGAAATCTTGAAACCGGCTCCGGCTGCGAAACCATCAACTCGCCCGTCAGACCCAAAAGCGCGTACATCTTCATCAAACCCTGGAAACAAGCAGCCTCCAACAGCGCAACCTTCTTCTTCACGAAATGCGCCTTCGAAGCCACCGTCTTCTTCATCGCAAAAACCCTCGTCTTCGAAACCAGGGCAAAAGCCTTCCGCATGTGAGATTTACAACCATGCACCTATATCATAACGACCAATCTTGCTCATAATCTGAATTCGAAATAGCCGCTCGGATTCCCATCATTATTGTACCACCGAGTGTCACGTCTGTCATTACGTTGTTCAATGCGAAACCATTTTTATGCGAAGCAAAGTATGCAAAACAAACCACCCTTCAGCGCGCAATTTCTGAAAGTATATCGCGACTTTGCGCTCATCCCATACAATATACGACAGATTCCAAAGCACCGAAGAATGTTCCAAATCCGGCGCCGAAAAACCAACCATGCTCGTCTTGGAGCGAAAAGGCGCGCCTCAGGGATACCCGAAACAATACCACGTGTTTGATAGCGTGGATCGATTAAAACCTGAAGACTGGGATCGAATTGTAGCTGTCTTTGCGACGGGGCAGGAGTGGCAGTTTAAGAATTGGAAGTTGGGACCTCCTGTGAATATTTTTAGTCGAGGTAATGTATTGTGCTGTGGATAGTGTGTGGGGTTTGTTAATTGCGACTCATTTTTATATAATCGCCCGGCAGTCAAGGGATTCTGTCTCAAGTATGTCGAAGATCCTATCAATGACAAGATCAAGACTTGGAATGTCAACTTACTGAATGTAAAACTGTTTTCCTTGTTTGATGAAGTGTATCTCGCTTATTTTTGTCTTTGCGATGCGCAGATTCATCGATCGAAGCGCCATTTGGATGCGCAAACGGTGAATGACTTTTGGTTGGGAGTCGAAGCTTTCATCAAAGAACATAAGTCTGCGCAGTATTTGAGATGAAGCATTGCAAGCGCATTTCGATGAAATAAAGTCAGTTGGTTGCTGCGAAAAAACTTGAACGAATTTACTTCATTTTTGCAAAAAGACACACACCAACGCTAAAATAGAACTGATTTCCCAAATGATCCTCATGAAACCCAACTGCATCAAAAGCAATAACCTTCCTTGACAAGACAACTCTCAATCAACAACAAAATTAAGCACGCTCCCCTCTCAAACGACGCGCCAACTGAATATCCTTTGGCTGAATCGTAACCCTCTTTGCATGAATCGCAGCCAAATTCGTATCCTCAAACAGTCCCACAAGGTACGCCTCGGCAGCTTCCTGAAGCGCACCAATCGCGGAAGATTGGAACCGTAAATCCGTTTTAAAATCCTGCGCAATTTCACGCACGAGGCGTTGGAACGGCAGTTTACGGATCAAGAGTTCTGTGGATTTTTGGTAGCGACGGATTTCACGGAGTGCAACGGTTCCGGGTCTGTATCTGTGGGGTTTCTTGACACCACCTTTTTGGGGGGTGGAAATTGGGTTAGAGATTGTGGATGAGCCATTTGGGCGCAGCAGATGTATATTGTTTGAAAGGGGTGGGACTCACCAGTTGTTGGTGCAGATTTACGGGCGGCCTTTGTGGCGATTTGCTTTCTTGGAGCTTTTCCACCGGTGGACTTACGAGCGGTTTGTTTTGTCTGGGCGAGTGTGAGTGGGTGGGTGTGTGGTTAGTGAGTGGTTGATGGGCCTGATCGGATTGGCGACAGGCTCAGGCTGAGGACGCCAGCTTCAGAGCATGATGTATACGTTGCTTCGATCGGTCGATACGCTGAAGTTGGAGCGAGGGGATGGGATGTGGTGGTCTGATGGCATGACA
>JAIWWG010000212.1:0-14980 GCA_025435555.1 Chytriomyces cf. hyalinus JEL632 | reverse complement strand
GATATTGTGCGAAAATGTCAGTCAATACGTAATGTATGGATTTCACAGGCGCATAGTCAGAAATTGAAGCTCCATGCACGTGATGAGAGGTTGATGGGAGTTCATGCGATTGTTGCGGTCGTCTCGAAATTCTATGGACAAGCGGACTTGAGGTGAGGAACCCGCCCCATTCGTTCAATTTCGAAAAGGGTTGTTGACCATGTGTTTATGTATCCGTGAAACAGTGATCCAAGTTCATCTGAAGGGTGCTGCTCTGTGACAGAGAATGAAGCGCATGCAATCGGCATGGTCGAACATGGTGAGGAAGAAGTGGAAGTGGCAGAGGAGACCGTGCCAAAGAGCCACGACCCATCAGACGCGTTTTTAACCGACTCTATGGACTACGAACAACTAGCTGATGACCTGTGGGACTCGCACGTAATCGGGGATGAACGTTATTTCTAAAGATTTAAAAGAAACCATGTTCTTAAATTGTCACTTTTTTTTTGTGAATGCGCCCAAAATGATCGTGTCTCTGTCTCGCGTAGTTTGCCGCTTCATCATCGTTGCTGTCGCTTGCCATACTGCACTGGCACAGCAGCAGGATCGGGCTATGTCTCTTAAAAACAGCTCCTACGTCACGCTCGCTTTTTTTATGCCATACAGCGTTCCGTATCCTTACTACCACGCATCCGTACATCAAATGGATCAACTCGCATCTGTGAATATACGAATTTTTGAGAGCTTCCAAAAACGCGTCTAATAATCAGGGGTTACGTTTGATTTTCAGCTTGCCGTTGACCAATTGAACGCATCTCCAGACATTTTCCCGAATACCACGATTCAAATCGAAAGACGGGATACTTGGTCGATGTATGGGAGTCAGGATGTGACATCGCTTTCGAGTGGGCGCGCTGCTTTCGAAGCATTTGAGTCGGTCGAGGGTCCTCGCAAAATTAGTCGCCTTGTTGGAGCGTATGGAGCGTTCTTCAGTGACAGTACAGAGTATGCCTCATTTTGTTTCGAATCTTTATACTATCTCGATGTTGATTCAAATTGTTCAAGAGCTGTGGCCGGTGTGCTGGGCCATTACAACGTATACCCTTTTAAAAGATCGCTGGTCGAAGCATATCTCTGATCAATTTGCTCTAACAACAACAGGTTCCTGTTTGTGGAGATTATCAGTCATCGCCGCTTCTTTCAAACAAGCTCAATTACGCGACATATTTTCGACTGTATCCGGGCCTTGGCATCGAACGGCACATTTACCTGCTCTTGAAAGAGTGGCGCGTGTCGCGGGTTGCGATTCTTGTTGGATCGGATCAAAGAAACGCGATTGGTGCGTTCTTGTTTTCGACTTCTTGAATACTGAACAATTTGACACAGCGAGTGAGAACATGGTTCGAATCCTGTCCAAGCGCAATGTCCAAGTCTTGTCTGTAATTCATGTCCATCTGCCAAATTATAACACCCATTCAAGAAAAGAGCAGAAGCTGGAGACATTGCAAATGGCAGACATGGTCATCAACAACCTCGAGATTGTGAATGCAAGATATATCATCAGTTTTGTTAACAGCGATGAATTGGAGCCTATTTACTTTAACGCAAGGTTTGGCCCTGTTATTCTTTTCGCATGTTCTGAAAGGAGCTGAATTGACGCTTTCGAAAATGGTGCACAGACAGAAAGACAAGGGCGTCATTGGGAGAGACTTTGTGTGGATCGGAACTGAGGTTCCCTTTCGCGGTGATAAACCATCCAACAATGCGCGTTTTGCATCGATGGTGCAAGGATTTATTCTGGTCACGCCGTTGGTCGACACTATGAACATGCAGTACCAGGATCTAAATGCAACTTGGAACCAGAGGCATCTGCTGGAACCCAGGTACTTGCATGTCACATCTCAGGCTAGCCCGTCTAATAACTGTGATTCCTTTCAAAGCACGTATGTTGAGCCATACATGAACATTTCGTTTCGAGTCGGTGCATTTGATTGCATAAATACGCTTATTTATGGTCTTGATAAGGTATTGGTCCGTGTTTGTTGATGTTGTTTTTATTTCTCTTCTGAGTTGTGTTTGTTCAATCTGCCAGTTGCTCAAATCCACGCCGGAATTGAGCATCGAAACTTTGTTCAACCGCGACCCTGTTCCAATTCTGACCCCAAAAGTGTTCAGTGATACTGGTACGGGCTGCGTTGCGTTGACCTGGTTCAATATTCTTAACCCGATCCCCTCTTCTTTCAAGGCTACAAAGGTGCTTATGCAACCGACATGGTCTTGAACCCAGATACAGGAGACTTGGTCATGTTGGTGTCTGATTCTTTTATGCATTTGCAACTTACACCTTCAACAGCCCGTATCAGTTTTTCGATGTTGGAGAAAATGCTTATTTCGCCGAAACCAACGCTGATGGTTCTCGCATTGTATTCACTGGATCTGCTGTTTTCAATGGAGGTATGTTCGAATGCTTATAAACGGAATCGATCGCGTTTTTCTGAGTGCTGTTCAGGCGACACCTTCCCTCCCGACGATGGAAGGCCGCAGTCAGACTCCATCATCCAACACACAAGCACAGCAGGAATCGCGATTCTTTCATTGATGGCAATAGGAATCCTTCTAACAGTCATGTTTGCTGTTGTCCTGTATGCATATCGGTCACATCCAACGTTTGTCAAAGCAGCACCCATCTTTTCTGGACTCATGCTATGTGGCATTTTGATTTCCTTTTTGACGCCGCTGTTTGTGCTTGGGAAGCCAAATCGAATTATTTGTCATTTGAGGCTCTGGAGTGAGTTGCTCGGGTTCATTATCACGTTGTCTGCGTTGTGGATCAAAAACTCGCGCATTCACATCATCTTTTCGAGTCGAACAATCATTCCAAAAAGCAAACTTTCCAACGCGCGGTTTGCGGGATTCATGCTTGTTTTTATTGCGCTGGAAATTGTACTTTTTTTTTTTTTTTTTTTTTTGGTGCTTGTAGCAGTTTTGCCGTTATTTTCTGACTGCCTTGCACTTTAGGCGCTGTTAACCGCATGGTCCATTGTCGTTAATCCAAGACCTACCGGCGAAAACCTGTACGACGAAAATTTGTCTTACCAGTGCAACGCCTCTGCCACCACCAACCCTTCTCACGAGTCGGCAATCACAACACTGCTTTTCATCTACAACGCAGCCCTCCTTATAATGACGCTCACTCTTGGGTACCTCACACGACGCGTCAACAGCGAATACAATGAGTCTGGGTTCATGCTGTTTTACGTGCTTGCTGCGAGCTTTACATCGGGTGCAAGCATATCGGCCATGAACCAGGAAGTGGATTCTGAACGGCGGTTAGTGATACGGGCAGTTTCTTGGCTGGGATTTACAGCGTTTGTGGCTGTTGCGTTCTTTGGACCGAAAGTATGGCGGGTGTTGCTTGCGCAAGCGTCAACAGAGAGGTTGAAAAAACAAGTGCGGCTCCGAGATATGATTGACAGAAAGAGTACGAGCACAGTCACAGATGGGCTTATTGCAAAGTTTGGACGGAGTTCAGTTGAAACAAAAAGAGAGTCACGGTGTTTAAAGGAAGGGCGTTTCAGTCAAACGAGTCTAGCTTCAGAGTTTACGCAAACTGGATCAGCAGCAAAAGAGTCGCGGCAAAGTTTCGGGTCCGTGTTTAAAATGACGAGTGAGGCTGTTTTAAGTTATGAAATGTTGGCGCAGCAGCAGGGTTTGCAGCAAAACGACTCTGATTCTGGAAAAGTGGACCATCCGAAACGCGCATCGCATGCAAAGTCTTCAGCTTTGTTACGTGAAAGCGTGCCTACGCCAAAGGTGCGCTCATCACTGAATGAAATGGAGTCTGCGAGGGAGTCTAAGGGAGCTCCAAAACGAATCCCTTCTGTTGCTGCCAATCCGAAAGAGAGACGGCGTGCAAGTTTCACTGAATCCTTGCACTCTATCGTGAGCCGTTACAAATACGAGATCCTGGTACGTCTGTGTATGGGATAGTTTAATCTTGATGAACTCATCGTCACTTTTCACCTCTGAATTTGCAACATATCCTCTGCAGGGCCATTATGACTTTGAAATCACGAATACATACCACTTCAACCAATGGTCTTTCGGGGAAATCACAATCCACTCTCTCGCATCCGCGCCAAGCACAACCTGGGTGTCGGTAGAAATCAACCAAGAAGTGGAATGCTTCGTTGTTTCGAATGACCAAACTCACGTGTCTTGTCAGGGACGCGTCGTTGCTGTTTCAGTGCATCGGACTGGCAGGAAACAGCCTCAACGCGTGCTACGTATGGAGTTGGAGTCCGAGAATGCGGCGTTGAAGCTGTTGGAGCAGATCAGGGCCTTTGTTTAAAAAACGAATAAAACCCTCCGTCATGGTTTCTCTTGAGTGACCACTTGAGGTAAATTTTGGACCCCTATAAATTTCCCCTGTTCGTGAAAATTCGGGGATAAATCGTCCATGGTCTGATCAGATAAAGAAATATCACCCGTTGTCCGTCCCGCCCAATCTACCCACACACAAACATGTCTTCAGCTTCCGCAGCAACATCCATCTCACAGTCGGCAGCGTCCAGGTTCTGGAACGGCCCAACAGGTACCACACGCATCCCAACTCTGCTCATCCAACAACACCGCGTTAACCGTTATACGAATTCAAGGACCCAAGACCATTTGGTTCTGGTGCCCAATCGTCAAATGGGTAAGTAGAGAAGCTTTCTCTGAACTCTTGAATGAATCCACTGACTCTGGAAACCAATTTGACAGGGCATTGTCGGTGCAGGACTCAAGGACATTAACCGGCCTGCGGAGAAGCTGTCTCTATCCCAGTCCATGACTTTAGCAACGACGGGGCTCATCTGGGCGCGGTACTCGACGGTGATTGTTCCAGTCAATTACAATCTGATGAGCGTGAACCTGTTTGTCGGTGCCACGGGCATCTACCAGTTGCTGCGGATCTGGCAGTACGAGATGGACCAGAAGAAACTGAAGCAGCCGGTTGCAGGCATGGCTGCCATGGCCTAGATGGGATGTAGTCATTCACACATTGATGATGCCATAAAAGCTTGAACAGGGCTTATCACTTAAATCGTAAATAAAAGCACGTAAATATTTTATTTACCTTGTTAATTTACACAAATGGAAGAGAAAGAAGCGGGTGACACGCAAGACGCGAAGTCCAGCGCCGCCAGTCGACTCCGCGCAGCCACGGTCCCGTTGGCAGCACTGAACGGGGGAAACAAGGGTAAGGTTGTTGTTGAACGTTCGTGGTCGCCATTGATGTTTCCGTCTTGTTCTCACAGCATCTCTGCGTGCGGTGGCTGAACTGGCATGGCGTGCAAAGAGACTGAGCAGCGACAATCTTGATGGCACCCCCGATGCTCCGATGGATCCAGTTGAAGCGTCTCCCGCAAATTCTCTGCGACAATCTATATCTGCACTCGGTCCGAAGGAAAAGTTTGTTGCTGCCACGAACGCTGTTATTGCCACGCAGGGCCTTGCGGAGGCTGTCGCTGACAAGAAATCCGATCAACCGGCCCCTCCTTCTCACGCGGCCGTTGCAGCCGCCGTGCAAAAACTCACTGGACTATCTGTGTCTGATGCCTCAGTGATTCCTGTGCAACTGCACGCGCCCATCGTCAATGCCGCAACGGCCATCGATGCCATCATTGACCCCATCAAGGCTATGATCGATCAATACATTCCATTCGAGTCCATCGTCAACACGCTGTATATCACAACGGGGATCTTTTGGGCGTGGTTCATTGGGTATTTTAACCTCGGAATTGGATGGGTGTTTGTCATCATGTTCTTTGTCAATGCGGCGTACCGACGCAACTTTGCGAGACTAAAGGGCAAGATTTCTGTGGAGAATGCTCGCATCCTGGGTCTGACTAAGGTGCGGTTAAGAGTTGAACATCGAGAAGTGCGTGTTCTAAAAATTTTATTGGCGTCGCACGCAGCTCGAAAAAGACGCCGAGACGGTCGAATGGATGAACGTGTTTTTGCACCATTTCTGGCTCCAATTCGAACCTTCTTTGTCGAAATCCTTGTTTGATACAATCAACCCAATTCTCGCATCGTCCAAACCTGGTTTCTTGGACGATCTCGCTCTTACCGAATTCACATTGGGATCAACTGCCCCGCGAATTGACGTCATTCGAACTTTTACTCAAACCGCAGACGACATGATGATCATGGAACTGGCCCTCTTGTTTGTCCCTGTCGATGAGGACGACATTAGCCCGCGCCAAAAACGACTGGGCACTATTCGTCAATCCAAAGTGGAAGTGGTTGCCAAACTTGGGAAGGGAATTTCGATTCCTGTTCCTGTGGTTGTTGCTGAGATTGAATTTCGTGCAAATTTACGATTGGAACTCAAATTTGGATCGAAATACCCTTACGTGCAAAGAATCGATTACGTCTTCACTCAGACTCCTGTGATTGATTTCACGTTGCGCCCTTTGAAGGCTTTGGACATGATGGATGTATGTTGACCAACTTTTTGTCCTTGCTTTCCCCATTTTTTGTTTCCTCAACCATGGACCATCCTTTTTTTTTCAGATGCCTGGTTTACGAAATGCGCTTGATGGAATTCTGACGTCTTCCTTGGCTGGCTTCGTGGCACCTTTTAAAAACAGCATTGACATGGATGCCATGATGAATGGAACCATCACTGATAAACCAGTTGGAGTTCTGAAGCTTACAATTCATGAGGCGAAAAAGCTCAAGAATCTGGAACTTGCGGGAACTTCCGATCCATATGTTGTTGTTAAAATCGGCGGAGTTGAAGTTGCGAGAACGAAAGTGATTGATAGCAGGTTTGTGATGCTGCGCCCCCACATTCATATCGATTTTTTAACGCATTTTATGTGCAATTATCCACAGCTTGAATCCTTACTGGGGACAAACGCTATTTGTTCCAATCATGTCCTCAACGCTTGAATTTGACAATCCCACGGCAAATAACGATATTCTCGATCTTGAAGTGTACGATTCAAATACGCAGCAAATGATGGGTGCGCAAGACAAGTTTATGGGATCTGTTGTATCCATGCCTTTATCGCGTTGGGTCAAACTGCTGGATCCAGTTCTTGAGAGCCCAGCAGTTGGTGGCGAAGTCGAAGAAATTCCCGCTGCGTCAAGAAAATCGTTCTCATCTGGACCAGAACTCACGGAGGTGGAGAAGGACCGACTTGTTGCTGATTGGGGTACACCGTTTGATGACGCGGGAAGCGATGTTTGGCATCCATTGTCGGCCCGAGAGGTGCCTGGGAAAAAGTTTGGTGAGGCGGCTGGGTCCAGAGGTCAGATTCGGTTGGAACTGTCTTTCATGCCGCTTTCCAGCGGAGATGTTCCGCCTCCGGCACCAGCTGTACCTTCAACCACTACCCCTGACGCTGCTGCAGTTGAAAATGACTCCGAATCTGTGGCGAGTTCCCCTGTTAAAGCTGCAGAAATCGAACAAGCCATGACGCGAGGAATTCTGACAGCAACGATTCACTCCTTGAAAGATTTCCGAACTCAAAAACAATCTGCCGTGAAATGCGATGTTCACTTGATTGGCGTGGATCCGCCGGTTGGTTCAGACTCTCTTGTCGCTTCAACACCTGTAGTTCGTAAAATGGCCAACCCCGCCTGGGATTATCCTGCGAGATTCTATGTTATGGATACAAATCTTGCATGGTGCAGATTCGATGTGAAAGATGGAGCGCGTGTCATGGGGGCTGCAGAAATTTCTGTCGCCGAGATTCTCAAGAATTTGGTGATCCCTTTTTTTTTTTTGGGCACAAAATTTTTAAACTAACAATGCATATTATCCGCAGGAACTCAAAATCGCTGACTGGGACTGGTTTACACTTCCAAATGACGCCGGAAAACTTCGCGTCACATTCAACTGGTACCCACTGGACAAAAAGTTCTTGACCGAGTTGACGGAAGTGAAATCGCGCGAGCCTACTGGCGCAATCAAATTCAAACTCCTCAAAGCGAAAAACCTGGTCAATGTGGAAATGCTGGGCAGAAAGTCGGACCCTTATGCGAAAATCTCTCTCGGCGCAACTGCGCTGGGTACAAGTTTTGTGAAGGAAAACACGCTCGATCCTGTCTGGAACGAAAACTTTTACGGCGTTGTGTATTCAAAACATCAGACACTCAATGTTCGATTATGGGACTATAACAATCTGCAAAAGGACAAGTCGCTTGGAATGGTCGATGTGACGCTTTCGGACATTGTTGAATACGCAAATCTTCTCGAAAATCCTACGGCTGACTTTGCAGAACATGTGAAAGACGGTTTTTTGGTCGAAAAGGGGCCCAATGGTGTCGGATTTCACGTCACGTGTCCGATTTATTTGAAAAAGGACAATTCAAGCAACGAAAATTTGAAGGAAGCCGTGGAAGCGGATACCGCCAGCGTTTCTCGAACTGCGTCGGTTGTTGCCTCCGCTGCTGCGGAAGGACGCGAACTTGCGGCAGCTAGACGACAGCAGCGCGGGTTCTTGTACTTTGAGATTGAGTATTACCCAGTGGAGAGCGAGGACCATATTCCCGCGCTGAGTCCCAAGGATTATGAGTTTATCCATTATCAGCGAGAGAAGACTGCAAAGGAGGTGAATCGTCTGAAGGCTTTGCGGGATGTCAAAGTGTTGACCGTGGAAGACGCCGAAGAGAGGATCAAAAGCGTGGTGGAGAAGGGTTACGTCGGTGAAATTGATCCAGCGAATATTCCGCTGCTGCAGCTTCCTGCTCCAGAGCAAGTCTTCTCTCGTCACGGTAAACATTCAAAATCCTTTATTCCCTTCAATGTAATTCTCAAACCTATTGAGCAGACTCTGGTATTTTGCGCCTTCACATCATCCGGGGAAAGAGTCAAGACGCAATCAATTCCTATGTCGACATTCGTGTGGATAACGTGTCAGTCTTCACGACTCAAATTCAACGGTACTCCACAAACCCAACCTGGAACACGAAAGCAGATATTTGTTTGCGCAGCTTCAAGCACCAAAACGTTTCGATTCTGGTTATGGAAGCAAACGACGCGGAAAAAATGGGAAAAGATGACAGACCCATCGCCAAATGGAATGGCAACCTGCTTGATGTCATTGGCCGCAAGGTTCTCCCATTGGCCTTGGGGCATCTTAATTTGCCAGGAAGAACTATCGGTTTGGAAGTGTCCATTGGATATGTTCCATTGACAGTTTCTTTGGCGAATACAACCCGGAGTAAGTCGGCTCTTTCTTTTAAGCAATGCAACAAATTCAATCTGACAATGGCTTTGCAGATGCCGGAATTTTATACATTGATCTCGTAAATGCTTCCCACTTGGATGCAGTGGACAGCAATGGCACATCAGACCCATACTGCCTCATCTCACTAAACGACGAACTTTTACACAAGTCGAAAGTGCACAAAAAAGACCTCAACCCCGTTTTCAATGAAAACGTCCAAACTCCGATCCAGTTCCGCCAAAACTCGACCCTCAACTTTGTCATTAAAGATTTCAACGTGATTGGAAAGCATGTCACGCTGGGAACAGTCAATGTTGATCTTTCAAACATTGATCCTGGCCAGTTGCTCAACATGGTGTTGCCGCTGGCGGGTGCGCGTAGTGGAAGTCTCCATGTGAAACTCTTTTTCGATCATCAAGCGAGTGGCATGAAAAAAGGTTCCAGCGACGCGGCACTAACACGTGTCGGGGATGACGATGGGAATGCGGCTGTGAAATTGACCAAAGGACTCGGAACGGGCACTGTTGGTGTTTTCAAAGGAGTTGGGAAAAACTATGAAAGGCGCGCCGAGACAGTCTCAAACGGATTTAGTCGGCCGCGGAAGTTGCAATGAAACTTGGAGTCACTGAAGCAGATCTGGGTGGCGTTGCTGTTGATGGACGGTCTGACATTGCTGAGCCTGCCGGTAACGTCTCATTTCAACATTCCTTCTAATGCGCAAAACTGACTTTTCTGGGACTGTAGGAACGATCGTATTGCAGATCCTTGGAGCGCGTAAACTGAGAGCCGTTGATGAAAACGGCCTCGCTGACCCTTACGTGCTCGTGAATCAGCTGCTCCACGGAAAAGTCAAAACCCTTCTCAAAACCAAATCGCAAAGCAAAACCTTGAATCCCGAATGGAACGAATCGGTTCAATTCAAGATCCCGCCGTCCAAAATCACGCTCGTCATTGAAGACAAGAATCTGTTCAAATCAAGCAAACCCATGGGCGAGGTTGAACTGGATCTTCACTCACTGTTGAAGGATGGTGTCACTTCGTTCGACACGTGGCTGCAGGTTTCATTGGGTGGGATGGGCTGAAGTGCATGTCAAAGGTACCTTTAAGCCTGACCCGGAGTTACAGTTTGGGTTGGGTGGAGGTCCAAGGCGACCTTCGCATTCAAGCACACCCAGTCCATCTCATGACGACGCGTCTTCGGGCATGTTTAAGAGGAGTGGGTCAGGCTTGGGTAGCTTTTTGAAAGGGAAAAGAACGCCCACGTAGGCGCCAATTACCGTTATATCAATTCTTTCCGTTTTATCTGGTTCTTTTTTCCGATTCATGCGGTCCTACATTCATTTATTGTACTTAAGTTTCGTTTTCTATCAACAATTACACTCATATCACCTGCATTTTATGGCACTTGTGGCAAATGCGTTAGTTTACAAGTGAATTGGGCCAACACAAGGTTTCCTTGTCATCGCGCTGTAATCGATAATCTTGGAGTATCAAGCAAGGTTGTGTCCATCCGCCATATAACATAACAGGCGTCCTCCGAGTTGGAAAGGCAGCTGTTTTCGGAAGGAAATTTTTAGATTGAACAATCTCCAGTGCTTGATACCGCACATGCCTTTAAGACGTATGCGTAGATAAATGGCAATTGCTTTTTATTTCACAGTACTTGATGTCAAACTCAATTGCCCGGAACCCACACTTTGACACCAGATTCTGAAACATGGTACAACAACTGCTTCGACTCCACGCCCGTTGCAGGAGAAGTCGCGGTTGGTCGCGAATGAATTGTGATCTGGATACATGGATAATGGATGAGCGTTGAAGCTGCTGCGTTTCAACCAAAAGCAACAAACTCACCTGTCCCGTTGCACTATCTGTAAACCCACTTTCCAGACCGCGCGCTCTGACAGTGAAATCGGCCATATCCAGCAAAAAGTTTACAAGAAACGCATGCTCCCGCGTTTCAACATCCTCATGCGCAAACACCGCCAAACTGCCACCTTCTCGCACAACAAACGCGCGACACTCGCCCACAAACTGCGCCACATCCTCCACTCGTTCACCGAGACTAACCCATTCGGAAACCGGGTCCAGAATCAAATTGCATTGGCGCAGTGACGGGTCTTTGGATTTCGCGGCTGAAAAAGTGTTTTGGATGGTTTCGAGGAGCGAGCGTAACGGGTTCCCAGGGATAGAAGTGAAGGGTCCAGATGGGTTCTTTGAATGGATGGATGCAATGTGTGGGAATGCGTCAATGGCTGTGAACTGTTTGTTGCGGGCAATGGAGTATCCCTGTGCGAGAAACGCGGGAGAGTCAGTTGATCGCATGAATGCAAGCTGTTGCAAATAGTCACACCATCTTCTTTGCGACTGTTTCAAAGTGAGACAGCTGGGTTGAGACGCAGACAAGGAGTGTCAGCGTGGATTCGAGCGCAAGCGAGTCTGCGACAGTGTGATGTAGACAAGGGAATGCATCAGATCGAAGGGTGTCGGTGACTACAATAGTGCTGTGGCGGGAGGCAGAGAGGCGTGGGAGATGCGCTGAGAGCGAGGCAAGCGAAGCACTCATCAAAATATTTGGAGAAACTGAAAAGAAGAAGTGAAATGTGGTTCAACATCGTTTAAGTTGAAGCCCCCGGAGATGCGTCGGAAAACTGGGAAGCTTCCTTCAAGCGATCCTACAGGTCGCTGTCTAAGCACTATGCAAACATTCAACATCTATGTTGAGAAGCGGCGCAAATGAACCAGTTGTTTGGTGGGTATATTATGAGCTACTTCGACCACTGAAACTAACACTGTCACTGCCCGATGGTTTGATCTCATCTGCCCAGGTTTGGATCTGAGCACGCACAGTTTGAGTGAAATGCGCTCCTCTCTCTTGATCCATCCATTCGTTGGCAATGCGCACTGCCTCCACATCCTTCAATCGCTGGGCAGCTTCCAATAAAAGAATGACTTGATTTGTCTTTCCCACATACAATGCCCTCCGCAGCGCACGGTAATCATTTGCAGGAATTGAAACTTCTCCAATATCCAACAAAAGCTTAGCAATGCTCGTATTGTCATGATTCACGGCCTCTTCGAGGCCCCTTTGATAATCAGGTTCAATCTCCGGCTGCATCAGCAGAAGAGACGCAAACTCCGGTGAGTCGTACCTTATAGCAGCAAGAAATGCTTCGTTCAGGCCCTGTGTTGAGACACCATTCTGGATCAAGAGCGCTGGAATGGGTAGGATCGTTCTGTGCGCGCACTGAACTAATGCAGCATCCCTGTCCTGTTGGGTTACGCGTCCAAGCGGGTCATTGAGTATTGCATCCACGCATTCGAGCCACTTCTGACATACAGCTACGATCAATGCTTCATGGAGCAACTGCAAACCGCCATCCAAACTTGGGACTGCCATTAGCCGCAGCACAACATCTACATGGCCATATGAGCATGCAGAGTTTAGCGCCTCCTGAATCGAGTGTTCATTGAAACCGCGGGCGCAGTTGTCGACGACGTAATCAAGAGCAGGCACAGGACCAGTTGACCAAGAGTGTTGTGCCAATTGATATCACTGCCACTGCCGTATGCAGGCAAAATGGACTTGACGCAAGTATCGGCACGAACAAGTCGCGTTTTTACGCCCCAGACGCGTCGCAATAAGCGCCTTTTCCACACGCCGTGGACGATTTGGATAGTGTTTCACGGCACATGCACGGAGCATCCAACGTGAGGAGTGAGTTGGATGGACATAAATCCGTTACACAGGCCATGCGTGCGACTGACTTTGTATCAACGATACTTGAGTACTCCACGGTGAAGAACTCATTCTCCGCGCAACTGATAGGTATGGAGTAGTCGTGCGATGTGCTTACACTTCCGGGACAACAGGAATATTTAAAGGCACGCTTGTTCTTGACAAGCAGTCGCGTACCTTCGCACACTTTACGATGCGGGTTGGTGTTAATAGTATCCAGTGATACACCGAAATACCGGCACTCTGAAAGCCCAGTTGGAGAAAGAAACCGATTACCGTTTATTAAACTGATCAATTTTTTACTGTTCACTATGAGCATACAATGTAGATTTCATTCAGTTTGTCCAGTGCTGACATATTAAGACAGAGATGCTGCTAGACGGTAGAGAAGGGGGGTGCGAGTAGCACTGCAGTCATTCCAAATGACCATCTCCTCCCCAGAAGCAGGTGCCCCTCCACTGATAGGGTGAACACAGAACCCTGTCTGTACGTGACGCAGGTTGCCGGTGGGCAGGAACTCCCAACGGGCTTCACAGTCATTAATGTAAGTGCGGAGCTTGGACCCAACGGTTTGATTCTCGGGGCAAATGAACTTGCCATCCACCAGCTTCAGCCTGCCGTTGTCGAACGAATACGTGATAAGATTTGTGGTAGTTATACTGTCACAGTTGTCATCAAATCTAAGAGATTGCCCAGCGGATGGTGATGCTTGTATCACACAGCGATTGTTGGCTTCGTTTTGGATCCGGAAGCTGTAATTCAAGCGTACTGTGGACGTAGTGGGCCAGTAGGCATTCATTCGACCAAGTGCCCGCTCCCGATGAGGGTTTATGATGAAGCCAAAGGCAGCTGCTATTTGTCGATCGCCATTGCACACCTCCAGGGTGGGGTGCCACCTGCAGTTGTTACCGTCATTGGTTAAGCAGTGAGTGTAGCCGAACCGATTGTCGTATGCAACAGCCATCCATCCCAAAGCGTCTGTTGATGCTTTGACGCAGGTCCAAGCTGAAGCATCATACGCCATCTTGGGAGCTGGGGCGGGATTGAGAAAGTTTGGAATCGTCACCACTCCCTTGTCACCGTCGCACACAGATTTAGTTTCATGATATCTACACTCGGTAGCGTTGCTTGAAACGCAAATTGCTGATCCATCCGATTTCCTGTAAATGGCGATCCATTGCATGTTCGCTGCAGGCACACAGGTCCAAGCTGAAGCATCATTTGCCAACTTGGGAGCTGGGGCTGCTTTCAGAAAGTTTGGAATCGTCACCACTCCCTTGTCACTGTCGCACACCGATTTCGTTTCATGATATCTACAATTGATTGAGTCGCCTGACACACAAATTGCTGATCCGTCCGAATTCCTGTAAATAGCGATCCACTGCATGCTTGCTGCAGTGACGCAGGTCCAGAACGAAGGAATTGTCCTGGGGGAAAGGCCTCTATCTATCCACGCCCTGCTCAACAACCCTTGATTATAATACTGTTGGCATTCATTCAAGCCTGCATCAGCTGTGTAGCCATCAATCAGGTACCGGACAGCTATTCCCTGAGACATGGTCCATGCCAGGGTTTGACAGTCAGAGTTGCCATTACACAGTCTCCAACTTTCAGTAAAGAACCAGCTATTGCACTGCGATGTCTTCACTTGCAATTTGCCACTACAAGTCAGACACAAATCATGCATCACGCACGAGGATGCGAACGTATCGTAATGCCAGTGGCTCTCCAACATAAATTCTCTAGCGGAGCAGAAGTCACTTCCCAAATCGTTCCTCAGTTTTGCCGCAGTCAAGGCACTCAATGATTTCAATACCGTTAGGTGCTGTTACCATTCTCGTTGTAGCTACCACATTGGTATCACCGATTTCTAAAGTAGGCAAAAACTCGTTGTCGCAAGCGGGATCGTTTCAGGTAGAAGAAGCCTAATGTTTGTCCAAGGAGACCCCTGGTTTCCGGCGAAACTGAGGCTTCAACTGATCACCATTGCTCATCTGAAGACAACGTTCCTTGCTTGCTCGTAGTTGTTATGGGT
>JAIWWG010000211.1:0-15074 GCA_025435555.1 Chytriomyces cf. hyalinus JEL632 | reverse complement strand
GTTTGTTGTTCTCAAGAACCATTTTTTGGAGTTCAGCAAGGTTCATTGCTGGGTTCGACATTTTTTCGTTTTTCTCGCAGTCAAAGTCAATTTCAAATTCAGAATCACTGGAGTCGACAGCGTCAACGGTGCGTTTGATGCCTGCGGGCTGTGGAATAAAGGGGACTGCCTTCTTTCGCTGTTTTCGATTGTAATGCGCCCGGAGATGGTCTTCGAGCTGTGCTGATTCAAGTGCGAGATCGATAAGATCTTGGATTCCAGAATTACGACAGGCGTCTCTGAGTCGGGGTCTGCTGGCACACTCGCTGTTCTTACACTGGATAGACGTGAGACTGATGCCGAATGGGGTTTTATTGCCACAGGCACTCTTCGTTTGAAATTCGAAATCACAGACTGAATTGCCAATGATCTGTTTGCACTTGAGGAGCTTCTTTGCGAATTGCCAAGTTGCTCGTTCGAACTGGGTGAAGCCGTCTGGGGTGGCGGCTTTGACGACAACTCGGAGGTTGGTGTTGATGACGTAATCTGATGCTGATGCACTAAACGCAAACGGGGTCGGTTCGGGCTTAACGCTCGCTGATTCGGGTTCTTCGGATGCTTTTGGACGCTTAAAGATCGACGAGATCCTCGGCTGCTGTTGAATGTTGGTGGTGGGTTGCTGTGGTTGCGCTCTTGGGGATTTCGGTGCTGGCAATGAACCAACACAATTTCAGAGAGTGTTTTTTCCTAACCCTAACGTTTTCAGTGTGTCTTTATTGCTTGATAAAGCGCGCTTTCAAAATGGTAATCGGTTCCCTTTTTGGGCCGTGTTTGGTAAGGATACAGAGAAAAACGACTAAGTCGCGAAAAAAAATTTCGAAATGGTTAAATGTAAAAGTTGACAGAAAATGTCGATCTGCCAACAACAGCAGCGCAAGTCCGCCGCATCAGCCGCCTCGTCCACGGCCTCTCGGTCGACCTCCTCGGTTCCGGATCGCCCCGCGGTGGGGTGCTTGTGCGTTTGATGGCCCGCTTCGGTAAGTTGGTTTGAATTTCGCTGGGTTGTAGTGGGCGTTCATGATGGCGGTGGCCTGAACTCGGATGCTTCGCAGGCCCTCGTAGTCCGCGAAGATGGCGTCGAGCTCTTGCTGGAGCGTAGCGGTGCTGGCGTCGATGATCTCGCTGTATCCGCCGCAGGCGAGTCGGATCGTGTTGATGGCCTGGTAAGTGGCTTCGATTCTTGTATTGGTCCCGGATTTGAACTCCAGCTTGCTAATGGCTTCGTCGATGATAGTGGCTCCATGCGCGAGGAGTTCTGGTGGCGGTCCGAGATCGTTGTCGAAGGCGGCTTGCAGGGCGGGTTCAATGCCGGAGCACTCAATGCCATGCTGGCGGGACAGTTCGACGCCGCACGTGCGGCACTCTTGGTGGTTGCATATACGGCCAAGGAGCCAGAGGAGGATGGTGCGGGAGACTGGTCTGGAAATTGCGGGGCCGGCCATGACAAGCGCGTGGCGCTGCTTGCGGGTCGCAGGGACTGGGAGAATTTTCGATGTCCGGGCTTGGGATTTCTGTTGAAGCGCGAGCATGTCTTGGTGGTGCCATTCGTCAATGGTGTCTTCGGGGATCTTGTGGGTGGATCCACGAGGAGTGATGAGCATGGGTTGACGATTGTTGACGGTGAGCGGGTTGACAATGAGTGCGAGGCGGGGAAGTGATCGGAAGTGTGGGTTGTGTGCGAGGGTGTGCTTGATGAGTGATGTGGATTCGGGTCTGTGGTCTCGTTCGAGGCCTTGGCGGTATGTGTGGAGTGTGAGGTTGCGAGTGTCGTTGGACTGGTGGAGACGGTAGTAGTAGGCAGCATTGAGGATGAGGTTACGTGTTTTGATAGTGGGAACTGATGATAGTAGGTGTAGCGAGGCGATAGATGTGGAGGTGGGTACTGAGTAGAGGATACGGAGGCATGTGTTCTGGAATTTCTGGAGTGGCTGGAGTTCTTCTGTCGTGAGCGGACGAATTGCGAGACCATATTCGAGTTGCGAGCGAATAAAGACTGGGTACATATATAGACTGTGCAGGGTTCGAAAACCAAAACCATTAAACCCTTTTCCCTTCATCCAGGACAGTGTCTTCTTGGCATCGGTGATTCTTTTTGATGTTGATGCGGTCATGTCGATTCCTGTGGCGGTCATTGTCATTCCTACGTAGCTGGTGCTGTCTCTTTGTGCGATTTCGATTCCATTCATTTTGATGCACATCTCGGTCGGTCCGACAGCGACGCTTTTGTGTGGCGCCCAGGTGACGCCCTTCTTCTTACCCCATTCTGCGACTGTGTTGATGATTTGCTGAAGTGTGTGTTTGTTGCGTGCGAAAACTGTAGTGTCATCTGCGAAAAGGAGTGAGTTGATGCGGTGGGGTCCGACGCGAATACATGCATTCTGGTACAGGTCACGGAGTGTTGCTGGGAGCGAGTTGATGGAGATGTTGAAGAGGGGGGGTGCTGAGAGTGTTCCTTGTAGGAGACCACGGGTAACTGGGATATCTGCAGATTTGGAGCCGGATACGAGTAGACGGGCGACGTTGTGGTCAAACAGGCATCTGAAGATGGGGATGAGTACTGAGTGGGTAATCTGTGGATTGGGGTCTGACGGGTTTTCGAACATTTCTGTCCAGAGGAGGGGGCGATTGGTACAATCGTAAGCTGCTTGGATGTCGAGGTATACTGCGTGGAGGTCTGGGTGGGCTGCGATGATTTCGTGGAGGGTGAGTAGCTGATCGAGGGTTGAGCGGTTGCGTCGGAAGCCACCTTGTGCAGTGTCAGTGAACGAGTTAGTGCGGTGTTCAAGGAGGTGACGGAAGCAACCCTCATACACCATCCGAATACGACAGGTAAGCGATATGGGACGATAATTGGCGACGTCATGTTGATCACCCTTGTTTTTGTAGACCAGTGCCACGTTGGCGACATTCCACTCGGTGGGTGTTGCGAGAAGTGCAGTGAAGATGCGGAATGCGAGGGTGAGGGGATAAGCTGTGATAATGATTTCAGTCTCCGGATCCTTGGGTCCCTTGACTAACTCTCCATGTATTCCATCTTCTCCAGCTGCTTTTCCTGAGGGCATCCAGGCAACCAGGCTATGCACGTTTTCTTCCTTAATGATATCTGCGACAGATGTTTTTGTGAGTGGGGTTCGGGGGGATCGGGGATTGGTTGTGTCAAGTGCGATGGGGTTGGGTTGGTCTTCTCCTTTTGGGGGTGAGCCAAACGTTGTTTTGAAGTGTTGCGCGTATTGATCCATTTTATCCGGTCGCAGAGCGCAGTTGGATCGCAGACTACGAGCACGTTGGCAGGCAATCCGTTTGGCTTCTGCGCTCGGGTCATACACTCTGGTGTCAGTGACTGCGTTGTAGAGGCGTTTCCTCGAGCGCTTGGCTGCTTTTCGAACAATGATGTTGATATATCGAAGTTTACCGGCACGTTCTCTCCGCGTGATGGGGTCCAGTCCAGCTTCAAGCATCGCGTCCTGGGCTTCAGTGCGCCAACGCATCAGCTCTTTGAGATGGTCCTCAATCATATCCGCCTTGAGAGCGCCACCATGAAACTTAACCACACCAAGGGCTTTTCTCGCAGCTGAACGAATCCAGTCAGATACTAAGTCCCAAGCACGGTCAGCAATATCGACGCGGTCTTCCCATGTGACTGGTCCGGCCGTGAGTCGATGGTGCTCGATTTCCTCAATTGTTGCAGTGAGTACTTGGTTGATTTCTCCTTCCCTTTTCTCAAGTTCCTCACGATACTGATCCATTCTGCCCTGCAGAGCACGGATGTTGATGCGTTCGAATGGGGGTTTTCGAAAGCCGGCCAAACCGGTCACTTCGAATGTCAAGAGATGGTGGTCGGAGCCAATCGCGGTTTCGTTGTCCAGTACTGTTAAATTCGAGACACGCGTGGCTCCAGGCCCATTGGCAAAGACGAGATCAGTGATCCCTTTTCCACCGTTGGTGCTCCATGTTGTCCATTTCCCCTGGACCGGGTCGACGCGAAGCCAGTCACCATCATCAAGCCATTTTTCAATCCACGTTCTGCGTTGACCATTTACGCCAGAGTTCGGGACTGTGCTATGATCACCAACACGAATGTGGCGAGCATTGAGGTCTCCAACCATAATGATTGGCGATCCGATGTTCTGCTGCTGAAGCCGCGTCATCATCAGATCGAATGCGGTAAGTGTTGCTGCTCCTTCAGAGGGAGCCAAATACGCGCTAACTAAAAGTGTGTCTCCAAGGCGGACTACCATCCATCTACCGTCGTCATCACTGATTTCGAAAATAGACGTTAGCCTGCCAGTTGCATCGATCATCATCAACCCATTACGAGCTTTGGTTACCCCGCGAGCAGGGTCGCCGATGAGAGTCTCTCCGCGTGTTTCTGCTATCACATTTCTCATAGGGTTTGTTGCCGATTTTCTGAGCCCAGTATCCGCGAGGATTAAATAGTCTAACTTTTTGTGTTTCATGAGGGATTCAATGTGGTGTCCTTCACCGATGAGGTTTCTTCGCGCGTTCAAAAATCCGATTTTGGTGTGCTCAATCATTGCTCCATCTGAGTTTCCTCAGAGTTGGATCCTGACTGATTACCCTGTTTTGGCGCAGCAAGTTCTCGAATACGAGCCTGCATTGCCATGTCACATCCCTCGAGTGCAGCCTGCTTCACAAGCGCAAAACGAGCTCTGCGATAAACCCCAGCACGGCGCGCGCACATGCATTCTTTCATCATGTTCTCATTCGCATCCGGTTGGTGTGGCGGACTATCCAACGGGTTGAAATCGCTGAGCAAGATCTGCTTCGCGTCGAGTTTCTGACGAATATCGGCTTCATGACGACCATCAAAGAAGATCTCAGCAATGGAGAATCCACGACCAAGTGGACTGATGTCCTCGATATACGGCAGTTCGAACGTGTCGCGGAAGATGGCGCGTGTTGCTTTCATGGGTCCGTTCAATTTGGCTTCCTTCTTCAAGAATCTGAGCGATACAAAGCACGACTTAATGGATTCTGCACGGACGGGGGCTGGGCCTTCACGGGCTGGCGCATTGAAGTCTGATCGAATCGACATGGCAGCAATCTCTTTGTACGAGGGAGCAGCTTTGAAGTTTTTGTTGAACGTTTGGGTACGGTTCATGTTTTTTGGGCGGTACACAGGGCCATTCGCATGGGATTCAGTGGGTCTACCACGGCTGGCGGAGCGCGCAGCGCGACTGGCAGCCCGGGTGGACTTTTGTTGTTGTTGTTGCTGTTGTGGTTGTTGTTGTTGTGGCTGTTGAGTTTGGGGTTGCTGTGAAAGACGGTTGCGCATGTCGTTGATTTCACGTTGGAGGGCTGCATTGTTTTCGATCTGTTGTTTCAATTGTGCACTCTGTTCACGGATCATTTCCATCTGTGTGTTGATGGTGCGCATAAATTCGTCGACACGTTTGTTGTTCTCAAGAACCATTTTTTGGAGTTCAGCAAGGTTCATTGCTGGGTTCGACATTTTTTCGTTTTTCTCGCAGTCAAAGTCAATTTCAAATTCAGAATCACTGGAGTCGACAGCGTCAACGGTGCGTTTGATGCCTGCGGGCTGTGGAATAAAGGGGACTGCCTTCTTTCGCTGTTTTCGATTGTAATGCGCCCGGAGATGGTCTTCGAGCTGTGCTGATTCAAGTGCGAGATCGATAAGATCTTGGATTCCAGAATTACGACAGGCGTCTCTGAGTCGGGGTCTGCTGGCACACTCGCTGTTCTTACACTGGATAGACGTGAGACTGATGCCGAATGGGGTTTTATTGCCACAGGCACTCTTCGTTTGAAATTCGAAATCACAGACTGAATTGCCAATGATCTGTTTGCACTTGAGGAGCTTCTTTGCGAATTGCCAAGTTGCTCGTTCGAACTGGGTGAAGCCGTCTGGGGTGGCGGCTTTGACGACAACTCGGAGGTTGGTGTTGATGACGTAATCTGATGCTGATGCACTAAACGCAAACGGGGTCGGTTCGGGCTTAACGCTCGCTGATTCGGGTTCTTCGGATGCTTTTGGACGCTTAAAGATCGACGAGATCCTCGGCTGCTGTTGAATGTTGGTGGTGGGTTGCTGTGGTTGCGCTCTTGGGGATTTCGGTGCTGGCAATGAACCAACACAATTTCAAGAGAGTTTTTTTCCCTAACCCTAACGTTTTCAGTGTGTCTTTATTGCTTGATAAAGCGCGCTTTCAAAATGGTAATCGGTTCCCTTTTTGGGCCGTGTTTGGTAAGGATACAGAGAAAAAACGACTAAGTCGCGAAAAAAAATTTCGAAATGGTTAAATGTAAAAGTTGACAGAAAATGTCGATCTGCCAACAACAGCAGCGCAAGTCCGCCGCATCAGCCGCCTCGTCCACGGCCTCTCGGTCGACCTCCTCGGTTCCGGATCGCCCCGCGGTGGGGTGCTTGTGCGTTTGATGGCCCGCTTCGGTAAGTTGGTTTGAATTTCGCTGGGTTGTAGTGGGCGTTCATGATGGCGGTGGCCTGAACTCGGATGCTTCGCAGGCCCTCGTAGTCCGCGAAGATGGCGTCGAGCTCTTGCTGGAGCGTAGCGGTGCTGGCGTCGATGATCTCGCTGTATCCGCCGCAGGCGAGTCGGATCGTGTTGATGGCCTGGTAAGTGGCTTCGATTCTTGTATTGGTCCCGGATTTGAACTCCAGCTTGCTAATGGCTTCGTCGATGATAGTGGCTCCATGCGCGAGGAGTTCTGGTGGCGGTCCGAGATCGTTGTCGAAGGCGGCTTGCAGGGCGGGTTCAATGCCGGAGCACTCAATGCCATGCTGGCGGGACAGTTCGACGCCGCACGTGCGGCACTCTTGGTGGTTGCATATACGGCCAAGGAGCCAGAGGAGGATGGTGCGGGAGACTGGTCTGGAAATTGCGGGGCCGGCCATGACAAGCGCGTGGCGCTGCTTGCGGGTCGCAGGGACTGGGAGAATTTTCGATGTCCGGGCTTGGGATTTCTGTTGAAGCGCGAGCATGTCTTGGTGGTGCCATTCGTCAATGGTGTCTTCGGGGATCTTGTGGGTGGATCCACGAGGAGTGATGAGCATGGGTTGACGATTGTTGACGGTGAGCGGGTTGACAATGAGTGCGAGGCGGGGAAGTGATCGGAAGTGTGGGTTGTGTGCGAGGGTGTGCTTGATGAGTGATGTGGATTCGGGTCTGTGGTCTCGTTCGAGGCCTTGGCGGTATGTGTGGAGTGTGAGGTTGCGAGTGTCGTTGGACTGGTGGAGACGGTAGTAGTAGGCAGCATTGAGGATGAGGTTACGTGTTTTGATAGTGGGAACTGATGATAGTAGGTGTAGCGAGGCGATAGATGTGGAGGTGGGTACTGAGTAGAGGATACGGAGGCATGTGTTCTGGAATTTCTGGAGTGGCTGGAGTTCTTCTGTCGTGAGCGGACGAATTGCGAGACCATATTCGAGTTGCGAGCGAATAAAGACTGGGTACATATATAGACTGTGCAGGGTTCGAAAACCAAAACCATTAAACCCTTTTCCCTTCATCCAGGACAGTGTCTTCTTGGCATCGGTGATTCTTTTTGATGTTGATGCGGTCATGTCGATTCCTGTGGCGGTCATTGTCATTCCTACGTAGCTGGTGCTGTCTCTTTGTGCGATTTCGATTCCATTCATTTTGATGCACATCTCGGTCGGTCCGACAGCGACGCTTTTGTGTGGCGCCCAGGTGACGCCCTTCTTCTTACCCCATTCTGCGACTGTGTTGATGATTTGCTGAAGTGTGTGTTTGTTGCGTGCGAAAACTGTAGTGTCATCTGCGAAAAGGAGTGAGTTGATGCGGTGGGGTCCGACGCGAATACATGCATTCTGGTACAGGTCACGGAGTGTTGCTGGGAGCGAGTTGATGGAGATGTTGAAGAGGGGGGGGTGCTGAGAGTGTTCCTTGTAGGAGACCACGGGTAACTGGGATATCTGCAGATTTGGAGCCGGATACGAGTAGACGGGCGACGTTGTGGTCAAACAGGCATCTGAAGATGGGGATGAGTACTGAGTGGGTAATCTGTGGATTGGGGTCTGACGGGTTTTCGAACATTTCTGTCCAGAGGAGGGGGCGATTGGTACAATCGTAAGCTGCTTGGATGTCGAGGTATACTGCGTGGAGGTCTGGGTGGGCTGCGATGATTTCGTGGAGGGTGAGTAGCTGATCGAGGGTTGAGCGGTTGCGTCGGAAGCCACCTTGTGCAGTGTCAGTGAACGAGTTAGTGCGGTGTTCAAGGAGGTGACGGAAGCAACCCTCATACACCATCCGAATACGACAGGTAAGCGATATGGGACGATAATTGGCGACGTCATGTTGATCACCCTTGTTTTTGTAGACCAGTGCCACGTTGGCGACATTCCACTCGGTGGGTGTTGCGAGAAGTGCAGTGAAGATGCGGAATGCGAGGGTGAGGGGATAAGCTGTGATAATGATTTCAGTCTCCGGATCCTTGGGTCCCTTGACTAACTCTCCATGTATTCCATCTTCTCCAGCTGCTTTTCCTGAGGGCATCCAGGCAACCAGGCTATGCACGTTTTCTTCCTTAATGATATCTGCGACAGATGTTTTTGTGAGTGGGGTTCCCTAACCCTAACGTTTTCAGTTGTGTCTTTATTGCTTGATAAAGCGCGCTTTCAAAATGGTAATCGGTTCCCTTTTTGGGCCGTGTTTGGTAAGGATACAGAGAAAAAACGACTAAGTCGCGAAAAAAAATTTCGAAATGGTTAAATGTAAAAGTTGACAGAAAATGTCGATCTGCCAACAACAGCAGCGCAAGTCCGCCGCATCAGCCGCCTCGTCCACGGCCTCTCGGTCGACCCTCCTCGGTTCCGGATCGCCCCGCGGTGGGGTGCTTGTGCGTTTGATGGCCCGCTTCGGTAAGTTGGTTTGAATTCGCTGGGTTGTAGTGGGCGTTCATGATGGCGGTTGGCCTGAACCTCGGATGCTTCGCAGGCCCTCGTAGTCCGCGAAGATGGCGTCGAGCTCTTGCTGGAGCGTAGCGGTGCTGGGCGTCGATGATCTCGCTGTATCCGCCGCAGGCGAGTCGGATCGTGTTGATGGCCTGGTAAGTGGCTTCGATTCTTGTATTGGTCCCGGATTTGAACTCCAGCTTGCTAATGGCTTCGTCGATGATAGTGGCTCCATGCGCGAGGAGTTCTGGTGGCGGTCCGAGATCGTTGTCGAAGGCGGCTTGCAGGGCGGGTTCAATGCCGGAGCACTCAATGCCATGCTGGCGGGACAGTTCGACGCCGCACGTGCGGCACTCTTGGTGGTTGCATATACGGCCAAGGAGCCAGAGGAGGATGGTGCGGGAGACTGGTCTGGAAATTGCGGGGCCGGCCATGACAAGCGCGTGGCGCTGCTTGCGGGTCGCAGGGACTGGGAGAATTTTCGATGTCCGGGCTTGGGATTTCTGTTGAAGCGCGAGCATGTCTTGGTGGTGCCATTCGTCAATGGTGTCTTCGGGGATCTTGTGGGTGGATCCACGAGGAGTGATGAGCATGGGTTGACGATTGTTGACGGTGAGCGGGTTGACAATGAGTGCGAGGCGGGAAGTGATCGGAAGTGTGGGTTTGTGTGCGAGGGTGTGCTTGATGAGTGATGTGGATTCGGGTCTGTGGTCTCGTTCGAGGCCTTGGCGGATGTGTGGAGTGTGAGGTTGCGAGTGTCGTTGGACTGGTGGAGACGGTAGTAGTAGGCAGCATTGAGGATGAGGTTACGTGTTTTGATAGTGGGAACTGATGATAGTAGGTGTAGCGAGGCGATAGATGTGGAGGTGGGTACTGAGTAGAGGATACGGAGGCATGTGTTCTGGAATTTCTGGAGTGGCTGGATTCTTCTGTCGTGAGCGGACGAATTGCGAGACCATATTCGAGTTGCGAGCGAATAAAGACTGGGTACATATATAGACTGTGCAGGGTTCGAAAACCAAAACCATTAAACCCTTTTCCCTTCATCCAGGACAGTGTCTTCTTGGCATCGGTGATTCTTTTTGATGTTGATGCGGTCATGTCGATTCCTGTGGCGGTCATTGTCATTCCTACGTAGCTGGTGCTGTCTCTTGTGCGATTTCGATTCCATTCATTTTGATGCACATCTCGGTCGGTCCGACAGCGACGCTTTTGTGTGGCGCCCAGGTGACGCCCTTCTTCTTACCCCATTCTGCGACTGTGTTGATGATTTGCTGAAGTGTGTGTTGTTGCGTGCGAAAACTGTAGTGTCATCTGCGAAAAGGAGTGAGTTGATGCGGTGGGGTCCGACGCGAATACATGCATTCGGTACAGGTCACGGAGTGTTGCTGGGCCTAACCCTAACGTTTTCAGTGTGTCTTTATGGCTTGATAAAGCGCGCTTTCAAAATGGTAATCGGTTCCTTTTTTGGGCCGTGTTTGGTAAGGATACGAGAAAAAAACGACTAAGTCGCGAAAAAAATTTCGAAATGGTTAAATGTAAAAGTTGACAGAAAATGTCGATCTGTCCAACAACAGCAGCGCAAGTCGCCGCATCAGCCGCCTCGTCCACGGCCTCTCGGTCGACCTCCTCGGTTCCGGATCGCCCCCGCGGTGGGGTGCTTGTGCGTTTGATGGCCCGCTTCGGTAAGTTGGTTTGAATTTCGCTGGGTTGTAGTGGGCGTTCATGATGGCGGTGGCCTGAACTCGGATGCTTCGCAGGCCCTCGTAGTCCGCGAAGATGGCGTCGAGCTCTTGCTGGAGCGTAGCGGTGCTGGCGTCGATGATCTCGCTGTATCCGCCGCAGGCGAGTCGGATCGTGTTGATGGCCTGGTAAGTGGCTTCGATTCTTGTATTGGTCCCGGATTTGAACTCCAGCTTGCTAATGGCTTCGTCGATGATAGTGGCTCCATGCGCGAGGAGTTCTGGTGGCGGTCCGAGATCGTTGTCGAAGGCGGCTTGCAGGGCGGGTTCAATGCCGGAGCACTCAATGCCATGCTGGCGGGACAGTTCGACGCCGCACGTGCGGCACTCTTGGTGGTTGCATATACGGCCAAGGAGCCAGAGGAGGATGGTGCGGGGAGACTGGTCTGGAAATTGCGGGGCCGGCCATGACAAGCGCGTGCGCTGCTTGCGGGTCGCAGGGACTGGGAGGAATTTTCGATGTCCGGGCTTGGGATTTCTGTTGAAGCGCGAGCATGTCTTGGTGGTGCCATTCGTCAATGGTGTCTTCGGGGATCTTGTGGGTGGATCCACGAGGAGTGATGAGCATGGGTTGACGATTGTTGACGGTGAGCGGGTTGACAATGAGTGCGAGGCGGGGAAGTGATCGGAAGTGTGGGTTGTGTGCGAGGGTGTGCTTGATGAGTGATGTGGATTCGGGTCTGTGGTCTCGTTCGAGGCCTTGGCGGTATGTGTGGAGTGTGAGGTTGCGAGTGTCGTTGGACTGGTGGAGACGGTAGTAGTAGGCAGCATTGAGGATGAGGTTACGTGTTTTGATAGTGGGAACTGATGATAGTAGGTGTAGCGAGGCGATAGATGTGGAGGTGGGTACTGAGTAGAGGATACGGAGGCATGTGTTTCTGGAATTTCTGGAGTGGCTGGAGTTCTTCTGTCGTGAGCGGACGAATTGCGAGACCATATTCGAGTTGCGAGCGAATAAAGACTGGGTACATATATAGACTGTGCAGGGTTCGAAAACCAAAACCATTAAACCCTTTTCCCTTCATCCAGGACAGTGTCTTCTTGGCATCGGTGATTCTTTTTGATGTTGATGCGGTCATGTCGATTCCTGTGGCGGTCATTGTCATTCCTACGTAGCTGGTGCTGTCTTTTGTGCGATTTCGATTCCATTCATTTTGATGCACATCTCGGTCGGTCCGACAGCGACGCTTTTGTGTGGCGCCCAGGTGACGCCCTTCTTCTTACCCCATTCTGCGACTGTGTTGATGATTTGCTGAAGTGTGTGTTTGTTGCGTGCGAAAACTGTAGTGTCATCTGCGAAAAGGAGTGAGTTGATGCGGTGGGGTCCGACGCGAATACATGCATTCTGGTACAGGTCACGGAGTGTTGCTGGGAGCGAGTTGATGGAGATGTTGAAGAGGGGGGGTGCTGAGAGTGTTCCTTGTAGGAGACCACGGGTAACTGGGATATCTGCAGATTTGGAGCCGGATACGAGTAGACGGGCGACGTTGTGGTCAAACAGGCATCTGAAGATGGGGATGAGTACTGAGTGGGTAATCTGTGGATTGGGGTCTGACGGGTTTTCGAACATTTCTGTCCAGAGGAGGGGGCGATTGGTACAATCGTAAGCTGCTTGGATGTCGAGGTATACTGCGTGGAGGTCTGGGTGGGCTGCGATGATTTCGTGGAGGGTGAGTAGCTGATCGAGGGTTGAGCGGTTGCGTCGGAAGCCACCTTGTGCAGTGTCAGTGAACGAGTTAGTGCGGTGTTCAAGGAGGTGACGGAAGCAACCCTCATACACCATCCGAATACGACAGGTAAGCGATATGGGACGATAATTGGCGACGTCATGTTGATCACCCTTGTTTTTGTAGACCAGTGCCACGTTGGCGACATTCCACTCGGTGGGTGTTGCGAGAAGTGCAGTGAAGATGCGGAATGCGAGGGTGAGGGGATAAGCTGTGATAATGATTTCAGTCTCCGGATCCTTGGGTCCCTTGACTAACTCTCCATGTATTCCATCTTCTCCAGCTGCTTTTCCTGAGGGCATCCAGGCAACCAGGCTATGCACGTTTTCTTCCTTAATGATATCTGCGACAGATGTTTTTGTGAGTGGGGTTCGGGGGGATCGGGGATTGGTTGTGTCAAGTGCGATGGGGTTGGGTTGGTCTTCTCCTTTTGGGGGTGAGCCAAACGTTGTTTTGAAGTGTTGCGCGTATTGATCCATTTTATCCGGTCGCAGAGCGCAGTTGGATCGCAGACTACGAGCACGTTGGCAGGCAATCCGTTTGGCTTCTGCGCTCGGGTCATACACTCTGGTGTCAGTGACTGCGTTGTAGAGGCGTTTCCTCGAGCGCTTGGCTGCTTTTCGAACAATGATGTTGATATATCGAAGTTTACCGGCACGTTCTCTCCGCGTGATGGGGTCCAGTCCAGCTTCAAGCATCGCGTCCTGGGCTTCAGTGCGCCAACGCATCAGCTCTTTGAGATGGTCCTCAATCATATCCGCCTTGAGAGCGCCACCATGAAACTTAACCACACCAAGGGCTTTTCTCGCAGCTGAACGAATCCAGTCAGATACTAAGTCCCAAGCACGGTCAGCAATATCGACGCGGTCTTCCCATGTGACTGGTCCGGCCGTGAGTCGATGGTGCTCGATTTCCTCAATTGTTGCAGTGAGTACTTGGTTGATTTCTCCTTCCCTTTTCTCAAGTTCCTCACGATACTGATCCATTCTGCCCTGCAGAGCACGGATGTTGATGCGTTCGAATGGGGGTTTTCGAAAGCCGGCCAAACCGGTCACTTCGAATGTCAAGAGATGGTGGTCGGAGCCAATCGCGGTTTCGTTGTCCAGTACTGTTAAATTCGAGACACGCGTGGCTCCAGGCCCATTGGCAAAGACGAGATCAGTGATCCCTTTTCCACCGTTGGTGCTCCATGTTGTCCATTTCCCCTGGACCGGGTCGACGCGAAGCCAGTCACCATCATCAAGCCATTTTTCAATCCACGTTCTGCGTTGACCATTTACGCCAGAGTTCGGGACTGTGCTATGATCACCAACACGAATGTGGCGAGCATTGAGGTCTCCAACCATAATGATTGGCGATCCGATGTTCTGCTGCTGAAGCCGCGTCATCATCAGATCGAATGCGGTAAGTGTTGCTGCTCCTTCAGAGGGAGCCAAATACGCGCTAACTAAAAGTGTGTCTCCAAGGCGGACTACCATCCATCTACCGTCGTCATCACTGATTTCGAAAATAGACGTTAGCCTGCCAGTTGCATCGATCATCATCAACCCATTACGAGCTTTGGTTACCCCGCGAGCAGGGTCGCCGATGAGAGTCTCTCCGCGTGTTTCTGCTATCACATTTCTCATAGGGTTTGTTGCCGATTTTCTGAGCCCAGTATCCGCGAGGATTAAATAGTCTAACTTTTTGTGTTTCATGAGGGATTCAATGTGGTGTCCTTCACCGATGAGGTTTCTTCGCGCGTTCAAAAATCCGATTTTGGTGTGCTCAATCATTGCTCCATCTGAGTTTCCTCAGAGTTGGATCCTGACTGATTACCCTGTTTTGGCGCAGCAAGTTCTCGAATACGAGCCTGCATTGCCATGTCACATCCCTCGAGTGCAGCCTGCTTCACAAGCGCAAAACGAGCTCTGCGATAAACCCCAGCACGGCGCGCGCACATGCATTCTTTCATCATGTTCTCATTCGCATCCGGTTGGTGTGGCGGACTATCCAACGGGTTGAAATCGCTGAGCAAGATCTGCTTCGCGTCGAGTTTCTGACGAATATCGGCTTCATGACGACCATCAAAGAAGATCTCAGCAATGGAGAATCCACGACCAAGTGGACTGATGTCCTCGATATACGGCAGTTCGAACGTGTCGCGGAAGATGGCGCGTGTTGCTTTCATGGGTCCGTTCAATTTGGCTTCCTTCTTCAAGAATCTGAGCGATACAAAGCACGACTTAATGGATTCTGCACGGACGGGGGCTGGGCCTTCACGGGCTGGCGCATTGAAGTCTGATCGAATCGACATGGCAGCAATCTCTTTGTACGAGGGAGCAGCTTTGAAGTTTTTGTTGAACGTTTGGGTACGGTTCATGTTTTTTGGGCGGTACACAGGGCCATTCGCATGGGATTCAGTGGGTCTACCACGGCTGGCGGAGCGCGCAGCGCGACTGGCAGCCCGGGTGGACTTTTGTTGTTGTTGTTGCTGTTGTGGTTGTTGTTGTTGTGGCTGTTGAGTTTGGGGTTGCTGTGAAAGACGGTTGCGCATGTCGTTGATTTCACGTTGGAGGGCTGCATTGTTTTCGATCTGTTGTTTCAATTGTGCACTCTGTTCACGGATCATTTCCATCTGTGTGTTGATGGTGCGCATAAATTCGTCGACAC
>JAIWWG010000210.1:0-15139 GCA_025435555.1 Chytriomyces cf. hyalinus JEL632 | reverse complement strand
CAAAATGGAATGGCCGAAGTGTCTAATCGGATTATTCTCGATTGTGCACAGACGATTCTCAATGACTCACCATTAACTAAAAAGTTTTGGCCATATGCCATTCTCAATGCTATGTATGTTTCCAATTGATCGCCTGTTGTTCACAACGATTCTATGACTCCAATCAAGATGGTTACCGGTACCAAGTCGAATCTTGGTAACTTGGTTATTTTTGGGTCAAAAGGTTTTTCACGGTTGCCTGCAGAAAATCTTAAAGGGCGAAACAAATTGGACGTATGCACTGTCAGCAACTATATTTCTACACGTTGATTTCCAATCCTTACGTGGTACAGGAATTCGTGATGATCGACAAAGTTGTGTGGGCTCCTCCTCTTCACTGGAGTCTGATTCGTCGCTACTGCTGTCTTGTTCCTGATCAACAATCTCCTCCTGATCATGAGAATCCTCAAGATCGTCTTCAAAGAACTGAGCGTGTTGAGATTCGACAGGATCACCAGTTGATTCAGTGATTTTGGTGTTGTTTTCGACAAATTGTACATTCATGGTGGTAAAAATTTCACCAAATTTTTCTCGGAGTCGCCCGTTAGGTTATCACACTGCACCCACAGCAGAATAATGGCCACATCCGCGAACACCTCCGGATTTAAAAACGTCATGATTACTAATGATCACGCTTCTATGCCTTTGAGACGAGTTTTGATCCGACATTGATCTCAGCCTGGAGATCCGCGCAGCGGCTTTCCAGAGTTGCCGTATGAAGTTGCATCGCTTCATAATACTGCAGAGAAGGCATCCGAAGTAAATTTGATTTTTAACTTCGTCACTTGGCTCTGGTTCTTAAGACGATGTTTATTGCGCTGTGACGAAAAATCGATACCGATGGAAGATCGAACGGGCGCATTTACTCAGCCAGTGCCACTTACGGCTTGAACAACTTCCGCCTCTAAAGAAACCACACGAATCTTCAAAAACGCGCCACAAAACTACGTGATTTTTTTGCGACTGAGGATGCAGGACTCTGATTCGTTTGCGAAACTTTCATTTCCAATTCGATGATACGCACTCAAGTGTTACATAGTCTTTCGCCGGCGCAAGCTCTGGTCGGAATGGATTTCGACTGGATTGGGTTGTTCGATCTGATTTCTCCATCTTGTGTCTTCTTTTGAGAACAACAGTCGCCGTGAAGTACTTGCGCACAAACTGTGGACCCATCCCGCTCTGGATTGCTTTTCGGTGCTTCTTCCACACAGCGTCTGATGCCATTCCAAACAGAAAGTATCTGAACAGGTCTTTGGAGTTTTTGATCAAAAAGTCGCTGCGGGTAAAGTCCGGCGATGTGAGGATGCGGCGGATTGTGGCTGGGTCTGAGACTTGGAACTCGTTGTTGCCAAACAGGTTGTGCGTGACGATCGGCGAATTCAGTTCCGAGTTGCCCTGGATTCAAGGAGGTGCATCAGATAAGAAGATGCTTCGATGGCTGCTCACATGTCTCAGGAACATGAACATCTGGCCCTTCTTGAGCCATGGGTAGAAGGCAGGCAGGGACCCCAGGACAGGGACTTGCGGGTACGAAGGCGGATGAGCCATCAGAGCTCAAGAATGTCCAATAAAGTTAAAGGATGCATAAAATAACCGGAGGAGAATATTTTTTGATACTATTGTCGGTCACTCTGTAAACAATGTCGACACGCCCACGATCACGACCCGCCTCCGCAGGACGAGACCGCGTACGAGCAGCTGTTACAGCATCAGGGGTCGTATCTGCACTCAGCGACCGAGACCGAACCTTGGACGAATCGACCGGCGAAGACGAAGCCGAACCCGATGCACTCAACTCGGCCACGTTTGATCCCGTGCATTACCTGGCGATGATATTCCCGACAAAGGCGGCGCGTGCGGATAAAGCCCTGGTGCGGGTCAAAGAGAGGCTTGTGCAAATGGATTCGGATATCGATTCGCTGGTTCGGTCGCAAGCGGGGCTTCATTCAAAGGGTTCGGATTTCGATGAGTGTAATGAGTCCATGATGGTATTTGTTTTTCTTAATTTACTTTATTGTGTCTCTTCTGACACAACGCGTATTCTCTCGAAAATCGCAGCAACTGTTTGACAAGATTCGACGCATTCGAGAAAAGGCAGCGGCATCAGAACAACTTGTGCAAGATATTACGCGCGAAATCACTACTCTCGATCAAGCAAAGAAAAACTTGATGGTTTCGATTGCTACCATCAAAAAACTTCAAATGCTTGCGTCCTCGCTCGATTATATGAAAGTGTTGATGGCAAAGAAGGAGTATCTGGATGCAGCGCAGTTGTTTGAGGTTTGTATGGATTTTACGAAAGATATGTGTGTGCGAAAACTGAATGTCTTTTGCCATGTTTTACTTTTGACAGGTGATAATAAAACTCAGCGACTATTTCGATGGATTTCGAAATGTTGCGCAAATTGCCGTGTTGTTGGAACGTGTCGTGCAACTCAGAATTGATTTCAAAAGACAAATATTTTCTGACTTTGACGCTGGGTGAGTGCGCCTTGATTTCTAATGTACGCTCTCGCAACTCATATCATTGTTCGCAGATTCGTCGGTGGAATCCTTCGGTCCGTCACGAGACAGCTGGGTGATGCCTGCTTTGCTGTTCAAGCGCTAGGACCTGAAGTGCAGTTGAGTTTATCTCCAGCTCATACCGTTTGATAAAAAATTCCGAATTGACCCCAAAAAAACATAGATTCGAACTTGTCAATTGGTACTGCGACACGCAACTAAAAGACTACAAGGCCATTTTCCGTCAAAATCCAGACATTGCGTCCCTTGATGCTGTTGGGCGACGATACGCGTGGTTGAAGCGATTGCTCAAGACTCATGATGAAGAGCATGCGGCAGTCTTTCCGGAGCATTGGGCTGTCGCCGAGTATTTGTGTGAACGCTTTTGCGCGGATACAAAGTATGGATCATTTCTGTTTCGATGCAAGAAATGGACCATTGAATTTTTTCGTTCAGGAAAGACATTTCTGATGTGTTGATCCAGACGGAAAGCTCGATTGACGTGAAAGTCATGCTCGGGGCCATTCAGCAAACAATTGAGTTTGAAGGGAAAGTTGCGGGTCGTTTTGCACCGAAAGTACGTACGCGTTTTTGTTTTTGTTTTTGTTATGTTTTTGGACTGCCCTTGACAGTCAGTTACGTTCGCCAGGCTTATGACGAGGACGATGACGACTCTTACGACAATCCGCCTCCAATGCCGAGTAAATTCAAAGCAATCATTTCTTGCTGTTTTGAGCCGTATTTGAGGCTGTATATTGAATCGGAAGACAGGTAAAAACTTCGTTTGAAAATGATCGTTTTGTTCAAATTCTCACACACAAACAAGGAACTTGGCAACCATGATTGAGAGCTACAAAACCTCGTCCGAGGCCGAAGAAGAAGAAGCCATTCTTGTTTCATCCACAGACTTGTTTTTGTTTTACCGGCAAACTCTTGTTCAGTGTTCAAAGTTGTCCACAAACAAACCGTTCTTGGATTTATGCCGACTGTTTGCGAAATGGTTGAAGGCGTATGCAGAAGTTATTGCTGCGAAACTTCCAAAGTGAGTCTTTTTGTTTTCCGTATTTGTGGCAATGGTTGAGATTGGCATTTATTCATATTTATTTTCAGGGACGATAAAAAGTCGTACACTGAAGATGAAATGAAAATGGCATGTCTGATCATCAACACTGCAGACTACTGCTCACAGACTGCTGCGCAGGTTTCTTACATTGTAATTTTCATCTCGCGCGAGGAGGGTACTGATGCATGGCACATTTTAACCCGCGCAGTTGGAAGAGAAACTCATTGAAAAGATTGATGAGCGATACAAATCGTCCGTCAGCTTCACGAACGAAATTGACGCGTTTGTCAAGTTGAGTTTCGAGTTTTTTATGAGACCCTTGCAGTAAATCTAAATTGTGCTTTTTTGTTATAGCGTGACAGGTCTCGCAATCAAGAGCCTGTCTGTGATTGTTGAGATGTCAGCAGACCCGGCCCTCACAGTCATGATGAAGCGGCCTTGGGGCACAATGGACAGTGTGGGTGACCAGAGCGAGTATGTGACGCTGATTGCCAATGCAATCAATCATTCAGTTGCCTTGATTAAGCGTTATGTCACGACGCAGAAATATTTGCGAACGTTTTTTGACAAGTTTTCAGAGTTGAGTTTTATTTTATTTTTCTCAAAGATTTTCTGACACGGTCTTAAAAACTGTAGAGCATTCTTGACCCGTTTCTACGCATGCATGTATCGGTGCCGACCCATTTCTGAAGTTGGGGCCGAACAGCTCCTCCTCGACACGCATGCGCTCAAAACGGTTCTTATCCAAATGACCCAAATTGCGTCCAGCAGTGCTGCCGGCACACACGACTTGAGCCCGACTCTCATGATGGCAACCTCCGCAACAGAATCAAAGACACCGCCTCCTGCTGCATTCTTGAAAATTCTGGGCAGGGGCGTTTTGAAGATTGAGCAAGTGTTGAAAGTGGTGTTACGCGCTCATGAGCCTCCGGCGGGGATTGTGGAGACGTTTGTGTTGCTGTTTCCGGAGGGAGATGTGAATGCATTTCAAAAGATTTTGGAGTTGAAGGTTAGTTTTTCTCTCTTCGTTTTATGTTGGCTGTATGTGGGTGTTCAGATGGTTCTTGTTGTGGTACCAGGGTTTGAAACGAGCTGAACAGCTTCCAGTGATCGAAGCGTATCAGCAGCGAATTGGAACAGCAACAACCGAGCCTGCGAAAGAGAGTATCGGTGCGAAATTCAAGCTCGGCAAGTACATGACCACCAAGTGGAGTTGAAACCAAATTGTTTGCAATATTTATGAATAAACTTGTTTGAAAAAAATGGTTCAAAATGGTGAAAAGGCCGTTTCGGTGCTGTTTGTCTGCCTTGGAAACATTTGCCGCTCACCAATGGCCGAGGCCGTGTTTGCAAGCGTTGTGAAGGAAGGAGGCTTGGAGGCGTCCTTCTCACGGATAGATTCTGCCGGAACTGCAGGTGAGTGAGTGTGTGAGCATCATGGATGAATCCTGTTTCTGATGGTACCACCAACAACGATGGCCGCAGGGTATCATGTCGGTGATGCGCCAGACGCGCGCAGTGTTGCGGCTTGCCGTCGACACAACGTGCCTGTGAATCATCGAGGACAGAAAGTGAAACCCGAGCATTTCAACACTTTCGACTACATTCTGTGCATGGACGATAGCAATCTAAGTAACCTCAAAAGTGTGGAGCCCAAAGGATCCAAGGCGCAAGGTGTCACATGCCCCCCATTCCATTCTGTCCAATACAGCTGACTTGCCATTTTAGTCGCTCTGTTTGGCCAGTTTGATCCACAGGGAGAGCGAATTATCGAGGACCCGTACTATGGAGGTGATGAAGGCTTTGAGCACAATTTCCAGCAAGTGTTGCGCGCATCGCACGGCTTCCTGAAGCACTTGGGCCTCGAATAAACTCTACTGTGTTCCACATTGATGTAAATGATGTCTGAAGAGTTCGAACACATTCAGGTTCCCTTTGTCCTTTAACAACAAATAGTTTGAGTGAATAACAGTTACACTTCAATGCGATATGAAGAGAACTGCCCAAAACACGCTCAGACAGAGGAAACCGAGCAACTTCAAGAACTGAATTGTGGAAATTCGCTCGGGTGGCAAAAAGTAAAAGGGCCTCACGGGGACAATCGAATAAGAACAATGATTTAGGGCAAAAAGCGGGCCTCACGGGGAATTGAACCCCGGACCTCCTGCACCCAAAGCAGGAATCATACTACTAGACCATAAGGCCACGGACTTAAGAAATTAAAAAATCATAACTAAAACAATATCCGAACCCTGACTTCCGAATCCTTATGTGTCATTTCTTTTAATCACCTTTCGATCTTTTTCTTCGACATTCCAAGAGTACAGGTACAAAAGACCTTCCTCTGATCTACAATAAAGCTTGGAATCTGAACCCACTCCGTAACATTTGGTAGCATTGGAGCATTACCATGTCTGATTTCCCAATGAACCAAGCCACAAGCCCAGCTGAGTCCAGCAAGCTACCTCCCAAGAGCAACAGCTCCAACAAGTCCTCCAAGCCTACAACCAGTTGCTTGAAACCAACCAGTATCTTGTCCAAGAACTTGAAGCCATGCACCATTGCACTACTTCTGTCCAGTCTACCGTCCAGCCAACCATTGTCACCCCTGAAACCATCCAGCAAGCTACTGTCGCGTCTCGTCCCATGCCAGACTTCAAAATGCCTTCTGTCAAGCCCATTGTTTTCTCTGGTTCCATTAAGAACAAGCCTGCCCACGAACTCCAGAACTACTTGGATGACTACCTTGATTGTGCCCTTGAAATCTGCTGTCTCTACAGTTTTGCCCCGTCTCTGCCCACCCGAACTCACACTGGCCAACCTACCTACGTGCAGTTTACCACTGCAGGTCGCACTGATCATGCTCATATCTCCTGGCATCGAATCACTGAATCTGAATGCGCCTCCATAACCTGGGAACAATACGAGGAATGGATCCAGAAAGCCTTTGGATCTCTACTCACCCTGCCACAAGCCATTGAAGCCATGGAAAAGCTGAACCAGTCGAAGTCTGCTACCCTGTACACTGCCCAATTCAACGAACTTGTATCTGCCATTTCTGCCACCAGTATCGCCTATGATGTCAGTAGAAATATAGTCACTGGTACACGGCTATATGGCAATCTTCGTAAGAGTTCTTAAAGCTCATATTGATAGTAACTACTCTTTTTAATAGATCAACTAAAGACTCATACAACTATTAGCTTAATAAAGAAAGAATATCATAACCAGCTAACCTAAAGATATATGCAGTCAGTGAGAACAATACTGCAACAGAGAGCAAATAGTAGAAGATAAGAATCAGTTCTCGAAGGAGAGACTGATGTTAAGAAGAAACACTAAGAACAATGGTCAAATGACCCATTGTGTAAAGTGACAAAGAGAACAAAGAAGTAGCTTGTAACATAACTATCAAATAAAGTGATCGGATGAAAAGACAAAGCCTAAAAACATCTAGAAGAAAGATGAGTGATTGTAAATATATAATTAAGATTGGCAATGTGTAAATAAAGAATTATGCGTCATATGACAGAATTCAACAATGTCAAGCACCTCTGTATCAAGAATCTCCAAGGACTCAAGATGCATCTCAGAACCATGCCAGAACTGTTTCGAATCACTGACGACCTTGACAAGTTGCAACAAGAAGCTGAAAAGTTAGATGTCCTCACGTTTTGCCATGTCAGAAGAACCCAGAACACCACCAGGCAGTCCTTTTGTGCCAACCAGACCTCCTTCAAGAAGCAGCCAAGTACCCCATCCTTTTGAAACGCGTTTCCAAGCCTTGATGACCCATGGATCTCTCCAACACTGAACAGTCTCAGCCTTTTCAGTCCTTTCATCATCTCACGCCACAGCATTCGATCCAAGGGTTGGTGCCTTTATTGCCAATCCAAGAACCACAACACACAGACCACTGCCAGAAGCTCCAAGAGCGCAACTTTCAAGCCCAGAAGTCCAATGCCATCCAGTCTCGATCCAGTCACCAAGCCTCTTGCCAAGAAAGCCAAGGAAACAAATGCTTCCAGTCGAAGTCACGAATCAATGCCACCACTCAAGTCCATTCTGAAGAAGACAAAGCTACCATTGACACAAGCTCTGTTTTTGAAGAATAATTGTTTTGAGCCTCTCAGCTTTGATGAACCAACCTGCCTTTTGACCACTGCCAACTCTGACTCTACTACTACGGAACCCATGAACAAGCTTGATTATCCCTGCTACAATTTACTCAGCATGAAGAACCACCACTCTTCTGCCTTCTCAGACGCTCCAGGCCTCCTTATCTGCCAAGGAACTATCCAGTCTCTATCCTGATTGACTCAGGTGCTACTCCAAGTCTTATCCACGCCAGCCTACCGTGTATCCAAGACAGCTCTCTCCAAGCTCATGATTACAAGATTAGATTAGCTGACAAGTCCCTTGTCCAAGGGAAATGATCGAAATCTTTGCTACTGAAACTCCAAGGAACCTCATTCACTGACTCCAGAAGCTATACTGCCATGCCTGGCCTTGCCTAAGACATTGTTTTGGGAAAAGACTTCCTCAACAACTACAATCCAGAAATTGATTGGCCTTCCAACACCATCAAGATTGGTCCTCACCAATAGACTGGAGGTGCGTACAGTGGTACGCCTGGACCTTTTTAGCTTATATACATAAATGATATTATGACAGGAAAGTATTTTATTATTCTAGTAATAAAGAGCCATAGTGTTTCTGCTCATTAGTCCAGGACAGAAAAACAGATCTCATGTGAGATGAAGAGTGGCATCTCAACTAAGTCAATGAGTCTCAACATTTCTACCACTGTTGATGATGTTGGCCGGAACTTGTTTGCATAAGAAAGAGAGATGCTCCTTGTCATCCTGATACAGTCTAACCTCCTGACATGAGAAAATGCCACGTAGAAAGTCTGAGGGTTATAATTTTTTCTATCAAGCATAGAGATCGTGATCCAATGCTCCAATGTGATTCCTTGGAGCTTTTCAGGAGTGCAGGCTATTGCTGGTATAGCAGGGAATTGAGTGAGCATAGGACTCCACATTTTGCCTGTTGCAGGCATTTTGATGGCAACTGACAATGAGAGAGGTGGAATGGCAACATAACCAGGGGGGCAGCCAGGTACCAGAACTTTGTTGCAGTTCCTGACTTTGACCCAAAGTAGAAGTGGTGCTGTATCAAACTCTCTGATAGTGACTCCTCCCACTGATGATGTTTGATATGTTGTGCCATCAGGTTTCACAACTCCCAGGATGAAACAAAGTGTTCCATTTGCAAAGACCTTGAGGTGCTCAATTTTGGGAATCCTTTTGGTGATCATGGTTGGTATCCCTATGTAGAAGTCAAAGATGAGCGGTATCTTGCTTGTTGCATCATCATTGAGGTATGAGATACGAGACAACGCATTCCTGTTATCCTTCTTTTTTGGGGATGCCAGGATTCAATAGCAAGGGAGATCCAATTCCCAGCATGTGTCCATAATGCATTTCCTTATAATTGCACATCGCTCTGTGTTCATAGCAGTGGCAATTGGTGCAAAAAAGTCTTCAGCATTGGATGGTTTGGGAGGAGGATTAGCTTGGATTGCAGAGGCTGTATGCTTGTTGATGTCTCTGATATCTTGGATGGTAAGTTGACCCCAGCACATGTGAGATAGCATTGACAGGAAGTGTGGATCATCTTTTTGATGCCACACCTAACGTAGCTGATTTCTTTAGAAAGGATGCAAAGATACAAAGAAGCAAACTGAGAACTACCTTTGTCAGAAAAGCAACCCAATTCAGATTGTTCCACAGTTCTCAACCAGATAGGACAAAATGGGTGTCTAGCTGTGCAGTAGATCCAGTGTCAAATATAGGCCGACCTCCAACTGGAGGAAGTTGCAACCAGTCTCCACACATCAACAGATGCTTCCCACCCCACACCTTGGTTCTGCATATGTCACCAATAGGGTACACTTCCCTAGTTCTCTCTTCAGCAGCTCCCATGACTTCAATTTTAGTCATTGAGACCTCATCTACAATTGACAAAACTATACAGTGGATTTTTTCCTTCATAGTATGAGACAGTGGTTGTGACTGGGCCAAGTCAATAGCAAGGTTCCTCTTTGAATGGATAGTGTCACCATCTATCATCAGTCCAGCCAGGCCCATGAATGCCATTGTCTCAATAGTGTTTGGGTGACCCCAGAGCTTTGCAAAGAGAAGCAGATGCCTGGCAAATGTTTCAAATGTGTAGTGTTGCCAGAAATCCAATTGAAAGCTTTCAGAAATTTGGCCAATGCAAGCAAAATTCTGGAGGCGTGACTTTGGAGTTGGGGGTCCAGAGGGGGATGGTAGGGTCCATGGAACAGGCTGCAGCAAGTCATGTAGTCTCAGAACCTTCTCATGCTGAGGAAGGGAGGAATGGTACTTGGTAGCTCCATCCTCAAAAGAATCTGCAGATATTGAAGATGAGGGAGGTGGGGTAATGGCTTTCAAGTAGGTATCAAGATTTGGAAAGAATGGCAGTGAAGCAACTAGAGGGGAGAGGGTAGCTTGTACTGAAAGAGACAGAGCTACGTCCAAAAAGTTGTCAATTTTTTCAGAATCCTCAAAGACTGAACATGCAATGGAGTTTGCCAACTCCTCTTCAAATTGATGGAGTGTCATGGGATCTTCTTGGTCTTGTTCATTGTCTCCAGGAAATGGCATGTCATCTGCAAACAAGTCTTGCAAGGGATGCTCACGCAGTATGCGATCTTCATCTGATTCCTCTAATTTGTAGTCTTTTTCATTGCCTTTGTAATGATTCTGATTTAGTGCCTCATGGAGTTTGGCAGCATCTGCTGGATATGAAGGGGCAGTATCCAAACACTGGAGGTAGGCATCTTTGAAAGATTGACCTGAAATGAAGGGAGCAAAGATCAGAAGAAACATGAGACAGGAATATGAGATATCCTTTGGCATACCTGGATGAAACAGGAGACCATTCATTGAATGATGTGGTTTGAACAGAATCAACAGGCTTTTGTAGTGGAACATCAATTCTTCCTCTGTCAAAGGGTCTTGCCAGATTAGGTAGCTGACGTCCAGTTATGATGAGGACCTTCCTTTCAGACGAGGAGTTTTTAACCCAATGATAAACATCTTTGCCTTTGGTTTTGATTGTATGGTACAGTTCTACACAGTCAATATAGCAGATATCAGCCATGCTTGGTGGACGATCCCAATACAGATGCATGGGAGACAGATCAACAGATGAACTGTTGATGGATACAAGCGGCATTGAAACATCCACAAAGTGATCAGATGAGTTTGCAGGTGAGACAGACTGGTGATCGGGATATGATGCATGAATAAGTGACAGACTTTTATAAACAAACCGGTGAGAGCTCTCAAAGAGAGCCCCATCAGTCAGAATCAGGTAGGCGGCCATAGTAGTGCAAACTTCCACTGGTTTGGTCAAGGAGTATAGGAACTTGTTGATGATGCGAAGAGAACGGTCTTCCTCCATGATGGTATCATTATCCACAGAAGACACATTCTTGCAGTACAGGCCGATCCGCATTATTGCAGATGACTCCAAGGATTGGCGCTTGAATGTATACTTGATAGTGTATGTGGTCGACTTACGAGTGCTAATTATACGGAGGAAGTGAATGAATATTTGGGATACGAGGATGGGATCAGCGGGTGGGAACGGGATGGTAAAGAGGATGGTCAATCCCCTTTTTTTATAACCGCCGGTTCCCTTAACAGAATCTGCCAATTTTTTAAACATGGGTTCCCTCAACAGAATCTGCCGATTTTTAAAACGCGGGTTCCCTTAACAGAATCCGCCGTTTTTTAAATCGCGGGTTCCCTAAGTTGGAAGCTTTTCCTCCAATGTAAAGTTGGCGACTGCCACTATTTGTTTATGAGATTCTCGGGGAGAAGGTCTTACCTGGAATTCACAAGAAACTGTACATCCATGTTGTCCATTGACAAGCGTGCCCAATAGAGATTGCAGAGATTGTAGTATTCAAGTCCAAGCAGGCGAAAGGACTTCATAATGCACGTTTCTGGGTCAAGCGCAGATGGTTGCAAGTTCGACAGCTTCGGAATCAAGAATCAACAAAATTTTGCCGTTTGGTGTTCGCGATGTACATTTAAAGCAACTTGATGTGTGTGTTGCGTGATGGAATTGGAACTCCAACAGGTTCATAGCAAACAGGCAGAGATCTGAGGGGGACTGCAAGAAGGAGACTGACGGCGGAGAACAACGAAAATTATCCATTGCTGACGCTGATATGTCTATGTTGTTGTCGTTTGCATATTTCCGGACACGACTTTGAATGACGTCTTTGTGGGCATACTTTTGATCACAGATGGTGCATTCCGTGGTGTACGGCACTGAATGTCCAATTTTCGGACGTTGGTAAGCTTCACCTGGAATTGGCATGGCTTGAAGGAATCCAGGGCAGTTTGTGATCGGGCATTTGTTTATATCTTCTGCGAATGGTGGTCTGGGACTCAGCACACTTTCCACAAATGGAGCATTTCTGGATAAAGATGGAAGCAATGAATACAGAAGAATGGCGATATTGATCTTCTTACCGAGTGCAGAAATCTTCATCTGACAGCTTTTCTCGAAATTCTAATGATGTTCGTGGAAGGCCGTACAATGACCCCACCATGTGGAAATGAAGGTCACCTTTCTTTTGAGTTTCCGCTGATGTGGTAAACCAACGCACAACCCCCAAAAATCCGCCTCCGCGAGTTGGCGCCCGGTATTTGAAATTCCATTCCAAAAAATGTTCAAGAAAAACCATAAGCATTCTTCTTGCATTGTCAGCACATTCATACGAGTTGTTATTGGCACTTATTTCACGATCATTTGAATTTGGCGTTGAAGATGTTTGCAGCTGGATGTGTTCGCCATTGACTAACTTGCAGTTGATTGCCAGTGCCCATGATCTTGATGAAGCAGGAGAAACTGTTATGAACACGTTTGCTGTTCCAAGACATCTTTGGATGCCAAATGCGACATGCAAATGAGCTGATCGAGATTCATCTGAGCCAATGAATGCTCGCAAGCCTGGGATGATTTTCTTTTTGATGTCAAGCAACCGATTAACAACTTCCGGCGCTTGAGACGCAGCACTCCCAATGCGATTGCAGTCTTCCAGTATTTGCATATGTTCATAGCATGTGCGAATATTGTTAGGCGTCCAGGTGCCAGCTTGAAGTGTAGACTTTCGTAAGCTCATGGAAAGGTACTGCTTGGAAAATGCTTCGTTGGTAGCAATGTAATCGTAAATGATGGCTGTGAATCCCCAATGCTCCTGGAAATTCCCCGCGTACAGTTTCAGGCATCTCTTTGCCCAACGCCGTGGTGAGAGTTGCACGTCTCTATCCATACTTGGCCCTCCAAAGCCAAACGGCATCAAAGTTGGAAAGAACAAAGGAATGTTGGCAAGGTTCCTTGCTTTAGATAAACGCGAAGCGTGAAAGACCGCGTAATCAGCGCTCCCATCATCTTGGGGTTCGGCCTGTGATTGTTCCACATTCGGATTGCCTGTTGAAGAATGCAGGATGTGGGCGGTAGCTTCCTCAAAGGCAGTATCAGCACATCCAGTATTGTAAGTGGTGTGATTGAGCATTTGAACAAGGCACTCATTTACCGGGACTGAGCTTGTGTCAGTTCGATCAATATGCCCTGTAGAACCAGTCAGTTTGTACAATAGGACCAAATGTAAACATCAGTTTACCTTCACCAAAGTCATAATTTCCAGCAGCTGCTGGCCTAATTAGATCTGTGTGTTCCTTGTGCCATTTGTTGTGCTTCTCAAAGAATGACAAGAGGTCTCCAGCAAAGTTTTGGACAGAGTACCTGGCCTGCATCTGAGCAAATTCTTCAGTCACGAAGGAACCCACAAAAGTTACTCGAAGGTGATCCCAAGGCATTGCTGGTAAATGCCGCAGGACTGGTTGGTCAAACACAGATATGTAGTGGTGAGATTTGATGGTCTTTCGGGATGAATTCCCAAAAACAGATGACAGATAAATACATGGTTGCATCAAACTGACAACGGATTCAGTTGTGCGGGAAACATTGACAAATTCTGCTGGAAGGTATCCAATCCAATTTCCGTTTGCAATGGCCTCGGCAGGTTTTTTGGGAGATAACGATGTAGAATTCTCTCCTGAAATATGCTATAGAACGTTTTAGGGACCATTATGAGATTGGAGGGATGCAGCAGTGATACCAATCCGCCGTTTTTAAATCGGTGGATTCTGTAACGGGAGAATAGGATTGAAAAGATGGAAAGGATTCCTCCGATTTGAAAAATGATGGATTCTTTTAAGGGAACCCGCGTTTTAAAAAACGGCGGATTCTGTTAAGGAAACCTGCATTTTAAAAAACGGCGGATTCTGTTAAGGGAGAATGGAAGCGGACACTTGCATGAAGATAAGGTGAGAAGTAGGTAACAGAATTATTGCTACCTTCCAACATTCCCGGCACATGTGTTTGGTTTTGAACTTGGGCTTTTATGATATTTATTATCTTAAGGTGAATCACAACACATCAAAACAGCTCTCCTTATATACATTTTTGGCTCCTATAAAATCTCATTGGGCTTTCTTCAGTTTTGTTGCGGACCATGGTCAAGGTGGACCACTGGTTCTCATTATGTACTCTATACAATAAAGATAGTGAACTTTATGTACATAAGAGCAGTAGACATCACTTCTACAGCAAGCGCAACAAAAAGCAGAACCCACACGTGCTGATTGCACAAGGCCAGTGAAGTTATTCCCAAACAACTCCATCACTTGTTTAGCGCAGTGGTTAAGACATAACGGTTGGCACAATTGAACCACGGTTCAATACCCATCACCGACTTTCATTGTTTTGACCACTAGCATTTACCTGAGCCTCTAGCAACACTGCCAGGCTGTGGAACTCTGTTAACACACACCACTTGTGGTCTTCACCACACCATCAAGGGTGTCGGATCTATCCTCTATAGAAAACCAGTTGTACTGCACACACATCCAAACACCTTGGCTGAAAACACATACAGTACATAGCTTATGTAGTTGAAACAAAGGTTTGAGCCCGGATGGGCGCTATTTGAGAAGTAGGGATCACCAGACCCTCTGGAACAGAGGGGATCAGGGATCTGAATACAGTACACAAAGTAAAAACGAGAACGCTGCAACGTGCAGACATGGTAGGCAGCACTTCCAGTCAGCATTCGATAGCCAGACATCAGGGCTACCGCTGCCAGGTGCAGCGGTTACGCTAGCAGGTGTTTGTTCAAATTCGGATCCTGGAAGTGTTGGAGTTGTTGGAGTTAATAGCAGCAGCAGGAATGCGTCAACCAGACCAAGAAGTGGGTGTCTGGTACAAGGATGCAGGTGCTTCCAGGCACTACACGTTCCAGCGCGAAATTCTGAGCAACTACCGACCAGTGCAAGACTCTGTGCAGCTTGCAGACAGGAGTTCTCTTGAGATCCAAGGTGTTGGAAGCATCACCTGCAAGACTTCTGAGGGAAACACTGTTACTCT
>JAIWWG010000021.1:0-417072 GCA_025435555.1 Chytriomyces cf. hyalinus JEL632 | reverse complement strand
AAAAGTAGCAATAGAATACTTTTCCAAGTTGATTTCTATTTCTTCTTCTTCTGCTTATTTCTCTATAAAGATCAGAAGATAGCTGCATGAAGTTGGCAGCAGTGTGGGTTGAACCAGTGACCTGTGGGTCTTTGGTCGCGAACCTTAACAACTAAGCCAGAATCATATGAATTCCAAACAATTACTTTCAACCATGTTTTTGCTTGATCAGAGCAAGAATAGTTGAAATCATGTAGTAGAATAAGCTATCATCATCTACAAGTCTGCACCCTTTATAGAATACGAGTATTCGTGTATTCATTCCTTGTTATAGTATCAACTAGACATTTACCCTACTCAATGTCATAATTCATGCCCATATGCATTAAGGTTGGTGGAATGGTGAGGTGCAGGACTCTTCTTTATCTGCAGTAGAGAATAAGAGATGAATCAGGGAGAATTAACCTTTATTGAAGTAAACAGTGCTCTATCACTTGAGACTGATATTCAATAACTTTTAGGATTGGTAAAGGCCCAGCAGTCCTTGGGGGCGTTTGGGGGTTTTCCATCTCGGTTCTTTATAATTTCTACCGTGAAAAAATAGAAAACTAGGGAGATACCCACAATTTTCCACCCATGAGTGATTCTTTCATGTTCTATTCCAAAGAGTATAAATGGTAGAGCTTCCACAAGGCAAATAAACATCTTCTTAGACCAAAATCATCGTTGTAGCACCTTGTCCTCAAGTCACAAACTCTCGTACAGCATGCTGCCACCATTTGTACCGACATCTTGTAGTTGGTTCAGCTAAATCTCCAGCAGCCACAGTGAGAATGCGGCAATTGTCATCCAATTCACATGGCAGTCTTGAAGCACCAATGTGAGTTCCACCAGTCTTCACTAAAGCAGGTTTCAGCACATCAACACAATCAAAGCTTGTTTCGCAACATACCAAAATTTCTTATTCCACCAAGCATGTTTGAATAAGCCTTTCACTGTGCCTCCTGTATTTCTGCAATGCTTCCTCCTGTGGAATCAACATTTTCTTTACTTGCCAACATCTCCCTGTGTGCCCTTGCTGCATACTCATCATGCTCATTTTGACTCAGTGCCACCCATTTACCAGAATCTGAGGTGACCATTTGAAACTCATTGATCTGAATCAGTTTGGCCTGGCTGTCATCTTGCTTCAGTGCTTTATTTGCATCTGTTGTTATTGCTGTCAAAAGATATCATTCAGCTGTCTTACCTTTAAGCTCCTTCCCAAGGTCATGCAGAAACATCTGGTAGCCAGGCATCTTTTCTGAGGCAACAATGTGCACCTTGCGAGGCATTGGTATGAGGATGTCATTGAGTTCATGCTGATGGGGGATCAAGGGATTCTCCTCAAGTTGCTGAACACGGGTGGGTTCTGATCCCACTGCAGGCAGAATAGCCACATTGGCAGCTTTTCTTTTCTTCTGCTGATGGTTGCTGATGTAATTCTGAAACTCACTCGTTAACAATGCACACCTCAATTATGCTTTGTCGCTGAATAAATGGGATTGGAAATACCTTCACTGTTGCAATATCACATTTAAACGCTGTGCTCAAGGCAGTCATTCTGCCGATACAACTCTGCTGGTTCACGAGTCCCCATTCACAGTGCACTTGACTTTTCTGTTCACTTGTCAATTGCATCTGAGTTGGGTGCACAAACAGCATGTAAGTAGTTGGTTCAGAAGAGACGTTGCTGCTGCATTCACATCAGTGTCCGAATTTCTTTTGCAATTTCAGGCATGAATTTCATGCGAGCGTGGGATTGGCATCGGGCTATTTATTGAAAAAAATTCCCATTTTACTATTCACATTTTCCCCATAAAAGATACGATTTTGCTCATCTACAAACGCGTCTCACGTGTCTCTCCATTTCATTAGTGGTGGTGCGCGCGTTTAACCGATATTTTGAGTTTCTACGGTTCCGAAATACACGAACGTCATTTGTCGATCCGAGCCATTCGCAACTGATCAAAACTGCGTTGATGTCAGCATGAATTGGTGCACTCCAACGCCTCAGTCCGGCATGAGGATCATAATGCATCAGAGAATGGTAACGAGAAAGAGAATCGTGATGCATCAGACACGAGACATCAGGTAAATCCATTTTCCTTTTTTCACCACTTTTGCAATGCTCTCCACACAAGTCGTGAACCAAACCAGGCGTCTTGCCGTTCCAGCGTCTGCTGTTGGCTACAACCGCAAAGGCGACCAGCCACACACAGCACCAGTGTCGGTCAAGTCTCTCGGAAAGGCTTCAAACGGCGTTTCTGTGGCCACGCTGGATGGACGCGGTCCAGTCTCCTCGCTCGCTCTTGTGATCGGCGCTGGCTCGAGACACGAAGAATCTCCAGGCGTGGCGCACCTGTTGAAGGCGTCGCTTGTGCGGGTGAGCACGGCTGCTTGAGTTGCACATGTGCGTGTGAACACCAACTTACCCTTGGCACCACAGGCACGACCAGGCGATAACATTGTCCGCACTTATCGCGAATTCGAATTCCGTGGAAACACGCTGTATACGTCAGTGTCTCGCGAAAATATCATCATTGGATCCAACTTTCTCCGAGACGATCTGTACGTTTTTGTCTTCAAAAGCGATGATTGCAATTCATTCCTGAACTTTAAACGCACGCACTAGTGTTGATGTTGTCCCCGGTCTGATTAACCAAGTCTTCAACCCATCTTTCCAACCATACGAATTCTTGGATGCGCTTCCAGGCGTATCAGATGAAACTGCCGCATCCCTCGCAAACCCTACTACCCGTGTCTTGGACACTCTTCATCACATTGCGTTCCGTCGAGGTCTCGGAAACTCGCTTTTCGCAACAGACCGTGCCTTGAACAACTTGAAAAGATCAGACTTGCAAGCATTTGCTTCTGCCCACTTTACCGCCGAAAAGATTGCCATCGTTGGAAGCGGTGTTGCACACGATGAATTGGAAGCACTCGTCAACTCGTCATTTGATGGCGTCGCCGTTCCATCAACGTCTGGAGCCGCGCCCTCACCAGCATCCGCGTACTTTGGTGGAGAAACTCGTATCAGCGGGTCCGGCCCATCTCACGTCGCCATTGGCTTCAAATCTGAAGCTTTCACCAATATCCATGCACATGCTACTTCCTTGGTTCTCCGCGCAGTTCTCGATGGAACTCAGCGTCTTAAATGGGGATCCACGAGCGGAGCCACGGGTCTTCTCGCGAAAGCTGCTGCCCCGGGGACGGATGTTACTGCATTTAACGCGTCATACACGGATGCGGGGCTTTTTGGACTTTACATCAAGGGCAACGCCGCAAACGTGAAAAGTGTCGCTCATCGTTCAATCGCCGCGATTCACTCCGTCGCATCCATCAACGATGCCGATCTATCCCGCGCGAAAAAAGCAGCAATTGTTGATGCCGAAGTGAGCGTAAATCGTGACGACCTGATTGCAGACATTGGACGACAAGTCCTTGCAGGAGGCAATGGATTTATGACTGTTGGAGAACTGGCCCAGGAAATTTCCAAAGTGTCGAAGGAGGATGTTGCTCAAGCTGCCAAGGCTTTACTTTCTTCTAAATCCTCTGTTGTGACGTACGGTGATTTATCAAAGCTGCCTTATGCCGATGAGCTTTGAAAGAAGTGGCATGCGTTTCATTTTTCTCAATTCCCAGTTTTCTTTGGTCAATAAAGTTTCCCCTACATGTTTCAAATTGCTTGCCCCGTATTTCATAAACTCCTGATTCCATTTGCTGTACCCGACACCAACTCAACCAGCTTGGGTTTATCTCACATCCTCAGCAATAAGTGGGCTGTTGAATCTCAGGCTCAACTCTCTGTTTGGCTTCACGTTAACAGAAGTCGATAAAGAAAGAGACATTCACACCAACGCGATGATCTTTAATGGTTTAAGAGGTTATGCATAGAACCACGTTCACGCATGAATTTACTATTCTGGAAAAAAGAATCAAAACATACAACCGTATCCGTCCATTGGTAAAAGAAGGTAGGCTTCCTTTATGATGAAGGCTTTGATTGTGTTGATCCAGTCGGATTATCTGCGTTTTGGATGGTGGACTGAACCTGACTGCCCGGCTCCCTTGAGAGATGGGAACTTGACGGGCTTGAGGGCATGGGGGGAGCGACCCCAACCTGCTCTGTACCTCGTAATGATTTGGTCCGTCGAAGAATGCCGCTTTTTGCCTGAACCGGTGGGGTCTGACTCGCATCCTGAACTTCTTGAACAGCCGCAACTTGCGCGTCCGGTGATAAAATGACTGCAGGGACGCTATGCCGAGACTGCACAGAAATCTGACTACTGTTTAGAGTCTCCGTAATCGGAACCAACGCCGAGGCGCTTTTCCTCGTCAGATCCGCTTTCGATTTCTGCGTCTCATCTGTCTCAGGGCCCCGCGAATCTGTGCTTCCCTTCCTTCCAGTACCGCTTGCCCAGGTTTGCCCAAATTTGGTCACGACGGATGTTTTCGGAGTTCCATCCACCCTCGATTCAGTCACATCGATTTTGGACTCTCTTTTCAAGGAACTGCCGCTCATGACTTGACTCGCGTTGACTGCAGACGTTGCTCTTGGCATGCTTTCTCCGTCACTGCCTGGCATTGCGCTTGCACGGCGTTTTTGAAACACGTGCATCAGGCTAGGTCGCGCAGCAGCAGCAGCAGCAGCAGTTCCAGCCATCGCAAGATCCGGTATAGACCCTTGATTATTATTATTCTGATTCAACCCCGTCCCATTACTCTGACTATTTTCCTTATTGAAAAATGCCAACGGATTCAAACTCTGACGCCGACCCCCTTTGTTGACAGTGGAGGAGCTCAATGCTGCTTGTGCGGCAGCATGGATGTTAGTCAGGCTGTCGTCTTCTTCTAGGTCCGTATCCATTTTGGCTTTTCGTGATTTTTTGGCGCTTTGCGCTTGTTTGTAGCGGTCTTCGGTTGCTTGGCGGACGAGGTCCTTGTCCTCGGGGTAGCAGGAGAAGGCCATGTCAAGATCCTCTTTTTTAAGAACGTAAATGTCCGTGTTGCAGACTGCTCGTGCAGAGTACTCGTGTCTATACGCGAGAATGATTTGGAACTCGCCTGGTTGGAATTTTGCAACATTTTGGGTTTAGTATTCCAAGTCTTCACTTCCCTTGCAAGGGGGTTCTACCACTCACCAAAATGAGCGCCTTCAATCAGCGACGACGTTGGCCTTCTCAGATCCTCGCTCGCATAGACATCAATTCTCCCTTGAGTAATGAAAAACATTTCAACTCCCAAGTCGCCTTTATGAATTACGTATTCATTCGCAGTGAACAGGTACAGCTTCATATGAATCGCAATCTGGCGTCGAAACCCGTTTGAACATTTTCTAAAAATGGTTGCCTTGTGTTTGTTTGGATTTGTGTGATGAGCAAAAGCAGGAAACTCAACGAATTTAAAATAAAATAAAATATTGCACCTTGTCAATAATGGCATTGTTCAGACTCAACGCTACTTCTCCTTTAAACGTGCTCGGCATATCGTCAAACAGATTTCTAACATCGATACCCTTGTTTCTCTCCCACACATAATCGTAGTAATCCAAAACGCGCTCTTGCATGTCAGCGTCCATGTTACGGTCATTCATGTACTGGCGAACGGCATCCATTTTTTGCTGGTAGGAAACACGTCTGGAGTCCATGTTGGACAGCGCAGATGCAATGGTTCCTTTTTATGCAGGGAAGAGTTAGAATTTATCGCCTTTCAAATCTGGTTGCCTCACCTGAAATGTATCCGAAAAAGAAGTTTCCGCAGGTCATGACAAAGATGGCAAATATTCTTTCGGCATCATTCTCGGGTCGTATATCTCCATAACCGACTGTCGCCATCGTAGCGACTGGTTTGCAAGTTTTTTTGTTAGCCATCATCTAAAAAAAATATAAAAAAGCGAACGCGTTCCTCACCTGACCAATACGTGGAATAAATATACAAAGTCGAAGTAAAATGATAAGACTCATCAGGCGTCAAATCATCCAGCGTTACCCACGAAGTAGACCTGCAACTCTCGGGGTTCCCACGCGGACAAGCCAACGAGAACCAGATGCACGAAATGTTGTGTATCAACATGATTAAGAAGCTCACAAATTTGCAAATTTGAAGCAACATGGTCGCGTGCAGTTTTTTTTCTTGTTTGTAAAAGTAGGACAAGATGCGGATTCCGCGAATCATTTTCACGAGGCGGATCACGCTCAAATGGTGCAGCGAGTCTTCAGTGCCAACGCCCCAAATGACCGCAATGATATCCAAAGGAAGCAGTGAGATGATGTCGTACTTGAATTCTCTGGATGCCATATAGTTGCAGGCCATGTCGCGCGGGAAGACGACCCAGAACCCTCCTTGAAGATACGCGACATGAAACTTGACAAACGCGTCGCCGATGAATAAGCAGTCGATAAAGTACGTTAAAATGAACGTGGCTACAGTAATTTGTTGGAAAGCGGCCATGAACGACACAATGATACAGTTGACCAGCGTGGCAAACACCATGACTCGGTCCCAGTTTGCCATGAACGGGCCCTCTGGGATGAGATAGAAGCTTTGAATGATTTCCGTCCATGTTTCGCACTGCTCTGTGGGCAGTAGAGCGCCCTTGTCCACTTTTGGAGATGCTGACGCTGTTCCGATGTCCATCGTCTGCCGTGATAGAGAGGTAATATCGAGGTTTACTTTTGCTCTTGACTCTGGTTGAGTTGGGCGCGTTTGTATCGTTTGAAAAGCGCGTCTGTTGGCGATGAAAGACTGACAATCCGGATGCGCAGAAAAATTCTTAACTTGTTCTGAGAATAAAAACTACACGACAATAAAATGCGCATTGCTTTTTAAAGGATGTGTTGAAGTAGCCGCCAAGTCTTTGTACCGAACAAGATACATGTGCTGCAACAACCAACACACGCGTAGCTTGATATCCAGTCCACCAAATCAGTGGCGCAGGTACGTAGATCAGATACATATACAAGACGCCTTTTGCACCAGCATTTTTCCTTTCAAGCGCAGTCGGACTAAAAGCCAGCAAGTCTTCCGATCTTTTAGTTAGTGTGAAAGTGTGTACATGTATAAAATAGTAGGAAACCATTCATTGAGCCGCAAGAAAAGTTTGAAAATCCCCAACTTCGGGGACCCAAATGATTGCCCCAGACTCCGGAAACTCAACACTCGCGCAGTTCCACGAGGACCCTCTCAACACGCAATGGAATGCTGTAACCATCATTGTCTCCATCGCAATATCGTATGCCGGCGCCATGTACACGATCCTGCTCAACGAGGCCCGTGCACGGTATAAAAAAAACTTATTGTGTCATCATTCAAACAAAACCACAGAATTCATGCGCGGTCACGCACTGACTTTTATCCCGTTCCCCACACAAAAAAAAAACCAGCGTTGATCCTCCACTGTCCAAGTTCTACTCTGCAACTCTGCTGCTGCTGTCGTCGCTTTCTCTGTCCATCCGGACCATCTTTTTTATGCACTTTGTTGGAATGACTGCCATCACGCTTCATATCCACGACACAGGAGCACGCGTTCCAATCTACTTCGAGTACGGGTACACGGTACTGTCAGCTATCCTCTGCAGCGTCACGATTCTATGGGCTTTCTACTTTGCAAGCCAAGATGAACACTGGAACTCGATCGTCCACGACAGAACCAAACTGGCTGAACGCATCATGGCTCGCGCAGTTGCCAAAACGATGGCCGTCAAAAAGAAGGCGGAAGCAAGGCTGAAAAAGGGTGGGCCCACCATCAAGACAATCACTGTGGGACATGTATCGTCCGCTGCTGCTTTGCCAAGGACTAGTGGAACTACGCGTGGACCCATCACTCCGCTTGGAGCACATGTTCCAGTGATTCACGAATCAAAACCAACTGCCGATTTTGATAACCCAATGGAGGCTATCGTTGAAAGCGCCGCCCTTCTTCCAGACGAATCCAAAGTACCGGCGCCGCCCCAAACTCCCGGAAGCACCACCAACTTGAAGATTCCTAGCATAAAGTCGTCGTTTCTCAGCATGTCCCGGCTAGCATCACATGAAAAGGCGGGAAGTTCAAGCGATCTAGGTGGTCATGCACACACTGGCAAATCGCCTGCTTCTTGGGTTGCCAGAGGGTTCGATTCACTTCCAAAGCCCAAAATTCCACCACCGCACATGCCACTTTATCCAATCGGCGTGCTAAATTCAGATATGTCGCTTCGTTACGACGTTGCGCCCGCCCTTCCAAACAGAGACCGCATTTCCGTGTCTCGCAAGGATAAAGAATCCATGACTCAGCTAGAATCAGCACATCATGAAACAGCAGAACTAGAGCTTACCATAGACATTCTGATTCTGTTTGAAAAACCTTGGAGAATCATCATCTCCGGCTTCTTTATCGCTCTCGCGGTTTTGGGTATGCATTATATGGGAATGCTATCCATGAGAATGCAAGCAGAGCAAATCTACAACCCTGTCGTTGTTTTTCTTTCGGTCGTGATTGCTGTCGTTGCGGCTACCGCAGGAATGTTTATTATTTTCCGCATCCTGCCATACTATCCTTACGAGGTTGTCAAATACGCGGCTGCAGTGATTATCGCAGTTGCCGTCAATGGTATGCACTATACAGGTATGGCTGCAGTCTCATACACGGTCAACCATATCCCCGATTTCGATCCCAGTGGATACATTGAGCCTGTTCACTTGGCAGAAGTGATTCTTTACTGCGAGGTTCGTTTTGTTGCCCTTTACCAAAAAAGTTCGTTTCGGGAAGGAGTTAACGTATGAAACGCAAAAAACCACTACAGGTCATCATCAACATTGTGTCAGAGGCAGTGCTGCGACAGGACAATGACCTTGTTTTGAATCTGTACCGTGCTCGTGCGCAGGCTGCTTTCGGTTCTTCGAGGGGAAGTGCTCTGAATTCAAACAACTCGCGCAGACCAAGTTTTCCTCACGTTTGATCCAGTAGCTGTGCTCGTCTTTTTTTTTTTTTTTTTTTTTTTTTTTCCCATCGTTATTTAACAGCTGGCCTAAATAAAACGCATGACATCTCAGTTTTACAAACACTTTGCTTTCTTTAATAACGCAATCCGCACTGGGAGAAAAAAGTACCCCTCCCCCTCCCAAACAAAACAAACAAACACCAATCAAGACCCCCTCACAGCCCCTTTACAAATCCTCGAATGTCTCACCAACGCATCCGGCCTCGAATACCGTTTCCCACAATGCTCACACACAATCCGCGATTGATACTCGGGTCCCACAGCTTCAACATCTTGATGGGCCTCGGTATGCCGTTTCAAATCATACGCGCGTAAAAACGACTTGTTACAGGTATGACATACAAAATTCCGCGGTCGATGCTCGTCGTGCGTTTTACAGTGTTTTTCAAAATTGAATTTGCGGTCAAATTGTTTTCCGCAGCCGGGGAAGGGGCATATGAATAGATCAGCGTAGTGGTGAAGATTCGGTTGTGCGGCATGGACTCCATTATTATTGTTGGGGTTGGGTATTCCAGTCATGGACTGCATCGGGAACTGAACACTCGCCGTAAACGCCGGCGGATTTTCAAGTCCCGTCGTTCCATGTTGAACAACATGAAAAGATGAATTCTCCTCACTCGTCGTCGTTGGCGTCTGATTCAAGAACCCAGTATCAAACAATTGAGCGTACGCATTGCTATAAGGCGCAAGAGCCGTGAATGGGGTATTATTCGTTGCCGGAATCGAGAGAGTCGATGGCTGCTGTTGCAAAACTTGATCCACAGAAGCAGAAGGAAACGCAACTGCTGCCTTGTCCACGACAACTCCCGCAATCATGGATGCCATTGATTTGTTGGATGCAAGGCCCAACGCAGTGAAATCAAAACGGCAAATGTTTGAAGAAGCCTTGGCGGGTTGAAGTTGTTGTTGTTGTTGCTGTTGTTGCTGTCCAGCCTTTTGTTGGTCATCAACTATGCGGCGTTTGCCTCCAAAGATTGCAAACCGACACGTTGCTGAAGCCGTTTCAGTGTTGCTGGACATGGAAGACTTGTCGAGAATCTCTGCGTCGGACGGGGTCAAGCAAGCATCACCCGGCGAGGATAGCGACAGATGCGGTTGATGTCGCATGTAGCTCACTTTGTCCGCATGATGATCCGCTTGGTTTGACAGGCTCTCGAGAATGTTTGCGATATCGTCACCCATGTCTGCGGTGTTGGGGGCCATAAAAAAAAGTGGTGGGGCACTTCTGCCGCTTTGGTGGCGAAGAGAGAAAAAGACAAATAATAAACGGTGGCGGAGCATCTGTCTTTATTTAAATATTCTCAGTAAAATCCAACGGCCCTTTTCACATCACGCATCGTTCGTTCAGCCGCAACAGTCGCCTTCTCCTCCCCCTTTCTCAACACTTCCTCAACATACGCCTTATCCTTCTTGAACCGAACCATCCGATCCCTCACATCACTCAACCCATCCACAATACACTCCCCAACAACCTTCTTCAACCGCGCATTATCATACTCTGAAAAAACTGCAGCACATCCTTCAGGCGTAGACTCTACACTCCCAGGTTCCTTCACAGCCCGAACAGCCGCATGAATTCGCAACAAGTTTGCAACACCAGGTCGATTGATGGGATCATACGTGACTCCACGGATACTGTCGACAGTTGCGCGTTTAATTTTATTCACGATTTCTTGAGGGGTGTCGTCGAGGTTGATGCGTGATTGATCGCTGGGATCGCTTTTGGCCATTTTTGCGGTGGGAACGCGCAGGGACATGATTTTTTTGGCTGTCCCAGAAGCTGGAAATTTCGACGAAATTAGAAACAAGTGCGATAAAACGCGCGACACGCACGCGTGTAACAAAAAATGAATTTTTTGGGGGGGTATACCATAAACGCCTCGAGGAATGGTAAACACATCCTTCTTATACTGCGAATTAAAACTTCTAGCAATGTCAACCGCCAAATTCATATGCTGGACTTGATCTTCACCAATAGGAACCTCCGTCGCCCTACGTAATTTCAACAAAGTAAGTCACCACCCAAAAAAACAAAAAAAGCAAGTCACACAAAACTTGTAAAGCAAGATATCCGCCGCTTGAAGAACGGGATACGCCAATAACCCTAAGCAAGGGCCAGACGTATTCAGATTCGAGTTTGTTGCGGAAGTATCATCTGACGCGTTTTGTTCGGTAGGAGCTGTTCCGTTCAGAAGGGACAAGGTTGCCTCCGCCTGCGTTGCATTTGCAGGTATTTGAATGCCAGAATGTTGCTGCATTGCCTCCATTTTTGTCTAACCTCCCCACCCGAAACCAAGAATTCGCGTAAGTTCTCAAAAAAAAAAAAAAAAAAAAAAAAAAAGCACGCACAAAAACATACCTTCCACTGATGCATCCGTCCCAACCACGCAACAGGAGTTTTACAAAACAAAATCCACGCAAGTTCCGAATGCAAATGTACTCGAGACTGTCGAAAAAGTACTGCCCGATCGGGATCAATGCCCACAGAGAGCAGCGAGACGGCCATATCGTGGATATTGCGGCGTAGTGTGGCGGGATCTTGTGGCATTGTGATTGCGTGCAAGTCGACGATGGAGTAAAACACCTGGGCGTGCGCATAATTCACGTCGTTTTGTGTTTTTCGGTCAATGGACAGATATGCGAGATAAGGTATCGATATGCACACTAAACTCTGTGGTCAGGAGTATCCACGGCTGGCTGCATGGTCACCCAGTTGCTCAGAGCGCCAAGGTAGTTTCCCAGATGAGGCACGCCGCCTGTTGGCTTCACAGCAACGTGAACAAGATCAGCTTCCCTCTCCCATCATTCATCATGGCTAACAAGAGGAGTTATTTACCTGGATCCCAGAGAGAACGATGCGCCTAGTCACACTCATTATTTGTTTTTAGTGTTCAATATTTTTAAGTTTTATTTAAATATTTATGGATGTTGGCACACACAGGGAAAAAGGACAGACAAAATTCGAGAGCCCTGCGCGGGAGATCTATGTCATAAGAGATCTCCCATATAGTAATATTTTGCATTCTGCAACTATTTTATATTTTTTTTACGAACGATCGCCCCTCGTTTTGGGAGGGGAGGGGTACCAAGCATCCCCCAAACTCCACTTCTAATGAACAAAGACCAAAACCAAAAAAAACAAACGCGTGTATAAAATCTAAATTTGGATATATATAGCAACCGAAATTGAGATCAAAAGACAACCGCAAAAAAGGGAAAAAAGTGTGGAGAATCAGTATGTCGTATGGTACTCGTCATCCTCCCAACGCTCATTCATGCGACCCCGCGACAACCCTGAAAGCGCCTCTCGAATGGGCGGGACAAAGTAGAGCAAAAGGAACGGCGTTATAATGACATCCAGCGCAACCAGTTCATATCTATAAAAATCACCGAACGCGTTAAAAAAAAAAGCGTCAAATTCATAAACACAACACACTCACGTAATATTGAGACCCAGCATTCGCTGCTCTCTCGTCAAGAATCTGCTGACTCCAAGCCATAACGCGTTTGGCATGTAACACACAATAATAGCTGCACTCATGATGATACTGTTCTTCAACACATTACGTTCCAACAGAATACGCAATTCATCCATTTTATGGTTCGACAGCGTATCCTTCAACTGCCGCGAAACCATTCGGTATGTAGAGAAATAGAGGTAGACAATCAGGCCGAAACCAAGGAGGAAGGACCAGATGATGACAGCGAACCAAATGATGCGTGGGATTGGGTCGTCAGGCCAGCTTCGGTTTGTGGTAGGCTGTACCACCAAAGTGTAAATAAAATCAACCCAATTTGCTTACAAAAACAAAAAACACAGTGAGACATTACCGACAAAATAAAGCTGACAACGATTGCGCAGGCCATGATAAAGTTGTGCACGGCCAGACAGACAAAGTACTTGAGACTCTGTCTGTCGCTGACTTCACGAAAAGTGAAATATCGCTCGGCGGCGAGAAACACGTTGGCCGTAAAGATAAAGAACTGTGTTTGTCCGAGAAATAGTCGGTGGTATCAGTGGAGTTACGAATGAATGAATGACTTGGGGTTACTCACAATGGAAACGGAAGTGACGGCAGCAACGACACGTGCAAAGACATCGTTATCCTCAACCTCAAAGTTGTACGCAATGGAGACAACAAAGCGAACAGTAAAAACGACAGAAAAGAGCATGCAGACAGACAGCAGGAACAAGTAGACAAAGTCGATACGATGCAGCAGCAGTGTTCGTCGGTTGTAGAGAATGACAAACAGAATGAGACCATTGAGGAAGACGCCGCACGCGTAGGTCGGGAAAACACTGCCCCATAACACAATTTTGCTGGCCTCTGTGCTCCAGGTGGCGGGTCCTGGTCCCATGCCCATGTTGTTCATGTTGTTGTTGCTGTTGCTGTTGCTGTCTGCAGTGCCAGAGTCAGCGGGTGAGCCGGACACAGCCGTGGCTGCAGTCAACAGCAGCAGCACAGCAGCAGTTGTGAATGCGCTGTGGGACGATGCCGGCATGGCTTGTTGCTGTTGGGTATGTTTTAATCGGTCCCGCATAATTGAGGGGGCAGGGTTTCCGTCTTTTTGAGCTGAGAGCGTCGCACCAGCTCAGAGAACACGGTACATTTGAGTACGGAGTGTCCACTGAAGTGCAACGAATGCGTGTGCAGTGCGTGTACAGAGTGCGTGTACAGTACGTGTGAAGTGCGTGCGTGGAGAGAACGCAGTGCGCGGACATTGGCCATTGCAATCATTGCACAACCCTAATCATCTCTCTTCTTTTGCATTGTGCTCATTGACACACACATCTCTCGCTCGGTCTCCCTGTCTCTCTCTCTCTCTCTCCCGCTCTCTCTTCCATGATCATGGCTGTATCCAAGCCGCCTTTGTGCCTCCATTCATGGTCACCTGTGTTTCTGGAAGCAGCAGATCTAGCTGCATACAGGACAATACTCGAATGCGACTGGAGGAGAATGCACACTCGCAACTGCTGCGTTTATTCATTTACTGTTGATGTTGCCCTGGTGGTTCCAGCTGTTGTTTGCTGCTGTTGACACGCACGCGTGCATTGTGCGTGCTGATTGGAAGTTTCCCAAATAATTTCATTGCACCCAACAGGGCTTGTAAGTTGACGCAAAGAGCGTGCACTCGCCCCAAATGCACTCCCACGTGTGCATCTAACCCAACCCGGGCATCGTCCCCATTCACACCAACAACAACAACCACACGTGCCTGACTTACACCAATCCTTGAGGACCCAGACTCTCTTCCATTTTTACCAATTATTCAGCATAGTCATATGCCATAAGGGGTTGTGTATATGCCATCGCGCGGTGCCTGTTCATGCACAGGGACAAGTCTCCTCAGCTTATCAGAGAATCACTATCTTCCGATTTTGGCGCACACCCGCCAGCCACCTTGTAAAAAAAAAAAGGTGCCACTGTTGGGGCGATGGACTTGAGTGGAATCTCTTGCTATTATACCACTTGTTCCCCATCAGCCATTTCTGCGACGGTGCACCCGGAAGCCGGTTTCTTTTTTCGTTCTCCCAGTGCAAAGACGGCTATCACACGTTTCGGACACCAACCCAAAAAAAAAAAAAAGCAAATCTGGGGCTGCTCAACTTGCCCATCAAAGTGCTGTTGCAAATCCTTCTTCAGCTTGGCCCCTTCAGTGTCGCAAAGTACCACCGAGTGTGCCACGTCCTATTGACTGCGCATTCCTTCTCGAATTTGATTGGCGTCGTTCTTACTGGGAACACCTCCAAACACGGCGCAAGTTTTTTGTTTTAGTTACGCCCAACGCATCCTTTTGGATAAACCTTCTTGTCGAACGTGCAAAGAACTAGGCGCGCAATTTCATAATGAAGCTGAGCCGTTTCACCTCTCAAATACTGTTCCCCAGCCAATCCTCTCACGGCAATCAACGAGGCTTTGCCTGATTTGAAGGGCTTCCCGTCCCGAAATTTATCAACTCGGTAAATACATTTCCATTTCGGCAGGTCCAACTGACATGCCGGGATTTTAACGGTCAGCTTCGTTCTCGTTCCCGCGTATTTCGTAATCACACAAGGCGTGAAACTGAAGTTGGCAGAGCTGGGCAAGAAAAATTGAATCTCAGTCGTGCGTACGTTGGGCGGCTCGATACCCCGACAGTTTTTTTTGCAAAACGGGGTCAACTTTCGAGGTGCTCAATATATCCAGTGCCGAACTCACTGGGTCTATTCCTACGTGTTTTCGCGAGTTTGGTCAAGTTTGGTCAAGTTTGGTCGAGTTGCGTCTGCAGAGAAAACTGAGCTTTCAGGAAAGGTACCCGATATGTTTGGAGGGATTAACGCAGCAGTAAACTTCGTTATTGAGCAACAGCGATTTGGAAGGGCCGATGCCGAAATCCGTTGGTCAATGCATGCAAATGACGACGCTAAAGTGCGACCAAAAATAAGTTTTCAGGTTCAATCCTCGCATCGATATTCCGACTGCCATTTTATTGAGTCCCACAAATCTGGAGTGATAAACTGATTTTCTTTTTTCATTGTTACTGTTCGACGCGTTGAAAATCCGTTGAACAAAAAAATCCTTTGAACAGCCACACACACCTGAAAATCCCTTCCCCGCATAAGGAAAAGCCTCATCATGCCAATCTACGTTGGCCTGTCTGCCCAACCCGGCAGTAGACAGCCTCCGTCAATCGCGCGTCTACTCGTAGATCCGTTTAAACACTCCAACGTTCCCGCTACTCCTCCAGCAAGCTTAACGATACGCCAATTGAAAACGTGAGTCCTGATTTTAACCAACTTCACCTGCAATATCTGGCCGGATTCTTATCGCTCCAGTCCGCAAGTTATCCCTGAAAAACAGGAATCTGCTGCTCTCTCAGCGCCACACAACATCTCCTTTGCGTTCCACCGCCGCTCGGTCCCCGCTAAGAACCACTTTAGATGTGTCAATCTACTGAAACTTGAGAGCATGGAAGCCACACTGTTGCACTTGCAAACTGAACTGTTCGAGGAACGTAAAAGCCGTGTCTATATCGCCAACGTGCACGCTGAAATACAAAGCGCTGCGGTACAACAAAAAGAAACTATTGAAAAGCTTGAAGGTGATTTTTTATGCCATCTTTCTTTTCACCAAACCCCTTTGTCAGTGATCAAGAGGTTATGACCGACTCCCAAATTTTTTATCGTCGAATCCCTCCAAAACGACGTCAAGACCGCCACCTCCCGCCTACTCGGCTTCCAAAGCGGCAACAATTCCTTTGCCGGCATCACGCGCAGTTCCAGAACTTTGCTCAACTTGGGTCATACCTACAGCAGCGATTATGACTATAAAGAGTGCGAGCCGCCCGTCCAAAAAACGCGCTGCTTGTTGAAAAAGAGTGCTCCTGCAACGCGTCAAGATGATTCTGAAGCAGACTCTACGGACATTGACAGCTCTGAGGATGAAAAAAAAGACTCTGACAGCGACTCGGATTGATTTTTTTTTTCTTTTCTTTTCTTTTTTTAGTTTTCCCGCACGCCTGTTGTCGAGTTGGGGAAATGCAACTCTCTCGATAACGCGTTTGTTAAATGTAAAGAATTCCTTTTGTTGACAAAAAAATAAATAAATTATACACCATTATTAGCATACTGTGTTGTTTTCATTGCCACATTGGTTGCATTTATAACGCCCGAGAGAGCGAGTCTGTGACGAAACACTTGAGATTTTGCGATAGTATATAAGGGCAACAGCGACATAAAGAAGATCAGACTGTGAAAGAGTAATGACTGTGTTGGTGCTGCCCACGCGTTTTCATCAACGAAAATTCATTACATTATCGGACATGGAAATAACGCGACGCGTTTCAAAAATAACGCGACCAGAATAAAAATGAAACTAACTCGACGTTAATATTCGATCGAATATAAAACCAAAGATTTTAAATTTCAAAAGGGGGAAAGATTTGCATCGCAACACCCAGGTCTGACAATTCACCTCGAACAAAGGGCGCTTCTCCATTAAGACTACTCCCCGTCGTCTTTAATTGCCGCCACCGTTCAAGTGCCGTTGCTTTTGCAATCCTAGAAATCGATCCGTGCCGTTGCTTTGCTCGCTCCTAGACAACTCTGCAACCTCCCAGACTACCCTGACCAAATCAAACATCAACTAAAACAAGCAATTGGAAGCAAACACTCACACACAACTTCCAACCCAACAAAAACGCGACTCCAAAAGCGATTGAAGAAAAAGAAACACCCGATCCTTCCTTTGCTCAATGACTGGAACCTCCACCAGTAATCTCCCACCATTTATAATCACATCGACAAGCTCCAACGCCGTAGAACTTAACCACAGTCAAGCCGCCACTGAACCCCCCCAAAAATCTCCCGTATCAGTCACATCAGACGGCTCCCGCGCAGACCCATCCAGCATATTAACCGACGAAGCCTCCACACGCCCACTCATTAGCACATATCAACCACAAGAAACAGTCCGCAGCACAAACAATAGCAATCGCGTTTCAGGGTTATCTCAAAAACCAAATCTTGATACCCAACAAGTCAGACTCGACAGCGCGCAGACCGAAATCAATACGCCTAAATCTGCAGAATTTATTAAAATGGAGACTCGGGAATCGACAAGAAAGCGTGACGATGCTGCAGCTGCTACAGCCGGAGACGGTGTGGTGAGAAGAGAAAGCGTTCCGGAACCGCGGAATTCTAAAACAGCCGAAACGAGAGAAAAACTGAAATCGACCAGTCAAAATCCGCAACCGGCTGCAGTTGCTGCGATTAAAAATCACGCAAATCCTTCTCAAGCTGGAGCCAACGGTGGAAGCAGCAGTAAGCTGAATGGGTCCAAAGGCAGTCTAAGTAACAACAACAATAACAACAACAACATGGTTGGAACTCACTTCAAAGTGGGCAAAAAGATTGGAGAGGGTTCCTTTGGTGTTATTTATGAAGGTAGCCTCGTTTTTTTGTCTTACCTTCTCACCCACACACACACATGATCTGATGCATACTTTCTTCAATAGGTCTCAACATTTTAACAAATCTACCAATCGCAATTAAATTCGAGCCACGGAAAAGCGACGCTCCTCAACTACGCGACGAATATAAAACATACCGGTTGCTAGCAAACAGCCTTGGGATCCCACAGGCATACTACTTTGGACAGGAAGGGTTACATAATGTTTTATGTATTGATCTACTTGGACCGTCTCTGGAAGACATGTTTGATTTATGTCACCGCAAGTTTTCAGTGAAAACAGCGTGCATGGTTGCGAAGCAAATGGTAACAACCCCACCTCTGTGATACTAGCTGTACTAATGCACGCCTTAAAAAAAAACCTCAAACAGATTACACGCGTTCAAACAATCCATGAAAAGAACTTAATCTACAGAGACATTAAACCCGACAACTTTTTAATTGGCCGTCTATCCCGATACGGCAAGTACACTCACATCACACACGTAGTATCAGCAGCAGACTTTGCTGACTTTTTTTACACACATACAGAACCAGTTCCTATCCTACAATCCCACAGCCCAAGTCATCCACACCCATCCTCTCTTGTTTACATGGTCGACTTTGGGATGGCAAAGCAGTACCGCGACCCCAAAACAAAAACGCACATTCCGTACCGAGAGAAAAAGAGTTTGAGCGGAACAGCTCGATACATGAGTGTAAATACCCACCTTGGACGCGGTGAGTTTTTTGTTTTCCATGGGGCACCTCAAAGCAGTTCACTCAAAGAAACTTCCTTCTCTCTCACACCAGAACAATCCAGGAGAGACGACCTAGAAGCACTAGGCCACGTATTTTTCTACTTTCTGCGCGGCTCGTTACCATGGCAAGGACTCAAAGCTGCCACAAACAAACAAAAATACGAAAAGATTGGCGAAAAGAAACAAAGCACGCCCATCAAGGAACTGTGTGAAGGGCATCCAGAAGAGTTTAGCATTTACCAGAATTACGTGCGTGATTTAAAGTTTGACGCTGAACCGGATTACGAGTATTTGAAAGGGCTAATGAACAAAGGTCTGTGTGTGTGTCCTTATAAAGAAAGTGATTGCACTAATCCACTCTCTCACGCTTTACAAAACATCAGTCCTCGCAAAGAACGGCCTCATAGACGACGGAGTCTACGACTGGATGCTCGAACTCGACCACCAACGCTCCAAAAAAGAACGCCAACGCGCAACCGACGCCAGAAAAGTCGTCGACGCATCCACAGCCGCAGTACACAACTCAAACAATGAAGGGTTAGCCCCAAATTCAAACAACATGTTGGACAGGAACGTTAGCACTTCTCCGTTGAAAGGGAAACCAACTGAAGGGGGGCAACAAAGCATGGTTCCGTCTGTTCAAGATTCAAAAGACGCGTTGAAAGCAAGTCAGTCTAATAATAATGCTGCAAAAGATTCACCGGATCCGCAAGATGGATACGGTAAATCTCCAAAAGTCAGCGTACAAAAGAACACTATGAAGGAAGCAGCAGATGCACCCAAAGCTGCTACCGCCGCCGCCGCTGCTCTCCCATCCACAACAGACACCAAAACATCCCCACTCGGCGATACCCAAGGAAAAGGTGCTCGGAATCAAACAGAGAAAAAGAAAGTCTCAAAATGGAAGGCGTTCTGGTCAGGCCTATTTTCCTGCTGCACCACGGCAGAAGAATGAACAGGAAAAAAAAAGCGACGTGCGAAATCGACCAAGTTTTTTTACCAGAACCTCGTTGTAGACAACCTCAGAAAGAGTATTTATTGCACAGTGTGATAAAAATTTCAATAAAACTTGAGTTTGGGAAGAGAGCTGCCATTTTCCACAGATCCTCGAATCACAAAACAGAATTACGCGCCTCAAAAATATTGCCTAGAGCTATCGCGCTTGAACCTATCCACGCGTTATCCATATTTTGTTTTTATCCCTAAACATATTTTTTATTCTAAAACGGGTATGCTCCTCTCCGACCCCTGTATCACAAAAATATCAGGCACCTGAGGAACTTCAGGCGGCCCGCCTCCCCTCCCAGGATCAATCGACGAAAGACTTTTGGCAATCAAAGAAACTGCGTTTGACCGTGCAGACCCGGATTCTTGCTTTGAAGACGCAGAAACGTGTTGCCACAGTTTTTTGTTGTGGGATATATTTGATCGCATGGTTGCATTGTTTGTGTCGTCATCGCGGTTGAAGGAGATCCATGTGTTGAATAGTGGTGCCACGAGAAGATCAATGAATCCAATCTAACGACAATTTCATATGAGTTATTTGAGGTTATAAAAACAAATGAGCACAACTCACTTGGCATTTGGCAACGTTCGGGTTCTGTCGATCCATAAAATTGCTCACAGGCAGTCCATGTTTTCTTTCCTCATCACCTTGGCGATAGAATTCTTCAAATAAAAAAAAACTACGTCAGCACTCTTCCGATGTAATTGCTAGCGCATTGATTGATATTCACCTTCCATAATACAAAAAGACCACTGCACAGCAATATCTTGCGGTTTCGAAGGGTTGCTCAAATCCGAACATTTCAACGCAATCTCCAAAACCAAAAGCCGGTTTTCCTGCGTATCCAATTTCGCAAAACCGGTCGCAGCCATTTTTGTTTGGAACTTCGACATGATTTCAAAATGCTAGAAAAAAAAACAACTGTTAGCACGCCCATACTCTCACTGCATTGGACAAAAAAAAAGATCCCTTTTCTCTCACCTTTCCCATATCCGTTGCAACAATCAGTTTAATCACAATACGCCGCATTTCCTCGAACTCTTCAACCGTAAATCCAGAAAATATGTTACTCTCAGACTCGAGCGTTGTAGTAAACATGTGCGCTGAATGATGAAACTCATTGACGGAAGAATCAGAATACATGATCGCCATGGGATGCCGCGATTTAACGAGAAATTGGTTGGAAAACCCCTGAAACAAATGTATGAGTCGCAAAAAATCGAAAACACACCGCACATTTAAAAGCGAATCACATCTACTCACCGTGTGATCAATGTCATGCCCAATCGCAGCTAAAAGACCTGCAAACTTTTCAATCGGCGTGAACGCGGACGCCCATTGTCCATGGAACGCCATGTAATTGAATCCTTGAAGTACATCTGCCGCATGTAGTCGGTTATGGTATGGCAATGGACTGTATTCGCGTTCCATCATCTTTTTTTGGATAATTTGGTAAAGTTTTTTTAGCATTCGTGCGAGAGAAAAAAGGGTGTTGTTGTTTTTTTACCAACAGCCAGCTTTTGAATTTCCCAGTTCCTATTCTGTATCGGTCCAGAAAGTCTGTTTTCTCCACAATCCACATTCCACTGAAATAGAGCGGATGACCTTCAGACAAATCGCACAATTTAAACATGTCTAAAACGAAGAACAACGAATAACGTCAAAAACTCCCCAAGTTCACCGTTGATCATACACATAAAATTACCTATCCCCCAAGTCAAACACGCAGAATTTAAATAATCATTAATCGGCGACATTGAAATCGTTTGCAAATCTTCCGTCGCATTCTGCATAAACTTGCTCTCAAAATACGGTCGATTCAAATCCGGCACCGCAATAAACACTGAAGAAGAAAGCGGCGACATGGCAAACTCTTTTGGTTCCATTGAATCTTTCACAGGACTCGGCGTCATACCAGCAGCAGGGCTAAACGCATGTGTCGCGAAAGTTGAAATCCTCCGCGCCAAACTCGGTTGCTGAGAATTTAAAGACTTGAGCGCTCCAGCTTTTGTAGTCTTTGAACGTGTAACAGTTCCAGCCAATAGATAACTCTCGTTTGAAAATTCTCGTTTCATTGCAAATTTGGCTGCAGAGGCGTGTTTTAATTCTTCGGTTCGGTCGCTTTTGAAATGCGGGCCCTCCGGGGATGCAGCTTCTGAACCTTCGCGGGTACCTGCTTCGGGGTCGTGTAATCGGTTTGATACGAGACTATGTGCACTGCTTTTCAGTTGTTTGAACAAGGATTTTTCTCTACTCAACCCTGGCACAGGTGGAGGTTCATCATCTTGTAAGGGTATCGGAGTAGACGGGGCAACATTAAGAGTTGCAGTGGATAAAGGTATTAAATGTCCATCGACTGCGGTCCTCCGTTTGCCCGTTGCCAGCATGGTGTTCATAAGAAATTCTTGCAGTTCCGCGTCGACTGGTGGGCCGTTCGTTGGTGACAGTTCAAAAGTTGGATCGTACGCAGAGTTTCCTCCGGAAGTGAGGGCGTCCGTCAAGATTTGGATTTGGAAATCTGTGAGACATGGTCTGTTCCTTTTTTGGTCTTGCTCTTTCATGCGAGCCAGAATGTTTAACGCTTGTTGTCCTGTGCCGCTGACCTGCAGAAAATAATCAGAATAAATAACATCTGAAGAAGAAGCAACATACGCTAATCCCAATATTATTCCCATTGCTCTGAAGCCCAACTTCCTCCTCCTCCTCAGTCGACTTGTTTAGCTCAGACCTCGCAGCACGGCATCGATAGTATATGCAAACAGCCAGTCCGATAATTAATATTCCGCCACCAACAGAAAGCCCTGTCGCCAGCGACGCGTTACTTCGCCCCGCCTCGCCTCCAACAACACTCGGAGCCGACGCGTTCACCCATCCAAACGTGTCAAGACTCTGTCGCAGATCAATCTGCATCGACTCGTTCAAAACACCGACAAGGACAAAGCTGGTTCCGTTGTGATAATGGATATTGAATGAGCTTGAAGAAAAAAAAATAAGTTCAGTTTTTGGGTTTCGAACCCTGGGAAATAAATTGGGGAAAGGAAAGTTTTACCCCGCTCGATCGTTTGTGCCAGGGCGGAAGTCGATTCTGCCGGTCGAAGTTACCAGACTTGGAAATGTAAAGTCAGCTGGCACATTCATCTGTCGAGATACGACGCTCTGCAGACCAGACTCTGACAGTTTCTGTGAAACACGCGCGTCAGCATTCTTGGCAATAAAGGCCGCAGACAGCTTTACCTGGTTGAAGCCGTTGATCATGACTTCGAGACATGATCGAACAAACCTTTTTAAAGCGGTAAATAGTTAGAAGGGTTCACTTTTCTACGAGACAGCCATTCTCACATGAAGCCGGCAGGCGGGACGTCAAAAGCTGAAATGTGGGGATACCTGAGAAATACAATCAGTTTCTACACCCCCAATATATACAGATGAAAAGGCCAACAAAAAAACCTCGACTGATACGCAGGATCCCGCCATTTCGATAACACGTTCGCATACGCCTCCCCCGATCCTTCTATCCGCGACACGGCAAACATGCCCGAAGCCTTGACGGAAGAAACCACAGACATTGCTGCTTGATCCAGAACCCACGTCGCCTTCTTTGCCAAGTTTGTATTCGCAGCAAGGCTTTCGAGACAGGTTGCGGCAAAGTGTTTCGACAGAATGAGGACAACAACCAGCGCATCGGCGGCGGTGTTTGCTCGCAGGCTCTGCTCGATGCGCGCACATCCCGTCGCCGTCTCTGGCTCCAAGTACATCGCCTGCACGCTGAGGTTGTATTTGGATGCCATAATGAAAACTGAACTCGTATCTGTGAAATGGAAAAAAAAAGTTTTATCTCGAAATGAGCTTCAACGGGCCCCGCACAAAAGCAATACCAGTGTCATTATCGGACGGAACGACCGCAACTTTGCTGAATCCCAGGTACCGAACGAACGCATACATGGCAGCCAGCTCGCTCTCCGCAGACGGGATCGTTCGAAACAGTGTGGGATACTTGCCACGATCAGACAGCTCCGACCGAGTATCTGCCATGATGTTGTTAATGACTCCCCATCGCCTGATCAGAAGCATCGCAACGCACCCATTCCCTCGCACATTGGAATCTGAAATCGCGCAGCGACTTGCGCTACCTCGGCGTACATGGCATCACCTGATCAAAAGTGTTTGAGATAACGAAGTCACGCAATACTGCCACATACGCCAGCAAGCTCATACCTAGAAATCCTGCTAAACCGTCGCTCCGAGCAGCATCCTCAGCTTCTTCAAACGCATCAGTCCTGTTCAGTATCCGTGAAACACGAATGTCCACCCACAGATTCGGATCCGTTTCAAACAAATCATCTGCCGCCATGTACAGCGTCGAAACGAGAGCCGCCCAACGATCGCTCAATTCAGGAATTGGAAAGTACAGAGAGATGGTTGGTATGGAGGTATTCTGAAGTGTCTTTACGCGTGTCGGGATTGTGTTCTCCTCCGCGCGTTTTCGCATGTTTATCAGTGCACTGGTATTCGATGGAGCTGCCTCGACAGACAGTATCACAGAACACAGCAGTATTGACAAGACTATTCGTTGCGCGAGACAGGTGAACTGAACTCCTCGCCGACCCTGAGAGAGTCTCTTTCCTTCATTGTTGCAGTTATAAGCCAGCAGAGTATCTGACATAATGTCATCGAGGACATCGAAAGCGCGAGGCAAGATCTTCATCCGAACAAGATGAAGCTTTTTTTTTTTGAAGACGCGGGTGCAGGGATTTTCAGAGATTGGCGTTTTCAGGGAATAAAAAAGAGATGTAACTAGGGGGCCGCAAGTAACCAAGCAAGCAGGAAAGCGAGAGACTGGCATGAAGAGAGACTGGCAGGCAGTCATCCACACAGCTACTATCGACACAGGGACTACCAAGACAGCATCCGTCAACGCAGCAACTGTCAACACATTCATCCATCCCACATCAACACTGGATCCATCAACACCGATACCCGATACTCTGAACGGAAGGTGCCCGATAAAACAAGCGGTATTATTTATTATTAAGCACACAAATGCGCACAATTATTTCGAATTATTTCGAATCAAAAAGTTCCAACGAATGCTGCAGTCGAATCAGAAGGACATTGTCGGGAACCTGCCTCGCGAGCTGAGCGTCAAAGTCCTCGGATTCCTGCGAGGTACACGCCATTAGTCTGGGCATCCTCAACGCTAGCTCCCAACAGAACTAACGTTGTTACCAACACACACTCACACCCCAACAGCTCCAAAGACACTTGCTCGAAGCGCTCTCGTCAACAAGGCCTGGTACAGCGCTGCAAACGATGAACTGATCTGGAAGACGCTCTGCCATCTGCGGTGGTCCTCCAAAAAGAACATTGAACCTCAACTGCACCCGCGTGTCGACTACACCTCGCTGGTTCCCACTCTTTCCGTCCGCGAGATTAAGGAGATTCTTAAGGCACGGAAAGTGGATATTCGAGGTACTATTACCCCCACATTGCCGCAGACGATCTCAACCAATGCTGTCAGCTGGGTTAACCTCCTTTTCCCTTTACAAGGTCTCTTTGACAAGAGCGATCTCGTAAAAGCACTGCTATCAAGCCTTCCCATCCATTCACCACCACAACAAGGCATCCAATGGAGCTCACACTGGAAAGCTTCCTTCATTATCGCAGAACTCGATGCCAAACGCATCATCTTAACCAAAGACGAACTGTGCAATATCGAATGGGAATTCCGAATGAAGCACTGGCCAGAGGATGTCAAATCACACGCTAAATTCAATACTGACTACAGCTACAAGTCTGCCATGTTTCAAGGGGAGCATTCAATGAAGTGGCGGTTTTATGCGAACGATGTGCAAGTGGAACAGTATCCGGCGCTGAGCATTTCGCGAGAGAAGGATTGGGGAGTTCTGATGCAGAATGATATGGCAATATTCCATCAGCCCGCGTAGAACAAAGAAAAAAATGGGAAACTGGGGAGGGGGGTCGCAAAACCAAAAAAAAAAAACGACCCACAAATACTCCAGGGATCCCCCCTTTCAATTTATTTGAAGGGGGGCGGATCATGCATGCGATATTGTTGTTGAAAATAAAAAGTTCTAATTCTCACTTCTGACCGCGTGAGACGTGTTCCTCTCGCGAAAGTCTATCTCCGTGGACTTCATGCACGCACTTCCAAATCATGAACGAGAAAATCCAGCTATCCGCGCCATCCCCGAATCTATCTGAACAAAACAAGTCCTTCGCCAACCTCCTCTCAAACCCTGCAAAATTAGCATTACTCGACAACGTCATCAGCCTCTTAAGGATTGCGCAGCGTTGCTTGACAGGTGGGAGCGCTTCAACCGGCGGCAGTGTCAGCGACTCCAGCATCCCATGGATAGACTCCAACCCATCCTCAGCGCCACCGTCTCTATACATTTTCCACAGCTCCGCAAACACTTCCCCGTGCTCCGAAAGAATTCTCAAATTCGTCTCATTCTCAATCGCCGTTTTCGAAACAACCAGAATCCGAGGATCCGCGTCAACAGCAAGCCACTGCAACTGCCCAGACTCCTTACAAACTTTACGCGCAGGAAGAACAATCACATGCATCTGATCCGTCTCAGATTCCGCCGATAACCGCGTTAAAATGCCTGGTACAGTTTCCAATAGTTTACGACCTTGTGTGAGGACGTGTTCTTCGTACTTTACGCAGAGTTCGACGCAGTATGCGAGTGAAATGAGTTCCCATTTTATAATGTCGTATTCTGGGTGGGGTTTGTTTTTGGTAAAGTATGCTAGTGCTGTTTCGCGCGTTTTGAAGGATTGATGGACGGATCCGAATATCTGTTCAGTGCGATTTGAGCTTGAAGAGTTACATATGCTGTGCCACCTCACCTTCTGCAATCGATAGATTCGACTAATTTGCTGCTCGTCCAAACTATCAGAACGCGGTAAATCGCTCATAGAACCACCACTACTGGCATCGCTGTCCCCCGTACCCTCATTGACACCTTGATCCAGAACTGAGAGAGTCGCCAGCTTATCCTCCAATGGACTCCTCCTGGCGCCATCCCTTGATTTTGCAGATCCTCCATCTTTCGAAGCTGCTGCCATGGTGACCCGTTTTTGTCGCCGCTTGTGGCTGCTGTTTGGACCGTCGATGTTGCTGCTCTCCATTTTGGGTTTTGATTTTTAAGGAGCCTATTGTGTTGGCGAAAACAAAGACCAAATGTCTCCCCCCAGTTTATGACCTCGCATCGAAAACTGCGGAAAACATCGTGTGTCGGTTCCCCGCAGCACTTGCAAGTGGCTGCTTTCCCAATCCCACACTCTTTAAAAACTTTTTTTCAAATTCTTGAAATTCACACACATGTTCTCCCAACGCCAACTCGCCATCACGGGACTCTTGGCGGGCGCTGTCGCTGTCGTCCTCGTCGCAGTGGCGGTAGTAATGACGGGCACGTTTCGGCCTTCAGCGGGTCCGTCGTTTCAGCCACTCACGCCTGTAGATTACTTGTGGCCCCAGCCTGCTCACGTTGTGCGCACTGTTCATTGACATGAAACGAGAGAAATGCAACCTCTAAACACTCAAACACTGTGCCACGATGCTTGAAAAACACAGGTGGACGGAAACGGGCAAGCCGCCATCTCATCATTCGTTATCGCCCAATCGAACTTGGACTCGTCGCTGACAGAATCCGCTCTGCGTCTACTGCATCGCTCTCTTGCCGCTAAAACCGGCAGCAGCCGCATGAATGCAACTTTGGCGCCGTTTCCAATCTCCATCTCTGTCGATTCTGCAGCAATCACAAACGCAAAAGAGTTGCCCAACGCGGACGAATCTTACTCCCTCACAGTGTCAGAAACAGGCGTTTTCATTCAAGGTTGAACGGGTTTTTTCTTGTCTTTTTCAATCTTATTCACAAAAGCAAACACTGACACTTAGCCAAAACCAACATTGGAGCAACATACGCCCTCCAAACACTTTCTCAACTCATTACATCCAACGGCTCCTTACTCTACGCAAAAATCACTGATAAACCACGGTTCCGATACCGCGGCCTCCTCCTCGACACGGCGCGCAACTTTTTCCCCGTCTCAGACTTGAAACGAATTTTGGACGGAATGTTCATTTCAAAACTGAACGTGCTGCATTGGCATATATACGACTCGCATTCGTTCCCCATTGATTGGCCAATGTACCCGGTGATGGCTGAACGCGGTGCGTACCGGTACAAGAACGGCACGCAGAAAGTGTATCGGAAGAAAGATGTGTTGGAATTGGTTGAGTATGCGTTTAAGCGAAATATTCGAGTGATTCCAGAGTTTGATTTGCCCGGGCATAGTGCCGTGTTTGGTCATATTTCGGAGCATCTTGTGGTATTACCCCTCCACTCTTTCTTTCAAGACGTCTTCATTTCACACTGATTTTAATTTCGCGCATTTTTTCTGATACAGACGCGATGGAATGCAACCCCGTGGACACAATTCTGTTACCAAGCACCCTGCGGTCAATTGGATCCACGCGAAGGAGGCACGATGCAAATCATTGACGACTTGATCTCGGATGTTGGCAACTGGTTTCAAGATCCCGTGCTGCATGTGGGTCATGATGAAGTCCCTGCGAATGCGTATACGGATGTTGCTGATGCTGTAAAGACGGATAAGGCGAATTTGACGAAAATTATGCGAGAGTTTGAGGTGCAGTTGGCTGGGATTTTGGAAAAGAATGGGAAAATGTATGCTGCGTGGGATGAAATTGTTGAGGTATGTTTTGTTGTTGGCAAAAATGTTGTCGTTTTTTTTTTTCACGGAGATCAACAAACGATGGAACCATTTTTTACAGGACTATGGTGTCGGAGACTTGGTCCCAAAAGAATCAATTATATCCATCTGGCGATCTCCAAGCATCCAACGCGTGGAATCAGCACGAAACGCAGGCTTCAAGAACATTGTGGTTGGTCCCAGTGACACATGGTACATGGACTGCTCCCCCTCCGCAGCACACTGCCAAACTGCATTTGAAAAAACAAACCCCGCAACAAAATACGATATCCCGGGATTTATTACATTCCCCGGGCGTTGGCATACATGGGAAACCATGTACAAATTTGACCCACTTCAAGGACTCTCGGATGCATCCGTGATTCAAGGCGGATTTGGCGCGTTATGGAGTGAAACTGTTAAACGAAACAATTTGGATCGATATCTGTTCCCACGGTTGAGCGCGATTGCGGAGCGGCTGTGGTCGTATGATTCCGCTTCGTATGATGCTGTATCAACAGGTCGCAGACTCGCACGGTTCCGCGCTTCGCTTATAAATGAAGCGCGAATTGATGCTGCGGAGTTGGGATACCTGGGGAATGACGAAGGAATGGTGTACCGACCTGAACTGTGTGACGGTGTTGAGAATTTAAAAGCGGATTGGCAGCGTGGGGATGCCAAGTGGGTTGTTGCTGGGAATCCAGTGGACAGCAGCGATTACTGCGCGATTGCAGCGTTGTATGAAACCAATGCTCTTGAACACGTTGATCCGGAGCGTGTGCCGTATCCGTTTTGATCAACCCAATGCTGACAAATTGTTATAAAATTTAAGTGGAAATAAAGACTCAACAACGAAGCGGAATGCCACGCTTCTGCATCGCAGCAGTGCAAGACGCGCCAGTCGCATTCGACCTCGAAGCAAGTCTGTCCAAACTTGAGGCGCTCACAGTCACGGCAGCAGAAGCAGGTTGAACCCTTTCTCTACACTCACGCAAAGAAGACACCCCAAACTAACAAGCACTTGATCCAACCATGAAAAAAACAGCGAGATCACAGCCAAATGCTGCTAACCTCGACTTGCCCGTTGTTGTCGTGTTCCCGGAAGCCTTTCTGTCGGCGTATCCACGTGACCATGACTTCGGAGCTCGCATTGGAAGCCGCACGGATGAGGTGAAAAAAGTCGTTTATTCTTGAAGGGAGGGAAGGGGGAGTGGATTGCAATTTGTGGAATGCTCAACCGCAAAAGGAATATATTATAACAGGGCCGCGCATGGTTCCGCAAGTACATTGAATCTGCTGTGCCAGTTTCAGACGTGGAAGGTCCCATCATGTCACGGATCCGAGCAGCCGCAAGAAACAGCAACGTGGTTCTAGTTGTCGGTGTTGTTGAACGGTGTGACGGGCCTGTTTCTGGGCCGGAACGGGGAACCTACGGGTCAAGGTGATTACAAGAATATTGTATGACACACTCTTTCGCTTAACGCGTGTTACTCGTTTCACTTGGTCCATTGAAAATATAGCAACAAGGGTGGATTTGGAACACTGTACTGCACATCGCTGACCATCTCCAACACGGGCGAGTTGCTCAGCGTACACCGCAAACTCATGCCAACCGCTTCAGAACGCCTTATATGGGGTCAAGGCGATGGCGCAGATATCCGCGTAGTCGACACAATTGTCGGTCGAGTCGGTGGATGCATCTGCTGGGAAAACTACATGCCCATGCAACGCATGGCGTTATACTCGATGGGAGTTGAAGTGTATGTGGCGCCGACGGCGGATTCGCGAGAGTCGTGGACTTCGACGATGCGTCATATCGCGTCTGAGGGTCGTTGTTTTGTGGTTGGGTGTAATCAGTATGCGGAGAGGGAGGATTATCCGGCAGAGTATCCGGGTTTGCATGGGATGAGTACGACGGATGTAGTGACTCTTGGGGGGAGTGTTATTGTGGGGCCGCTTGGAAATGTGCTTGCAGGTCCGTTGTTCGGGGAGAGAGGAATTTTGTGCGCTGTGGTTGACAAGGACAGAATTCATGAGGCCAAGATGGACTTTGACCCCGTCGGACATTACGCACGGCCGGATGTTTTCAAGCTTGTCGTGGACACCAAGAGTAAGCCAGTAGCTGACCTGACACACGTCGCCTGAGTGGTGCGTGCGAATATGTGGACTAGCGAGGGAGGGACGTTGACACAAGGAGCAATGAAAGTCGCGTACCCAGTGTCAATAAAAAATCCTTTTAAAAATTGAACCGAGCGGAGCAGTCGAACCCTTCTTCCATGTCCAACAAAAGCAACTCGGCCGCCTTCACAGTCCGAAGCTGGTTCAGCAGCAGCGACACGGCATGCACCCAACGGCCTGTGCGCACAGACTACACGCGTGCCAGTGTCTGTGTACCGCAGGCGTGCTCAAGCGGCGTGACAGTCACATGCACCAGTGTCGGCATCGATGCGCTTGTTGGAGGGAACATTACCACCAACGCACCAGCCAGCAATCCAGACAACCCAAACACTCCAACCAATCCAAACACTTCCAGAGTTCAACTCATCGCCGTGTCCCGCTTCGCTGCAACAAACACAAACTGCGACGCATCCGCGCTGGAATCCGTATCGCTGATACCCGCAAACACGTGCGTGGCGCGTAACGGCGGCGCTGGATTTGTGCGCGCAGAAAGATTCGACATGGCCGCATTCACGCGCTCAGAGTACGCCGATCTGCAATGCACAAGTATCTTGACAACCGCACAGTTGGACCGCGCGGGGAGAGCTTGTGGCCGCCAGCTGCGTGCGTCGCTCTTGGCTGAACCTGTTTTGGGTGTTGAACCTGGAGGTGCTTCAACTAGGACTGGGGCTGGTGCTTCAGCGAGTTCTTCAACGATATCCTCAAGTCCTTCTTCCATCACTTTACCCTCGGCGAATTCTGCTGACGCTAGCAACGCATCGGCTTCCATCTCTCCCACTGTCATTGCTGGTGCTGTCATTGGCGGAACCTTTGCGCTAATATTAATTGCCTTGGCAATTTGGTGCGGACTCAAACGGCGCAACGGTTCCAAGGCTGCCACTCGATCCCCTTCCGCATTCTCAAAAGCAAGGCACAGTTACATTCAAATGAAAAGCACGCGTACTCCTCATGATTCAATCTCGTAAGCTTCTTTTATTGGTAGCCTTCAAAATATACTCAAAAAAAAAGAAACAGGTCCCTGCCGCCCATCCCATCGTCATCACCGATCCCAGATCGATTCAGTATCCTCGTTACAGAGTCGGATGTCGCCGCAACTGCTGCAATCGCACGGCTCCAAGCGAGTTCATATGGAGCTGCACCCGTTTCCCCCACACCTCAAAACCAACGCTTTGTTCTCAACGCCAACGAATGGACCGTCTTGGATGTGTACCAATGGATGCTTAGCAACAATTGGCCAGAATCATCTGCGCGCGTATTTAAAGGTACCCTTCATTTTATTATTCCCCCGTCACCCTCTCGAAAAAACGTGCTCAATGAACACCTCAACACCCCTTTAAACAAAACCAGACCACCAAATCAAAGGCCGCGACCTTCTTCAGCTAAATGAATCCGAAATGGTCGCACTCGGTCTCGAAACCAAACCTGAACGCGTCAAATTAAGAAGTGAATTGAAACTCGTGCGAGAGTTGACGGCGGCTGGGTCTAGACCTGTTTCACCCCCTCCTCTTTCTTGAAAGAGAAAAAAACAAGGGTACGAAAAAAACAAATGGGATGTTTTGTATGTTTTCGGACCTCCTTGTGGTTTTTTTCATGTCTTCGCCATTCTTTTTTGGTACATCATCCCCTTAAACCCCTCCTCCTCACATATATGACTACTTAGATATTATGCAGAATATGAATCCCCAGTACACTCGCCATTAAACATTTGAAAACTGCGTCCTTTGAAATATACAACGCATTAAACTTCCACTCAAAAACTGGTGCTGCATGAATAAGGGAGCATCTTCTTGCATAATAGTTTTTACCTCAATGACGCCGGCGCCTGTTCAAGTGCGTATAATGCGTGAATACTTCGGCGCATTGCAGCCTAAAAATTTTACAAAAGCGTCCTGCACAGGATTCGAACCTGCGCGTCCAGAGGACAATGCCTTAGCAGGGCACCGCGTTAACCACTCCGCCAACAGGACTTGTAAAACTATGCAAACAGATAAATTATAATGCTACAAATTTGATTACTTTGAGGTAACATGGGCACGCACCAAAGTTGCAACCAAAAACCGTTTCTTGAACCTCTTTCCGTTACCTGATGTCATGATTCAGGGGCCAAGTTCGTTTAAGATATACCTTCGGTGACTCTACCAAGCAAATGGCTCAAGACGTTTGTTGAACTTAAACACGAGAGAGCATGTCTATATCCGACACAATCCCTGCCAGGCGCAGACAGTGAATCAAACCAGCAAAAAATCACATGCCCATTAATTTATTCAACAGTGTCTGAAACAGCTTCAAACCCATCTATTTTCCCGCCACTCCTCCACCCTCTGGCACCGCCACCACCATTCACCAAAACATACACAAGTCCCGCGAGCACAACTGCACAACACCCACACACCCAAAACAGCAAACCACTCACATCCTTGTATCCGTTCTGCACTTGTTTCACATGAACTCGCGCAGATGCTGAAGTTGTGGCTGGGAGGTCCGGAGTCAAGTGGGATGCAGGGGACGTTTGAGTTTCGTTGCTGAAGGAGCCCCAGAATGTGATGGACGCGTTGTTGAACGTTCCGAATGCGGGAGTGTCGCGGGGCAAAGTTGAGAACGTGCCAAACGATCCTTGTTGCGCGTTTGACACTTTGTATTCAGACACAACTACTTGCCAAACGCCGATCGGGTTTTCGTCCCTGTTATTGTCGCACCGAGTTATTAACAAGCGGTCACCCTTATCGACAAAACAAGCATTGCATCTCTCACCAATGCGCCACAGTCATAAACGTCCAATTTGAGAATCCCGTGGTGGCATCATCAAACGAGCGTGCAACCGCTAAATGCGAAACAATTCCATTCGGGGAGACAAGATCCACAACAACACTCCCGCGCCTTGGGTGCTCGATATTAACAGTCACAGTGACATGCTCCAGTCGCCCAAAATTATCCCCTCGAAGTATGCCATTGGTTACGGGAATCAAAACACGCACGTCTCCTTTTTCTTTTGGAATCATGGACCCAGGTGTACTCACAGGCGCTGTGAAGGGAGACGCTATCGAGACTTGCTTCGATACAGGTTTCCAAGTTTTCGCAAGTTGCAAGATGGCGTAGGCATCTAGCTTGCCATATCCGTAATCGTGGCTGTACATTCGACCTGCGTGCGTTTTGAACCATGTCTTGTCTTGAGTGTTGACTGGAGCGGCGCTTTGCACAGACAAATGCTGAAAATCGCGCCATGATAAATCGGGTCTATTTCTAACTTCAGCATCATGATTCTTTGGCCTGCAAATAACACGAACCTGATTGAATGCACCAAGGCATAGATTGCGCTTGCAAGAGGTGCAGCTGCTGAAGTACCACCATGCGATTTTGTGCACATGTCGCCATTATTTCCAAGCTCCCAGTCTGTTGTAGCCTGTGGTGGGGGGAGGGGGGACAAGTTTTAGATCTTGTCCAACTCAAAAACAATAGCCCCTTACGATAGCGTCGTCATTTCGCTGTGTTGCCGAAGAATACATGACCACCAAGTTTGCCGAACAAGACTCAGAATATTGTGGATGCTTATCGTTCCGGTCAATCGACGAGACAGTGATCGTGTAAATGCTGTTCGTGAAACCATCGAAATTGCAATTGTCGCCCATACCGCCTCCGTTTCCACTCGCAAACACAAAAATCGAACCCAAGCCATTGCGCCCATTCGTGACTCCATTCAAAAATGCATCAGCAACGATGGTGGAGGGTCCTTGCATGGTCCTCCCGTCGTCCGTGGGACCCCAAGAACACGAGTAAATGTGGTTCTCATGAAACTTGTAATTGATGGACGCTGCTTCATCGGCTTCTGTCAAAGAACCGCCGAGGATTCTTACGGCTGACACTTTGGCTTGGTGCGCGATTCCGACGCCGCAAACCTTGTTTTTCGCGGCAACGATTTCGCCGGCGCATCGCGTTCCGTGCCGATCTGCAGCGAGTTTAGGTCCCGCGTCTGGCGTGTGGTCGTTGAAATCGTACGAGCCTTGTTCGTACTGCGAGTTTACGTTTAAGGTTTCGAAAAATAAAATTCGAAACAAGCTTCAAGCACTCACATACGCATCCTTCAAATCAGTCGCATTGTAATTCACTCCATCATCTACTATACAGATAACCGAACCGTTGCCAAAGACTCCTGCAAATTTCATGCAATGAGTTAGATGATGAGTATGAAACACTCACACAAGGTCCGATTTGTAAAACTTACCTAGCTCCCAGGCACCTGTCACATTGTGATCATGCCCAACCTGACCCGGGGTATCATTCAGTATATGCCACTGATACTTGAAATCCGGGTCCTGGATTCCAAACTTTGCCTCCGCACTATCAATACGATCCCTTGCCGGAATCACATTCCTCCGCACATACGGTATTCTTGGCACCTGTGCTTCAGCCCAACTAACCTCAGGATGCTGCTCAACCAACATTGCCACAAACGCATGTAGATCCTGGTCCCGCGCTTGGCCCCCTTCAACCGCCTCCAAGTAGTCCCTCCTTCGTAACCGCATTGCTTCGACAGAGACTGACACTTGGAAGTAATCGCGCAGTTCGCCCACTGCACCGACGAACTGCATTTGCATATCATTGGCGACTTGGAGTGCTCGTATGGATTCGGTGTCCCCATTTTTGAGTTTGAATGCGATTCGTTTCAGGGTGCGGTCGTGTGAGTGACTGGGGATGGGGTCTGTGTGTGGGTTGAAGGGGAGACTTGCGAACGCCGTCGTCAGGATCGAGAGGTGGAGGAGACCACTTAGCCACATCTGCATTTTGGCGTTAGAGGGTATCTTAAGCGAGGCGGATGTCGGTCCACTCACTCAGGAGGAGTGGTTGCGTCTGAATGAAATTTAAGTTAAAATCTGGCTGAGTTGGGAAACATCAAACATCCTATTTTGCTTGTCACGCCGGCATGGTCGGAGTACCATCGAACAAAATAGACTTCTGTTTTACCACTGTTCGAAGCGAATCCATTACACGCGCAGTAGCCTTGATACCACTGTGTTTGTCTCCCCTACAGAGGGTACCAACTAACGCGTCCTCCCGGGCAATGATATGCCTTCAAATCGGCGATTCCAACTTTAACGGGATTACATTTATTATCTCCTTCATCTGGATATCCGAAAAAAAACTCGCAAAATAGCAACATGCAGGTTCAAAAAATGACCACCACAGCCAACAACAACGGTCTACTTTCTGCGCTTTTTCTTTTTGGAAACCACCTTTACTTTCATTGCTGAGGAAGGTACCGTGTTTGGCGATGCAACTGGCGCCTCAGGTGGTAAAATAGTTGAAGCTGAGGACTGTCCGACCCGGCTCTCAATAACATTACTATCGCCTGTAATCAGTACTTTGATGCGTTCAAGTACGGCATTTCCTGTCAAAACAGTTGATTTCAAAGCCGATGGTTGCTTAATTAAGTGGCTACTTTGATGCGGATCCAAATCTGTCATGAGATGGATTGCTTTCTCTCTCAGATACCTGATGAGCAAGAGTCAATGAGTGAAAAAGAATGGAGAATGGCGACAATGGAAGGCACTCACATCGCTTCAAAATACAGCTTCATGTCATCAATGTTAGTGCCAGCGGTAGCTGGCATCACGCAACGCTTCTCCAGCGCCCCATACACTTCCAGCAGTTCTAAATAAACAGGCATGGCATCATTCAAGTACGCGTCCAAGTATGCTCTCCTTGACTTTGGCCATAATCGCAGAGCAGCAAAAATACGTGGCATCCTGTTGTTGATTCCATCCAGTTTCTGACGCGTTTTCATGGCCAACCACCATTTCAATATTTTGTTGGCAGCCTTTGTTTGAGTTGCTAAAGTTGCGGCTGGTTTCTCCATCTTGGGAAGTACATTGCGGCCAACTAGTTTGATGGGAGTTGCTGATGCTTGGGCATAAAGTTGCGCGTCTTTCTTGGTCTGAATCTCTTTGCTAGGCTTTCCCGGCTCCACTGTCACTGCCTTTTTGCCTGTGACTGGCTTCCGCAAAGAATTATTTTCAGTTTTTGCGGGCGGTTTGGTCTTTTCAGACAGGTTGACAGACTGCACAGCTGGAATCTGTATTTTGTTTGACAAAAAAGGAGCGGGCCCCTTTTTGCTGTCGTTGCTGTCAACTTGGGGTTTTTGCATTTGCGATTTGCTGGATGGTATCTTTGGAGCCTTTTCATCATCAGAGCTATCAGACAAAAGAAATGCTGTTGATCATAACATTAGCATCAGTTCATTGGACAAGAAAAGAAGGAAACAAAGGAAGATATACTGACGCATATCTTCATCGCCACTTGTGTCCTCCGATCGATCCGCACTAAATTTTACGGACTCAGATGTGGCAGGTTTTCCTTTTTTGGCTTCGGGAGGAATGAGCACATTTTAAGAATTTAGAACGTAAAAATAAACTCACGAATGGATTGGAGATTTTGCTGGGAGACTCCGCCCTTGTTTGATAAATCCTTGCTCAGCAGCGATATATTCTTGTTCTGCTGAACAGGTGAGATGTCGTCGTCCGAGTCGGATCCGACCGGAAAGGTTTTGACATCAGTTGGCGATCCGGATGACGTGAGCTTCCGAAGCACGGCAGCAGCTTGCTTGTGCCCTTGTAGCGATGCCTTTTCATACAGCGCTAGCGCCTTCTTTTGATCCTTCTGTACGCTGTCCCCTCTGGCATAACAGCCAGCCAAGTAAAACTGAGCACTCGAGTTTCCTGCCTCCGCTGCGCGATCAAAAAACTTGACCGCTTTTTCCACATTCTTTTGAATCCCAAATCCGCCTTGATAATAGCACCGACCCAAATTCACTTGCACCATCGTGTTCTTAGAATCCATAAGGGTGTTTTCGGAACGCAGCCAAGCCAAATAGTAATTCGTGGCTTTTTTGTAGTCTTTCGGATATTCAGTTCCCTCGAAAAACAAATTACCAAGTTGCAAGGTTGCGTTGGAATGTCCGCCAGCATGTGCTTGCACGAGCCATGCCAGGGCGGTAGCTGGATCCCGAGGATATTGTTTTGATCCGCTCAAGTACAGCATACCGAGGATGAATTTCGAATGGACGTCTCCTGATTCTGCTTCAGCTTTGTTAAGTTCGAAATATGCATCGATGGTCGGAGAAGGCCTTGCGTCGTCATCACAAGGCGGCGCTGGATCCGACATTCTTTCTTCGCCATTCAGATCCATAGATTTCGAGGTTAAGTCTTGAAATTCTTTGACAGGTTGATCAGAGCACTGAGAGTGAAATTGTAACAAAAACTCACCACTAATTTTAGTTATCGCCGCAATCGTTTCAGAATTTAAGGCTTGAATCGACTCAACTAAAGCTGTAGCGTCTCGACTGTCGTAAAACGGAACTTGCAATGAATATGAGCAAACCAAGATCGCATTCTTCATGTGTGTATCTGTCGATCGCACTTTTTCCCTCCACACAAACACCATTTCATCCCGTTCCACGACGGACAGCCGGTTCAAAATGTCCCACGCATCTCGTTCGGTAACCCACGCGGGAATCCCAATGGCAGGCCGCTTCAAGTCACTACTGTGCTGGTTCAACAGCATGGAAATGAATGCAAGTCGAAGCAGCACGTTTTCATGCACGGCGGCTTTGTAGATTCCTAAAAGCTCGTCAATTCGCTCCATTACTGAAGTGATGTGATTTTGCAGCCTGTGCTCGATGGAGTTATTAAACATTCCAGGAAACCGCTTGAGGGCTGCTTCCAGAAGGCGTTCGGGGAGAATGAATGCAACACGCGTTGACGAGAGCAAAGCCACCATCAGCAACTCAGCCATGGTACAAAGCGCATTCAATCCATTCACAATAGAGCTGTACTGACGCGGTTTTAAATAAACTCCCAGCAATTCGGATGCGATGGAGATAAACTCAAAAACTGCGGTGGTTGTCGCACAGTAAAAAATTTTAGGAAGAATATTACGGGCGATTTGTAGACTGGGATATTCTTCGTTCGCCTTGCCTTGCGCTGATCGTTCTATTGCTTCCACTCCTCGGTGAAAAGATGCCACCCAAACTTGAGATCTTGACGGTCCCAAAAGTAAAGACCCACCAAGAAACCTCTCAACGTCGAACGGTACAACAGAAATAGCACTGCAGCTGAAGATAGTTTTCTCAAGAAAACTGTGGATCGAATTCATGGCTCGGTGAGGCAATGCATTTTGCGATTGGCATTCCCACGAGTTAAGTGTATCCGTCACGCAATGCAGCAACTTTGTTTGGAGTTCTTCAAAGGCTGCAGACCGATTCGAAAGTATGTCAGAAGTAATATCCGATAAAAGTGCGAGATCCGCGATAACATCCACTCTGCATTCAGTAAAGTCCTTTGCTTCAATTTTCCTTGAAACATGAACATCCGGGCAGGCAGTTACGGCACATCGGCTGTTATACATAAACATGCGCATGCAGATTGAACCAAATGACGCCAATTTTGAGGAATGCTCGACGAACAGTTTGAAGAGGTTGAGTACTGAAGCGGTTATTGACTGGGACGCGAGAGAGTAGAATTCTTTTGAATCAACAATAGCACGCCGAGAGACATCAAGACGAACTCCAAACTTTTCTTTCCAACTGTCAAATGCGCGCGGTTCAAACATACTCTGATGTACAAGGCGTTTTGAATCGAAATATATCGAGGGCACACCAAACATAGCATCAACCTGCTTGAAGAAATACTCTCGGTTGGAAAACGACAACTTGCGGAGCATTCCGGTCGGTAAAGAGGTGTGACCCAAATCAACGCCCAAATCAACGCCGGCAGTGATACTACGCTTGCGGAGGCCCACAACCACGAACTGCAGCAGAAAAACCAAGCACCGTGCTCCTTCCAGCCAAGCAGTTTCGTCAATTACGTTCGAAAATCCGAGCGACCGTTTTGGTCTCATAAAAAGTTTCAAATCCTGGGCCACATTGATTTTCATGGTCAGAAGGACTTCTGACACGTTACTCATTGAAGAGCCGGTAAAGTTGCGCTCTGTATGTACAGTATGCATACGATTGATGAATGGGTCCATGGCTTCTTCGATTTCGAACCATTTCACTGTTTGGAACGCAGGATCCGTTTTGCCGTACATTGCTTTGAACTTTTTCATTTCCTTGATTGACTCATTCAAAATGCTGTTCTTTCCAATTTCGGCCACAGCATCAAGTCCTTCCATCTTTGACGAATCCCCACAGAAAATTGCTTCAATCGCAGGCGTCACATGGATCCAGAACAATCTGCCAAGGCACTCTGATGCAAGCATCCAACCAGTCATCCCACCGATACGTTTGTAAATTCGGCCAGCTTCTTGAAGGTTCCCCATTTCAATGTCCATCACTCTTCCGGCTGAATGATAATCACGCGTCGAAATCGCAAGCTTGGACAGTTCCGAGAACATTCCCTGATTTCGAAATAATCCCTTCCGAATATCAGGATCTGGTAAAATTTCGATTGCGGTAACCTTTTCTTTTCTGCTGAGAAGGGGATTTGCAAGCGCCGCTGTCGATACTTGCTCCAAAGTCAACAAATCAGGCGACCGATTGGCTTTTTTCAGCCTTGCAACCAGGTTGAGTGCCTTTTCGCTGCATGAAGGACTTTGAATGTAATCTTGCAATGCGCCTGGCAGGTCATTTAACCGCTCAAGAGTTTGTCCTGCGAGATCGAATTTGCGCACGCGTCGAAAGCATTGGGCGGCTTCTTTGGGCGGGTTTGGAATCATTTCATAGACTTCGCTTGCTTTCACATGCTTTTCGCAAATCTATCCAAAAAACGGTGAGAGTCAATTTTACAAACCACCAAAAAACCGCACCTCATAGCATTGCGCAGCTTCAATCAGCTGAATAGCAGGCAGTCGGCTAATTTGATTGGCCCTTGTCAAGAGTTCACCAGCCTCGTAAAATAGACTTTTGGCCTCCGTCGATGTGGCATCAGACAATGCACGCGCGTCAACTAGCTTCAGTCTTGCCTCGCATTGAAGCGTATCTGCACTTTCATTCCCCCGGTTCGCAACAGATAAACCTTTTTGGAAGCAGCGCAGTGCATCGGCATACATCTGCTCTTCAAAGAGTCGACGACCTTGCGCTGTCCACTCTTCGTAACTTGAATCCAGTGAGGTGAACTTTCCTGAGCGAGCATCGTCACTTGTGACAACCAGGTTTTTGGTGCGCCATATCTTGAATAGCGGATCACTTTTTTTAGAATCTTTCTCAAACACCCATAACTGTTCAATGACAATTAGACGGGAATGGTAACAGTCCGAGTAATCAACAATAACTTACTCTTGACCGTGCTCGAGTCACAGCAGTGTATAGTATCTTGAGTTCCGCAGAAAGAATGTTGTGTTTTTCAACGTCGAACTTCGGTACGCTCTCCGATCTCTCCGAAATCTGGCTCAACAAAACTCGCCACTGTGTCATAAGTGGTCCATTAGATGACATATACCAAACTCAACAAAACACGTACTTGCTGATCAGATACAGAACTTGAAGTTATGAGATTGTACAGAACAACGTCACTAAATTCCATTCCTGTTGACCATTTAGAGGTAGAACAAGGAGAACAAAACGCCACTCACCCTTCGCCTGCTCGACAGTTAAAATCAACGCATAGCCTTTCGTCAACCCCATTTTCAATTCGAGGGCCTCCTGCAATGACCGAACCAAAATAACCTGACCAGCGCCAAACTCGATAGGCTCGCCCTCAGATTTTCCACCGCGCAGAAAATCCACAATTCCGTTCTCACCTTGACTGTCAGTCACAAGAACTGGCTGTGGCCCTGCAATGGCCCCTTCCTCTCTTTTCAATTTGTCGATGGAGTTGGGGAACAGGTCAGTTAAAATATCCAAGACCGATGCTGCAACAGCAAGAATCCCATCGTGAGAGCGGTCTATGAAACAGAATGTTAAGTCGCACTCTTTAAGCGCAATAAATGCGCTCACAGTTTTTGGTGAGAGTGAATTGCTTGGGAGCCTCGGTGATGGCTTTTTTAGGCATGAGCTCCTGATAGATCATGGAACTTAGATCTTGGAAGCGAAACACAGACCCGCGATGAATGACTTGCGCAGTATCTCCCGCAAACATGAGGCCATGTTTAGGGTCCGAGCACAAAGTGACAAGTGGCAATATCTGCGCCATTGTTAAATCTTGCACTTCGTCTAAATAAACTTGGTTAACCAAGATAGCTGAGAGATTTGGATCATTGTCTTCAGTCATCCTATGCAAAACTCGGTTGATTTCGTTCACCCTGCGAGAGGACAAAAAAAACCGTTATAGCATTTCCATTGCAATTAAGAAGAGACACAACTTACCGATCCTGCTCATCAAATTCTCGCGGCACATATTTCGCTTCCAGTTTCTTATTTACGAACAACTGATGCCGCTCAAGCTTCTTTGCGTTGTACGCTTCAAAGACGTTGTACATTCGATTTCGGTCCCCTTCCTTCTGCAACGCATTCCCAGACCGTCGGGTGCTCATTCCGCAGTATTCTTCTCTCGACAATGTCCCCAACAGAGTCCGTGCAGCGCTCTGATGCCCTTTGATGACACCCATAATCTCACTAAATGCTAGCGAGACGTCCAACCCGTTCGACAACTTTTTATCCAGAGACGCGTAAATTTCATTGAATCGCTCATAGTCAACATTCCGCTCGGCGTCATCTTCCTCAACCAATGCCACGTCCTCTTTCAGGCCAAGAAAAACGCGGATCATAGAAATCAGTTTCTTGTAATGTACAAAGAGAGGAAAATCAGCATCTCGCAAGTCTCCAAACGAATCTGGCAGATTGAAGTCAGCTTCCGAGGAATATACATCTTGGCCATCATCAACCGCTTCTGATGCATCATAATCAAGGCCATCATCATCGATACTTGGGGTATCACCGTCTCCGGCCGGCGCTGCATCATTTGACGAAAAAGAAGAGCTGCCGTTCAGGATTTGATCCAAAACTTCTTGCACGTACGAGAGCGTGATATCTCCGGGATCGACAGAATGCAGGAGGCGTTTGAAATACACTTTCACTCGACGGCAGAATTTCGGAGAAGCAGTCACAAAAATTTGGCGGAAAGCAAACTTTCGCGGCATGGTTGATTCTTTGACTGACTGAAGAGGTCGGGGTATAAACGAGGTTTGTTGGGAAACATATCCTCGATTCATTCTGAAATCTACACGTCGCGAGTGGAGATTGGCGAGTAATCGAAACAAGCTGCAAGACGTTTTGCCAGTTCCTGTAGTGATGTTGAGGTCAGTATGGCAGGAAAAAGCAGTTGAACTGTAGCCTACCAGATCGACCAATGACAATAACAGAGCGATCATAATTTAGAATTTCCGCTTCTTGCTCACTAACAGCGAAAGGAAACTCGCAGTCCACACTCGCATTGGGACCCGAAAGCAGCAGGCGCATAAACATTTTCGAGAATGGAATAAATTTGGCCGTGACAGATGCTTCGTGAATCTTGAGCAAAGTGACTTGGTCATTGTCATCTTCGGAAAGAGACAACTTGAAATCCACTTTCCCGTCTTGGCAATCCTCGTTGAAAATGACAGGGTGCACAATTCCATTTTCCTCTTTACGAATTTTGCATCGATTGATTCGCTCCTGGGAATACGCTCGTTGTGCGCCGGTGACATATTTCACAGCTGTTATCACGTGTGCATGGTTTCCAATGCACCAGACTTTGATGACTTGCGAGTAACATCGCGGAGCTTCCAGATACGCGACATCTACTTGCCAAACAATTCGGAGGTTATTCTGAAGAGTGGAACAGGTCACTTGAAAACAAATTTGATGCAACATTCGAAAGATATACTCACCAGCACTTTCGCCTCATAAAGCACAACGGCAGTTTTCGCAACAAGCGCGCACGCTGTTCCAGATGTCCACATTCCATTCGCGATCATCATCAAGTTTATGAGGGCAGGAATCAGTGAACCAGCACTTTTTTTCCCCATTCTTCGCAATGTTGAGTGTGCTTTGTCGTGCAAATGTAAAGTCCATAAAGCACCAAGTGGAGCGGCCTTCAATATCGAATCCGTGTATTCTTGTTGGTTGGCAACAAGCAAATCTCTGGCTTGCTTTCGAATGTTGACCAAAGCTGAAGATTCAGTCAAATCAAATTCTGTGTCTTCGAGTTTTACGATGGTATCTGTATGGTCGATATTTTGCACTTCGACATCGCATTCATCCAGGGAAACGTCACACATTTTTGATCGTGTTTTCCGTTCTCGCAGATTCAATTCGGGTTCCTTCACATCATCGTAAACACTCAGTGGTCCCATATTTCCTCTTCCTTCTATTTGAATCAGGAGAGAGCCTTGGCATGAGCTCCACATAAGCAAGTACAAAGTGTTCAGAGTAACTGGAGACGAATGCAAACTCCGGCAGATGTGCGAATGAAATTCTATCGGATCGTCAGGGTCAAACCGCGCTGCAATATATTTCAGCATTGGCCGAATCGCTTCGACCGTTGTCGGGGATTGAAAATGAAGATTTGACAGGCAAAATTGTTCGTCGCGAGAAAGAAGGAGGTCTTTTTCGGCTTTGGACTGATTGAGGGGTATTGATTGAGCTTCGAGGGTATCTGGAGTCATTGACAGGGCTAAAAGTCGCTGCGAAAATGACTGTTGTAGCCGATAATTCTGATGTGGAGGATAGCATCTTTAACTTATTGAATTTCATGCACGGAACAATTAGATGCCTCACCATACATCCTGTACAGGAATCTGGGAACAACCAGGCGCTTGCATCGCTGAGGGCTTTTAGGACAATTGGGTTGCTCGTCGTTGTCAGTTTTTCGAAGGCGATCGAGTCATCCAAAATGTGCGACTTGAAAAATTCCCGCATTCGCTTGTAATGAAGACTGACGTCCTCCTCAGAAGGCTCCGATTTCATTGAAAACTTTGCTCCAAGCGCGCTATGTGACTGGGTTGAAACAATAAGCTCAAACCAACACTCGAAAATCAGACGTTGAAGAAACCTTGACATTTATCGGACGCCCTTTTCGGTCAGTTGATAAATTTTCGGGTAAAGTTACGAGGGTGGCCAATTGTTGAGCACGGAGATCAACGCGGTATGCAATTATCGAGCTGGCTGGCGCCTTTCCCTTTTTGGTGTGAGTGGTAAGAAAAAGGGAATGCTCCGTGGTGGACGAGATCCTCCTTTGACAGTCGGCCAGTGCGGCATGGACAATTAGGAATGCGCGTATGGGAATGGAGCTGAGAAGTGTTTCGCGTGGGTCGGCGGAGGGAACGGCAGACAGAAATAGAGCGCGCGTGCTTTGTTCTGAAGACGCATCCACTGTTCCGGCTGAAAGACTGTGATACAGAGAATGTGTGCGAGAAGTCAGAAGAGGGTGCCACTGATGCTTCATTGTAAGTCACCATCTCAGCGCGGCCTCGCCTTCTCGTCCGATTAACGACAGCCACACGCTCATTGCGCTCGAATCGTTCGAGAATGCGGCATCCGCATTCGGCGATTGCAATGTGCGCGATGACGACGATGCCATGCGCGTCTTGGAGGGACAACGTGGTTTGTGTTTATAAATATATTTTATGGTCGGATTTTACGTTGACGCAGTCACATTCACGCACACACCTTCAGTCAAACTGGAAATCCCGACACTGCACTCCAACCCTTCTGAGCAGTGCGGGGGATACTTTCTGGCTCCAAAACACGATCCGCCCACAGCCTCCACCACTGGAACACACGCCCCTTTGACCCCAGGAGACATGACTTCTCCAGAATCACCAACTTGCACTTCAATTATTGCAGACGGCGACACCATCTCAGTTCCGATTTCTGCGGTCTGCTTGTCCTCCTGGTAGTCGACATACTCCGCGTTCTGCGGTGGATACTTTAAATCGAAAGCGCAAACCAGGTTGGGCTCGCACACAACCGACGGCTGAACAAATGTTCCACATGCCTCGCCCAGCTTTCCATGCTTGATTACGCATTGCCCTAAACGCGTCGATTCAGCTGCCACGACGTCGTTCACATCCTTATAGTCTTGATCTCCCCAGAGCAAGTTTGATCCTGTGGAGCCGTCTGAATTGCCTGAATGATCTTGATCGTCACTTGGCGGCAGTACAGGGCCGTGACCACGAATGATCCCAAGTCTTCCCTGCGGATCTGAATCCCGGCGTCCTGGGAAAATGTTTCCGCGTCCCCGATGTGTGAAGCCGCCTTTAACGCGAGAAATGGGCCTTATGTCAGGTAGTTTCGCCAAAAGACACGTTAGGTTTACGGGGTTGCAGATTGGATCGTTCGGGGAATCATTGTCTGCGCTTATGAATCTGCCACAGGCATCGCCAACGCTGTTTAAAATTTGCGGTTGATCCCGCTTTTGTTCTGAAGCAACCGGCGCAGCCTGCAAGATCAGATGCGGCAGAGTCAAGAGAAGTAAAATGACGGACGCGTCGTAAACAAGCTTCATTTTTTGCAAACGGTTTTGTCAATGTTTGCGCTGTTATTTTTAACGATTTTCTCGTGAAGATCCTCTGTTTCTTTCGGTGTCAACCGCTTGATTACACACTCGATCATAAGGAAAGCCCGCGTCCTCCTCGACTGCAACCGCATTTTAGATTTTTAAAAACTTCAAATCACGATATATATTCTCCACATGCACGCAAAATACTGAACAAGGGATTGCGTTTTCAAAAGCTCGTCCCTGTTGTCGATCAAGCGCGTGGATAACCAGATAAAAATAAAGACGGAAAATATTCCGTGAAACCAACCGTCAAAATGCAAGCACTGCATGCACTCGCCTGGCTCAGTCTGAGCATGGCCACCGCATCTGCATCCTGGGCAAACGCACCGCCAAATGACCATGAGAACTTTGCATACTTTGCATACCAAATCCACGGCGACACTTCCACCGCCGACTCATCCGCCAGAGCTCGCCGCGATCTTGCACACGAAGCTTCACCCTTCGCGCAACGAGCAGCGAACGTGGCACTATGGCTCGGCCAAGACTCACTCTCACGGCGCAGCGAATCAGCGTGCGCGGATCTATCTGCGCCGACGGTTGTGTTTATCGGCGCAGTGGGCGAGCTGCCCAATTACTTTCAAGTTGCCGTGCGCCGAGACTCGGTCGAACTCATGAACAGCGTGCAGGAGTGCATTCGGACTCATCCAGATGTGGCGTGGGCGGAAATGCAGGTTCCCAAGAATCGACTTGTGAAAAGGAGTGTTCCTGAAGTTTGGGAAGATGATTTGCATCTATGGGGACGTGGTAATGAGGGTCGTATAGAAGCGGCTGCGAAGCTGTTTGAGATTACCGATCCAGAGTTTGGAAATCAGTGGCATCTCATCAACGACAGTCCTTCCCAGGTGGGAAATGATCATAATGTGACGGGTGCATGGAGCCAAGGTTTGCATGACAACTATGTTTTCTTTGGCCTTTTGTTAACAGCGCATATTTGTTGCAGGAATATTTGGAAATGGGTCTGTGGTGTGCTTTGTGGATGATGGAATGAACTACAACAGCAATGATCTTAAAGATAACTATGTAAGCATCCTTTTCGTGTTAAGTGTCTTGTTTAATTGACAATGCATACAAAACTCGCAGTATGCCGAAGGTTCATACGATTACAACGCCCACACGCCAGATCCTATACCAAAAACATACGAAGATCGCCATGGCACGCGATGTGCAGGAGAAGTTGCAGCCGTTCGAAATAATGTATGCGGCGTAGGGGTTGCGTACAAAGCAAAAGTCTCGGCTGTGAGAATCTTGGGTGGATCGCTCACTGAGGCGGATGAAGCTGCATCCATCAACTATAAAATGCAGGACAATCATATTTATTCATGTAGTTGGGGTCCAACGGATAATGGCGCGACTATGGAAGCGCCTCCGCGGATTGTGAGTGATGCGGTTGTGAATGGCATCAAGAATGGTCGAGGCGGGCTTGGATCAATTTTTGTATTCGCCAGTGGAAATGGGGGTGCCGCCGGGGACAATTGCAACTTTGACGGATACACAAACAGCATCTATACGATCACTGTTTCCTCCGTGGATCGCAACAATTTACACCCTGTTTATTCGGAAGCATGCTCGGCAAATATGATTGTCATGTACTCGTCTGCGAATCAAAGACATGATGATGCGATTGTGAGTTTGTCTTAGTGTTGTTGAACTGTCCTTTAAAACTTCTCGCTGCAGGCAACAACGGATTGGCAATTAGGCCACGAAGGCGATCTGTGCACAAAATCTCACGGCGGAACGTCAGCATCAGCGCCACTTGCGTCTGGAATTTACGCATTAGTCAACTCCATCAGGTGAAATGCTAATCCACCTCTGCATCACCATGGCGGAAAAAAATAACAAAGTAAACAGGCCCGATCTATCCTGGAGAGACTATCAGCACATTACAGTTCGCTCTGCAGTGCCAGTCAACACAAAAGACCCGTCATGGTTCAAAACCCACGCTGGTCGCCTGTACAGCCACGAATATGGGTATGGCAAACTGGACGCGTATGCAATCCTCGAACTCGCAAAGACTTGGAAAACTGTCCCCGCGCACGCTTTCTACAAAACTGCATTTGTCGCACCCAATGAGAAAGGCGCTGCCGAGATTCCGCAAGAGTCTGGGAAAGATGTTCGCGCCATCTATGACATTACGCGCGACGCTCTGGCAGAAGCGAATTTTGGGCTGCTGGAGCATATTACCGTGACAATCAACATTCAGCACAAGAAACGCGGTGACGTTGCTGTAGATTTGATTTCTCCAAACGGAATTATGAGTTTCTTGGGAGTGAAGCGACACGGAGATCGATCCGATACTGGCTACTCAAATTGGACGTTTATGACTGTCGCGCATTGGTGAGTGGCTCTTTCTTTGATTCAATTTCATGGTAGATAAACTTGCCTGTTTTTTCTACAGGGACGAAAACCCCGTTGGAAGATGGCAACTTGTCATTCGCGATGCAGAAACTCCTGACCTTACGGGGACTTTTGAGAACGCAGCCATCACGTTCTGGGGCTCACAGCAAACAAGCACCGTTCACAAAAAGCCAGATGTCGTTGGTGGTGGAGCTGAACCCCCGACCGTACCCGTCCCTACTGATGCATCAGCACAGCCTGCTGATGCGAGCAAAACTTCCAACACACCTTCAGGCGCAATAGGAGAAGACGGAAAGGGTGATACTGCTCAACCCAGTAACAGTGGAGGACGCAGTGGCGTGGCTTGGTTCATTGCCCTGATCGTCATATGCGGTTTAGGCGGTGCAGGATGGTACCTATACTCCAAACGCACTGAAATCTTTGAATGGTTCCTGATGCGGCAACAAAGAATGAACGACAACGAGATGGGAGCAACTGGAGTTGGCGGTAGCGGCGAGAGCTACGAGTTTCAGCGGTTGAATCGAGAAGTAGGGGAAAGGGATGAAAGCAGCAGCAGTAGTTTGGACGAATTTGAAGATTTCGAAGGGCCAAATGACGCAGAGTTGGAGGAGCTGAGGAAAGGCGGTTATTTGGTTGATGATTTGCTGTTTGATGATACGCAGGCGTCGAATCTTTGATTCTATTCATTGAGGCACTATAAATAAACGTTGAGGAAATATCGTCACTGGGCATTTATTTCATGGAAAAGAGTTCCAATCCTGGCCGTTGGCGTTGTTGGTATTTCGGAGAATTTTACCACGCTGTTGCTAAACTTCTTCAAACCGTTAATGAGGAAGAATGGTTGAGAAAATTGCCAAAACACTAATGATTCTTGCCAATTCCACAATTTCGGTTCTTCTATTTTGACCACATTTTATTCTCCCTAGTCAAACAAGCTGAAATACATATGCCAATCTCTGTTGGTTTGTGCGAAAATAAAAAAATAAAAAAGTCCGAAAGTCCGAGAATAGTTACAAGACCTCAAAATCCATTAATTATAAGCCGGCGGTGGCCCCGGACTCCGATCCTTCCCACCCGCACCATACACCGCACTCCTCATCTTCAATTCCTCGAGACCCTCCTCAAACCGCAACTTTTGCCCAATTTTCGTAATCTTGAACACCTGTAGAAGCTCAACCGTGTTGACCCTCATCAGGGACCGTCCATCCACCTCGTGCTCCTTTGATATTTGTGCAGACAGACTCGTGCCGCCGTAAGCAAAGATCCAAAGCGCCACTTCCGCGACGGTCCTGGTTGCCGGGTCCATGGGAAGTGTCACTTTTTCCCCAATGTGTATTGGCTGAAAGAGTGCAGTTGGGTGAGATATATGCGTGGTTGGCGCGAGAGCATTGACAAACGAGGTTCGTTCGTTTTCGGCAGCGCTTTTCACTGGTAAGGGTGGACCTTCCCTGGATCTGTTTTGAAGATATAAGTATCAGTAAAACTTGGAAGAGTGAGGGCGAGAGCAAAGGATATGTTTGTGCATGACGCACAGGAGTTTTTCGGGATCAGGTCTTGAAGTGACGGCGGAGGAGGAGGCGGCATATGTCTCACGCGCCGCGTCCGAGTCTGATGATGAAACAGAAGTTGCTTGGTATATAACGTCCGTTGTAGCAGGTGTATAAACGGTTGGAAACTTGGACGTTGGTGAGGAGGATGGATCTCGTGCAACTGCAAACTCAGATGGGCCGCCCAGCACGAGAGGTAGCTGTTTCGACCGGCCAGGAGGTGGAGAAGCTGAAGTTCCTGAAGTATCCGGGGTATCTGATGAACGTAAATTCATTGTTGCGTCTCGTTTCTTTTTTTCGCGGAAGTAGAAAACTGCGGCAACAACTCCGAGAACAACAACCGCACCACCAATGCCTCCGACAATTGGAGCAAGGTTCAAGTTTGTAGTTGATGAGTTCCCACTGCTTCCAGCGACAGCGTCAGTTCCGGCCATACCGCCCAAGTTGAATGGAGAATTGAAGACTGTCAGACGTGTAAAACCGGAGCAGGCGCCGTTCTGAGAAAATCTACCAACGGTTGATTCGCCGATACAATTTGGTGCTTTATAAAATGTCCCCACGAAGGATCCATCGGGAAGCGCGGTGAAATTGTGCGACTTTCTTCCTGCAGTCGGCTGGCAAACATTTAAAAGTAGTGCGAGGGATCCTATAAGTCCTGCGCAGTTTTTATCCTGATGGTAGTCGAGTACGCCGTATGGTTTGCTTTTAAAGAGGCTTGCAGCGTCATCCCCTAGCGACGGTTGATTCAGGCAACTGATCTCTTGCCGACCCTGTTCCGTTTTTTTGCAGTCCGTGGTATCCACGCAGCTTACAAAGTTTGATATGTCGTAGTCTATCGTGCCAGGCTGAGTGCATGCGTCATCTAAATATGTGATTGTCCGCTCGAAAATGAGCGGGTTGATGATTGTGGCGGACATGTGTTCTTGACATGCTTCCAACTTTTCATCCAGAGGAACAGATCTGATGTGGTTGTAGCACTGATCGTCTGAATAGAAAGACCTCACAAGCTGGCCCGTTGACGCGTTGGCTGACAAATACTCGGACTGGACTTTACGTCCATTCTCGGTGTGGAATCCGGTCTCTGTGTGCGCTTGCACGCATGAGTCTACCGGGTACTGAGTCCCGCCGACAAGCGCTGACCCGGTGCAGGCAGTGTCCGAGTCCGCAAACTGCTTGAACAGAACCAGCGGCAGTGCCAAGGAGGTGAGATAGACGGAGGGAAGGTTGGATGGAGCCACACAGCCAGTACTGTGCCGAGCAGAGTCGGTGGTCTCTTCGTTGGCTCTACACTTCGTGGTGGTGAGGGCATTGGCGCTTGCATTGGCGGTGCAAGTCTCCGTCAGACTGTAGTCCATGCGCACCACTGCTGAGTTGCATGCCAGATCCGTGGCGTTGTGATAGAATCTGAAGATCACCCCAGCTGCAGACATGGCTTGCTTTTGCTTTTGTCTCCGCGATTGTTAATTTCTTGCGTCCCTGTTCAACAATATTCCAGTGAGTTTAGCAAACGGGAAAACGCGATTCCCAACGCCCGTTTTATTCGCGTACGTTTTAAATAGGAGATGTGTGTATACAGTGCTCACACACACTCGGTCTGATAATAGCGAGAGGAAGGGGAGTCCCAGGAACCGGGATGGCGCACATGCGTGGGAAGGGCCATCTTTCGCAGGCACAACATTGACTTTTAACCGTTCATTGAAGCGAAAGACGGCGCTGCAAACGGTGTAGATGGGAGGTTTAAACTTCGCAGCGAGTGAAGATTCGTTGAACATTTGTTTTGAACAGCTTTGAATAAACTGAACAAGCAGCCACCAAACCATCCAGCATCAACGCCAGTCATGCCCTCAGACTCAACCACCGCCACCACCGACTGCATCAGCATATCTTCTCTCCCTCTCGAGATCCTTACACGCATCATCGAGTGTGAGTGCGCTTCCTCTCCGTTTCTGCACAACCACCCACGCAAGCCACCACAAACAGCAACCTTAAGCGCATCTTCGTTGTTCAATAGTTTAAATACCAAAACTCGCACGAACATAAACAGACGCGGGAACCAATCAGTGCGATCTCAAAGACATCTGCGCCGTCAACGCCCACTTTGTTCGGGCGGGTCGCCGCGTTTTGCACCGGTTTGTGCGGGAACAACCATAAATGACAGATAATATCTGATTCAGTGCTTTAAAACATCCAGGGTTGTCAAGCCGCACTCGACGCTGTCTTGGGCCCAGTTCGTCTTTCTGCTGCTGGCGGGCGAGAGAGGGAGCACCAGTCTCGGTGATGGTGTTGGAAGCTTTGTTCAGGTGACGACGGGCGCTCGTTAAAGCCTCACTGTTGTTGAAACCAACTCACGTGTGATCAAACAAGGTGGTGGATTTATCGGGCAGTTTTACCGATAAGTACTACGGATGCTTGCACGCGGACAGAAATTTGCCTATTTCTCAAGCAATGGCACATGTGCGTTTTCCGAATTGGAGGCGTCTTCGCGAATTGATTACAGCCAACGAGGGCCTCACAGTACTGGAGGGCAGGCGCTCAATCTTCAGCGATCAGTTTGAAGATTCCATTACCACTCAGGAGGATCAGGATGAACTGCAATGGCTGCAAGGGCTTCAGCAATATCTGCACCATCGTTTCCAAAGGTTTGGTCTGTCCAACAGGGATACATCAACAGCTGAATGGATGCTTCCCGTCTTACACAACCCGCCCAAGAAGGTCACCGCCGGGTCGCTCATCCACCTCTCAAGAACATGCCCCAATCTCAAAAGTTTGAATTTGGCGCACAGTGCCTTGGAACCAGACACGTATTTTCCCGAATTGGATCAATATCAAAGCATGCTGCTGGACGTTCCAGATGCCAGCCTGAAACGGGTATTTGTTTCAGCCGCAGATTCCATCTTGACATTGCTGCGATCGTGTCCAAGGCTGCTGAATTTAGATTTAAGCGGATGTGCGTGGGTGACTCTGGAAGTTGTGGATGCAATTGCTGAGATGAAAGGACACGCGTTGAGGGCTTTGAATCTGTGCAAATGCGCCAACATTCCCGCGCATTTGCAGAAACTGTTTGTCGTCGAGGAATCCAGAGAGTTAGAAATGCTCCTCTCAAAACCCGCTTCCCTCCAAGCTTCTTCCTGAAACTGTCTTTTTTGATATCATTTAACTGACAAATACCAAAAACCGTTTGATATAATTTTGCGTTGTGAAAATTGTCGCGCGCATCGGTTCCTGAATTCGTGTGGCATATTCTCAATCCAAGATCACGCGTTTGAGATGGCTCTTTTTTACTGCTTCAGTCACTGCGAAAAAGGCAGCTCAACGACATACTGCTCCAGATTTTCGATTGGCACCACATCACCCCACCCTTTCGCTTGCAAGTATTTTTGTTCCACAAGGTTCTTGAAATCAAGTGGCGGCACCACAAAGTACAATTTTGGTTTGTCGTACAAGGCACACAGACGGTTCAAAACCTCGACGTCTTGCGGCCGATGATCATTCCCCACAGTAAACTGAAACATTCCCTGTGGACTCAATGCGTCAATTGCCGGGAAAGTGTCATCATCTGAACGTTGATGATACTGCAAAATTGGCCAGCTTGGCAAAAGGTCCCGTCCAAGAAGAACTCGGGCGCCATCAAGCTTATCCACTGTCAGTTCGGAAACCGCGCCAGTCGCCAAGTTTCGACATTTGAGTTTAATTCCACCCGAGCAGAAAGCACCGTGACCGTATCTCAAACAAACGGCGCCATATTTCGAATGGACCGTTGGAAATCATTTGTTGAAGATTCGCCACAATTTGTTCCGAGTGATTCTTCCAGAGTTGCTCGCCGACATATCTCGAAGCCAACGCAGCGTGACTGTACTTGTACTGGCCATCTGCAGATGGAATCATGTGAAGCAGCAAATGCAATCCCGCATACGATTCTGTGCATATTCTATAATTTTGAACACGTGTTGCAGCATCTGGATCCGCCAAAGCTGTTTCCAGGTCATCACGAAAGCAATTGAAGATGTATTCGGCGCTTCCACCATATCTACGCAGTCGATCATGGAAATCGGCAATCGGCAAATCCAAATAACAACTTTGGCGACATACTATCAGCTCGGAGTAACCGAACGTGTTTTCTAAATTGATCGTATACTTCCGACCCAGGAGACGCAGTGAACAGGGTAACACAAGAATTGGGAAGGGCTCGAGAATTACGTCCGCTGATGATGTACAGCGTTTCAGAGAGACGAACTAAATTCTTCGCGTCCCATTTGGTGACTTCAAAAACAGTTTGATTGTCCAAGTCAAAGCAGTAGCGGCGGCTCCTGGTTTGGTGGACAACTCTTTTTGATTTTAAAGGGCTTGGGCGAGACTGTGAGGGACGCCTGGACTGGTGCTTGAGCAAGCGATACAAAATGTAGATGAAGAAGTGCGACTTTTTGGTTCCTGGAGTTCCCGTGATTGCAAACAATTCCAAGCCACTCTTATCTTTCTCAACAAGCAGATCAAAGACGTCTTTGTAGCAAGTTCGGACACAGAGCTTTCGAAAGTTCTCCAATGGATATGGCAGAAGTGCTTGTCCCGGCGAGACGATACAGCCATCCACGACCTGCGCAGTGTTGAAGGCTTGAAACCGAGCAGTCATATTAGAATCCAGATAATCTTCGATGTGCTGCTTTTTTGGAGCATCCTCCGTCGTATTTATTGCTGCCAACTCTGAAACGTTGCTCGCTTCCATCGATGGTGGTGGAGACGTCCGAACGGTGAGGAAACTACCATCCTCTGTGAAGTATTCAGCAGGAAGCTTGCTGAACTGAGCCCACGTCGCGATTCGATTGTTGTTCTTGTCGTAGAGGTGGATCAGGCCGCAACCACAACCGAGAGAGAAGAAGTCCTTTATAGCCAACGTGAGTCCACCCAACCGTGTTATGCCAATGACCTTGAGTTCAGCGACCGGAAGTGTCTTGCACTTGACGTTGAGGAAGCGTGCGTCTGCAATAATGAGAACTGTAAAAAAAAGAATAGTATTTATTCTGGTAAAAAATACAGTCAGATATGCGCGCTGATCCTTGCCATTCTTTCTTCCCCTGCTCGCTACATACCACGTTGCTCAGGACTTGACCAGCACCGTCCTGCTTATTGACGGTGGACCGTATGAAGATGCGATTTAGAGTTCGCTACTCACTGGACGAAATGTGGTCGTGTGTGAAACAACTTCCAAAGCACCTTTTCTTTTTTTCTTTTTTCTTTGGTGAGCTCCTCTCACCACCCGCTGTCCACCATTCCCTTTCTTCGAATCCTTCCTGAATCGCATCCGGAGTTCGGAGCATTGTTCCGATATATTTGCTGGCAAACACCATTTAAAAGTTGATAAAAAATTTGCGTTTTTCAACAAGGGCGCCATGTCTTCTTTTGGGTAACCAAATTGTCGCACGCATCTGCTCCCGCAGTTTTTATTGCACCATCTCTGGTTCAAGTCGCACATTTGAGATGACGTTTTTTACTGTGCCCAGTGTTTTTCAGACGCCCACGCAGAGTCGCAAAGACACATCCCGTACTTATCAAACAAGATGCAGCACAATAATATCACGGAATAAAGCAAGTCACGAGAAAAAATAAAAATAAAAGACTACACTTTCGCTGGCGCCATGATCGTGTCTAAAAACTCGAACGCCGCCTCGTCCTTCACCACCAAAGCAGCATCCACATCCCCAACCACAATCTCGTCCGCAAGTTTGCTGCGCCCATCCAGAACCTTTTTCAAAAACCCACTGCACATTTTATCGTACGCGTCGTAAACAACTTTTGCATCCAACTTTCCAAGACCGATAGTGTTCTTTAGGAACGATGGAGCAATGCTGAGCAAATCTGACACATCTTGATGCTTGGTGTTGTAGAGGACTGTGAATGTGTTTGATGGGCGATTTGGTGGCGTTGTGGATTTATCCCAGATTTCACGGAATGCGGTAATGTTTTTACGCCAGTGGAACGTTTCGGATTGAATAGAGAGTACGGGCACTTTTACAGGTTCTCTGCTGGAAAGCGCAAACATCCACGGATCCAGAACAATACCAGCGCTGGGGGTGGTCGATAAAGGATGAGCAAATTTTGAAAAACTGAAACAGCGCGACTCACATGAAGGGATTGTTTGGTTGCTGAAGAACCGAGATTGCAGTCACGCCGCCGAAACTGTGGCCAATCATGACAGAGTTATCCAAATCGATGCGGCCCTTCAAGTCAGGCAGAGATGTGCCCAGCAGGTTCTCGACCTGTTTACCATCGTTCAGGTCTCTTAGCAGTTGGAAGCCTTCGCTGACTTCGGATACTCGTTGTTCGACCTGACTGGATCGGAATTGGCGTGACTCCTCCTCGTCTTTTGGAGGTTTTTGATCTGGAATGGTCGGATTTGCATGATCAGCTTACAAAGTGTTTTCGGAAGGAAACAAGCAAGAGCGTTGAGGTTTCTTACAATCAATCTTTTCAGTGTAGTTTGATTTCGCCGAAACCGAAGCAGAGCGATCCCTAGTTGACAAAGTGATAAGTGGGATCGGGACCATGAGTGAGAAGATTTCCCTCACCGATGCTCGATGGACAACACAAGGAAGCCCCGTGAAGCAAACGTTCCACACAAATCTGAGTACGTCGTCTGATTACCACCAAGTCCATGGCTAAAAACAGCGACAGGCATCTTTGCAGCATCACGAGCCTGCGACTCCACACACGCGTCGATCGTAACAGCCCCAAGCAGCCATGTGAGCAATGTGTTGGATAGAAACTGTGGCGCACCAATGTATGCCCCGAACCCACGGGCGTAGAAGCCGGTGGGGCCGATGAGCCACTTTGATTTTGTCGCAGTTTGAGCGGGGCTCGGGTAAAACATGCATCCTAGGACGCCGAGTTTCTTGTCTGTTGCTGTGGTTTCAACGCGTGCGATGCCGACAGCGTGTGGGCCGGGGTACGGGATCATTTGAGGTGGTTTTGAAGCAGAGTTTTTCCGCATTTCAAATCACGCTTATTTATCTGACGTGGAAGTGCAGCAACAGCTTTGTCCGCGCACGCTGGATACACAGCACACTTCCTAGTGCCCAGTATTAAGCTGCAGTAAACTACCTTCAGCCCCAATAAAACGAGTCATCAAATGGGGGACATCCCAGCTTTCCCGCATGAACTCATTCGTATACCATTATTGCTGCTCTGAAAATTGCGTGTCAGAACAGTCAGTGATCAAGCACATCTGGCCCGGCTCCAACCGTCAAGTTGTCGCCGCCTACTCATACTCTTTAGAAACTGGTTGTATAACGAATGAAGGCATCGTTTGGACTTGGTGCGTATCTGTAAGTTATCCTCGTCTCAACGCAGACAAGAGCAAACAGGCCGAACTATTTCAGAGCCAATGCATTTCAATTTACTGAACAAGTTTTTCCAACACTCGCATGACGTTCCTGGAGCCAGCGAGAGGATCCCTGTCTCTATCCCACGCGCCTGTTTCCCGCCGGTGCATCGCATCAAATATAAACTTCGTTGAGACAGAATTAAAATCAAAGGGGAGGGGTCGCTAACCTGGATCCAGCTGCGACAACACGTTCTTATTCCTGTCCACAATCAAGTCAGCAAGCGAATCCGGATCGCAGATGCAAGAGACCACCAGCTTGTCTTGATGCATGCGGTCTGCAAGCTGTGCCTGGTGATTGTGCATCAGGGTTGCGTTGGGAACTGCGATCGTGCATTTCTTGAGTCGTAGGCACTCGAGGAGCGATCCGGCTCCTGCGTGTGATATGACGATGGATGCAGTGGACATGTGCTGGCAGCAGAGGGATGGAGGGATAGAGGTAAGAGATGTGAGGGATTCGGAAAGGTGTAAGCTGCGTGTATTTCGAAGAGAACGAACGCCAGATTCACCTCATGCAGTGACTGTGAGTAGTCAAAGAGCGTCAGTCGCAGTGGGGTATTCTCCATGATATTGTTCTGTGGTTCAGATGTTCCGTGCTGCACGGTCAGTTGTGTGATTCCGCTTGCTGCGATTCGAGCAATGAACGCTTTGCTGGTGACTGCTTCGACAAGCGCGTCAAACTGCGTCGTTCCCACTGTCACAAAAACGCTCATTTTATTTTACTGTTTCGTAAATATTTAAACTCATCCAAGAGCCAATGGTGACATCGGCATTTCAAAGTGGAGACGTTCCTGCTGCTGCCGAACCGCCAACGACTGCGACTACTGACGAGATCAGAGCGATACCAAATACTGCCGCGATCCTTCAGTCAATGGAACTGCGCGAGGGAGAAGCGAACAACCTGAAACGAGCAACCCAGTCAATAGCAGATCACATGCCGTCAGTTCTCGAGGAGTCGAAACCACCTTCTGTATTGCATTCAGCAGACCCAGTCATCCAGAGCCCTATACCACAGCCCGATCCACCTCCAACTGTCACCGTAAAGATCATCAACCGGTTCCGCTTCACCAAATTCTTCAAGGGCCAAATTCAAAGTCCGGAATACTGGTCCGACATGCCAGCTCCCTACAACAACGCCTCAACCAAAAAGGAACTGGTAGAACATTTTTTCACGGTGCCGTATGAACTCGAAAAGCTCATGGGATTCGGTTTCGCAATCTGCCTCGACTCTTTGCTGTACATTTTCACCATCCTTCCTGTTCGAATATGCATGGCCCTATTTGCGAGGTCTGTGTGTTTGGTTGTGTGAACGTGAAACCAGTTGAAACGAACTGAACGAAACTACTTTTGCACCAGGCAACGAAAGCTTTCAGCTTCCCAAAAATGCGACCTCATGAAAGGCCTTCTCATTGTCATTTGCTGCTTTTTTATGGAGCATATTGATGGCAGTCGAATCTATCACTCTGTTCGCGGGCAATCCCACATCAAGCTGTATGTCTTGTATAACATGCTCGAGGTGATCCACTGTCTCGGAACAAGTATATTGGCACGACTAACAATGCAAATTCCTTGTAGATTGGGAACAGCTTGCTCTCAAGTTTAGGCCATGATATCCTCGACAGCCTTTTTCAAGGCACCTCCGAAGCACCCATCCAAGTTTTAAGTGTCCGTCGCATCAATCGCGTAACTCACTTTGGACTCGCGCTTATTTACCTATTCTGCCATAGCCTGTTGCTGTTCTATCATGTGATTGCGCTCAACATTGCATTCAACAGCAAGTCCAATACGCTCTTCAGTTTGATTCTGGGAAATCAGTTTTACGAAATCAAAGCGTTTGTTTTTAAAAAATATGATCGCGAATTTCTGTTCCAGCTCTCATGCGGAGGTATGTGCCCAGAGAATCGGTGAAGGAGCAAGTACTGATGTTTTTGATTCTCAGACATTGTGGAGCGGTTCCAGTTATCAATATTTCTGGTCATCATTTGCCTGCGGAATTACATTGAGTTCACGGCAGCAAACACGCATTCCATTGTTCAATTTTTCAGCGTCGCCGTTCCAAACGCAGCAACGGCAACACTCGCAATTGTTTCCGCCTTGATTTCAAATGCCTATTCTGCATTTCAATCAGATCAATCGCTTCTCGCATCACTCTCTTCATTACCTGCGCAATTATTCGCAGACGCGTCTCAATTCGCGCCCGATTCAGAAACAATCAACCTCATCAACATTATCCTCACGCCAGCCATTTACATCCTCGCAACCGAATTCTTAATTGACTGGATCAAACATGGCTTCATGACCAAATTCAACAACATGAAGCCTCACGCCGTGTACAAAAAGTATCGCCAGACACTTGCGCGCGATTTAATGGCAGATGCGCATGGCGTGTATAACCCGAATCATGCGAATCCAGCGGGGCGAAGTACAACTGTTGCACGGCGGATCGGTTTAGTCACGCTTCCTGTAGCGTGTCTTGTTGTGCGAGTGTTTCGAGAGTCTGGAAAGATGTTGTGTGTGCATGAGGAGAGTGGCGGGATTTGTGCGCGGATGCCCTGGAATTTAGATTGGAATCTCCCGCGTGGGTATTATGCGGTGATGGGTGGAGTCGGTGCATGTGTCCGTGGCGTATCGATGCAATTGGATGATGAGTTTATGTTTTCGGATGTTGGGAAATGTTTTGAGCGCGTTGGAGTCAGTTTCTTTGCTGATACGGAAGCTGTGCAGTGGGGTTGGGATCGAATTGGAGCTGTCGCGCAATGCTTTGCTCTTTTTGCGACTGGATACGTCATGTAAGTGATTTCTCTGCTGAATATGCTGCTTCTTCTAATGTCGAACCTTATCTTTTACAGACTCTTTACAATCAAGGTTATGATTGGGTTCAGTCTTATTCGATATGGAGCTCGAAAATGCGCGCATTGGACTTCCAGTTCAGCTGCAGAGGCAACAACGGTACCAACAACTGCATCTGCTACTGCATCAACCGCCCCTGCTCCCACAGTTCCCAGTACTCCAACAAAATTTAGAGCCGGACGCAGACCTAGCTCCCCGCTGGTTATCGATGCTGGTTATGTCGTTTACCCAGCCAAGCCGAAAGATGCAGCAAAAGGAAACGGATCGAAATCGGAAGCATTTACAAACAGGGGACCCCTGAAGTCCAATGGGAATGTTGAGATTCTGTTTGTTCAAAAAGACGAGAAATTGGATGGTTTGGAGCGGTTTGACATGATTAAACGGATCGTGTGATAGATCATTTTTAAGCTCTGTGCGCGTTGTTTTGCTATCTCGGCGATGCTTGTTTTATTGTCCAACGTGGGATAAAGTTGGGCGTATAAATATCCAAGAAATGAGACAGGTGCCGACGCCGCGCCCATACCAGCTGGAACTATTCCAGCGAGCGCAAGAACACAACACCATTGCTTTTCTTGACACAGGAACTGGTAAAACGCTAGTTTCCATTCTTCTGATGGAGAAAATGGCGGTGCCGCTTGTGGCTCTCAACTTGGATGCGGACGCACCGCAACACACGATTGACAGCGAGCTTAAACGGTAACTGCAGCGATCTTCCGGGGGGGGGGGGGGGGGGGGGGGGGTGGGGGGCGGTATGTCCTAAACTGTGTTTTCTGCTTCGTCGCCCAGGCAACCAAAAAAGATTGCCTTCGTTGCGCCGACAGTTGCCCTTGTACGCCAACAGTCTGAAAAAATGCGCCGCACCAGCGATCTAATTGTTTGCGAATTCACTCGCGAATCCCAGTCCGGGTCTCTTCTGGCGCTCTCGTTTGACCAGTTTCGAAAGCAAGTTGCAGACAGCCACGTGCTTGTCTTCACGCCCCAGGTACTATCAAACTGGCCGTAATTGGTCTTCCGCATTACTTTTAGGCGAGGCCATTTGATTAACGAATGTCGCAGACTCTGCTAAACACGCTCAGGCACGGATATTTAAAAATGGGTGCAGACCTATCCCTGATTGTCTTTGATGAATGCCATCATGCTGTTGGTTCGCACCCGTACCTGCTCATCATGAATGAGTTCTATAATCCATTGCCGGTTCCAGATCGTCCGAAGGTATGTCAACCATCTCTTTTCTTTCGGACACGCAAAACCATGCCAACAGAGAACGAAAAAAACTTTCAGATTCTTGGAATGACTGCGAGCCCCATCTTCCAAAAGAGTCGTACACTGGAAGACTCGCAAGCTAGGCTCGTCGAACTTCAGGCGTCATTGGACTGCAGAATTGTGACCGTATCAGATCGAAACAGCCTTGACGGTTTTGTGTCGCAAGCAAAAGAGTATCTGATGGAATTCAATCCGCAAAGTTACACGCTATTTGATTCGATTGCCGACGGGAACCCACTGGAGCCTGGATCAACCAAAGCTGCTGCTTTCTTTCATTTCTACGTCACGGCTCTCAAAAGAATTGAGGCGTTGGAGGAAGTATCCGTTGCCGATTCTGTGAAAAAGTGCTTGAATCTTGTCAAAGATCTTGAGATTGATTTGGGAGTTTGGTGCGCTGGAAGGCTGGCTTCATGTCTATATTCCAGCGTTAGCGAAGCGCGACATTTGAGAAGAGGTATACATAAATCTGTGCATGTATACCCAGCAATCTTTCCTTAACCTTTTTGCCTGGTTGGCGAAGAAAACAGGAGACTCAAATGAGGAGGCGAAAAAAGAAATCGTTTCCGTCATCACCGGCGAGCTGCCTTCAATACCGAACCTTTCTGAAGTGAAGGATTCAGACATTGGCCCGAAAGTGTGGTCTCTCATAAACTTGATCGAGCAGAGATTCAAGGACGGACGCAGCAACCCCAAGACATTTCGAGCAATGGTCTTTGTCGAGAAGCGAACAACTGCATCGACTCTTTGTGACTTGTTGGCCCAGCTTGCGCCACGGCATTTCCCAGGAATTGCATGTGGTTTTGTGACGGGACAAGGAAGCAATTCAAGCACCCATGCCAGAATGAACTCCAATATCCAAAACCAGGCACTGGAACAGTTTCGCAGTGGAGAGGTGAACTTGCTTGTTGTCACAAGAGTTGCTGAAGAAGGCATTGATATGTTAGATTTGACCTTGTCAACAGTAGTTTTCTGAATGCTTGGCTGATCCTTTTTTCGGCATTTAGACCCGCGTGCAAACTCATCATTATCTTTGACTTGTTTCGATCCAATACTGGCTACGTGCAATCTCGTGGACGAGCGCGCGATGTCCGCGGCAGCGAATATATAATCCTGGTGCGGCGCAACGATACCCACGCAGTCGAAACAATCTCCCACGCAAAAGCCGCCGAAATGATGACACGAGCCCTTGTCTCGCGGATGCCTGCAACGGAAGATGCATCAAATGCCGCATCTGTTTCTCGAGGCGAAGAGGACAATGGTCTTATTTCAGAGTTTGTTGGATCGGGAGATGTTTACTCGATCGCACGTAAAAGTGGGGCACCTGGTGTCAGCGTTGCGACGTTGTCTGGAGTGAATGGTGTCTTATCTCGAGCGTTTCGAGGAAAGCCAGAATATCGCCTTCTTCTTGAAGGAAACAGCGATACGAATATTGATGGGTGGGATGAATATGTGCGCCGCAAAGAAAAACAAAGGCTTTTGTGGAAATCTGCCGGGCTCGATGAAGAATCGATTGCTTTACCTCGTCAGACATCTGTGTCAGGATTTGTGTTCACCGTTCTTCTTCAGTCGCCGTCAGATGCAGAAATCAACGACAAGGAGACTGTTGAAATTGTGGGATCCATGCGCTTTACACGAAAGGCAGCAATGCAATCTGCGGGTATCGAAGCAATCCGGTATCTCCATGGATGTGGGTTGCTCAACGATCATTTGCTGCCCGCATACAAGAAAAACCGCAAAAATAATCACAGTCGCACATTTTCGTTCGCTCGAGAGTTATTGGAGCTGACGCGAGGCGAAAAGAAAGAAAAGTCGAATGGCGCGCAACAACTTTTCGTGTATGATCCGGCGTCTGGAGAGGGAAAAGAGGACGCTCTGTTTGCGCATCGACGGAAAATTCCAAAGTGCTTGTCGAAATCTGTCCTTTGGAAGGGTCTTGTGGACGAATTTGTGCCGGAATCCTCACAATCGGACAACAAGCCGTTTCAAATTTCAGAAGAAGAAGTTTCAGTTTTCGTCACAGTATTCGTTCTTGGCCCTGAGGCAGAGATCTACACGCGAAACAGAAATCCGCCAGTTTGCGCCTTTCAAGGACTTTTTTCAGATGCCTCCAATCAGGGCCAGGAGAATCACTTTTACCATGCTCTGCAATCATATCCGCCCTCCAACGAACCTCGACGAACGTTTGCAATCGTAACAGCAAAGCCAATTCCCACAGACGAAATACCGTCATTCCCAATATTCTTCCAGTCTACACCCTCCAAAGTTGACATTTTCCCATTCACTTCAAATTACACCCGAATGGGCGAAGAGGACAATTCAGTGCAAATGCTGAAATCAGAATGGGAGTCTTTGAAGCAGTTCCAGTCAGAATTCTGGAATCTTGTTCTTCACCGACACAAAACCAATGGCGCCACTGCTAGCTCAAGCGAATCACCTGAGCCCGTAGAATCCGCTTATCTTATTGCTCCGATGATTGGGTTGCCTCACGTCTACCCGCGCCGAAGATTCGCCTACTCAGATGAGCAAGAAGAGACTCCAAAAAGTGGCCTGAATTATAAAGCGGGTCCATGGAATACGGACACTTTGCTTTCTGCAAGTGATCACAATTGGTGCATTGATTGGGATACAATTCGTCGCGTAAATAACCCCGCGTCTGAACGAGTAACACTGTATGATTGGGTGTTGCTTCTTCAGGAACGGTTGAGTGCCCAGCTTCGGCACCGGTTGTCCACCAAAAAACGAAGATTTAGTACTGGGTCCGGTCAGGATCGGCATGAAGGAACATTGAAGCTTCCTTTCACAAATACTCTTGGAGACAGCAATTATTTATCGGATGACGTCTCATCGGATGAAAGCTCTGATGAATCTGACTCGGAGAAAGGTGTCGAATCGTCGTTCTCAGATATCGTTCAATCCCTTGGGCTTGGGTCGAAAAAGCGCGCATATAAAAGATCGGAAATTGAGTCAAGCAGCAGCGGAAAACGGAAGAGAGAAGAAGAAACCTCAACTGAAGGTGCAACTTCCAACGAGCTGCATCTTCTGTGGAATTCAATTGAATCAGGCGGACAGATGCCATCCTTCGAAAAAGTCTATAGTCTCGCAAGCAGGGCGGGTTCAAAGATGTCGGATTTATCGCCAGATGTCATATGGAATAACATACGCTCAACGTCAGGTCTTCTTGATGCAGTCAATCAGGTACTTCAGCAAACACTAGTTCAAACGCCGCACAACAAAATTGTCTATATGCCTGCCGAGCTGTCATCACATTTGAATGCAAGCAGCCACTTTGAAACGGTCAAATTCACTGGTGTCTCCTGTTTTGGAGAGTACTTTGAGAAGCTCGGATACAGCTTATCGCATCCCGAAGCGCCTCTTGTTCAGGTTCACAGCATTCCTGCGCGTCAAAATTTCACACGGCCGTCACGGCCTACTGAGAACGACAGCGAATCACCTGAAACAAATTCGTTTGTCAGGTTTCTTTCTATGGATGTTTGCACCGTTGTACCCTTTCCTGCGGAATTGGCTCGATTAGCTCAGATTATCCCCTCTGTACTGTGGCGGATTGAATCTTATTGTCAAATGGATCAGCTTCGTACGGATTTGGACATTCCCGAGTTATCCATGCAAACACTTCAACACGCTTTTACGGCTTCATCTGCGTTGGAACCGTTCAGTTATGAACGTCTTGAAACCCTGGGCGACGCGTTTCTAAAACTGACTTGTTCCTCTGATCTGATACATCGCTACGAAACAGCAAATGAAGGGGACCTTTCGAGCATTCGAAGTGCGGTCGTTTGCAACAAAAACTTGGCTCGCATCGCACAAAGTTTTGATTTGGGCGGTTTGATGATCGTTTCCCCGTTCAAAGTACGTCTTTGGCATCCGCCACGGCCGTTTTGGAAACCTGACGTATCGGCGGGCAGTTTAAATGCAATTGAGTTTCATTTCAGTGAGAAGCGGTTGGCTGATTTTGTTGAAGCTCTGATTGGTGCAGTAGTCATTGACGGTGGAGAGGAGTGTGGCTTAAAGTTTCTGATGAAATTGGGGCTGGTATCAGAGGACGCGATTCTGAATCTTGCTGATTTGGAAAATTTGGACTTTCAAACCAGCGATTCGACTGATTCCACCCGGTTTCTGGAAACCAAGCGTATCACTCCGAAAACGCTGAATTCTGGTTTCAGTCAGAGAAAGTTGGAAAAGCGGATGAGATATCAGTTTCAGAACGCACAACTTGGTTTGCAAGCAATGACGCACGCGTCGCATATTTCTGGTGGAGCATCGTACGAGCGATTGGAATTTTTAGGCGACGCTGTACTGGATTGGCTTGTGATGCAGCACTTTTTTCGAACATACCCCGACCTGCAGCCAGACAAACTTTCGGATCTTCGACAAGCGGCAGTGAATAACGAAAGTTTTTGTCGTCTGTCTGCCGTGTATGGACTGCACCAGTTTGTCCAAATGTCATCAGCGCCTCTGAAGGCTGAGTTGGAGTCATACTTGACGCATTTGGCAGTTCCGGGCGTGCTTGCAAAAGATCCGTTGGATGTGGACATTGAGGGCCCCAAAGTGTTGGGAGATTTGTTTGAAGCGATTGTTGGGGCCATATTCTTGGATTCAGGCAACAACCTGAATGTCGTGTTTCAAGTGTTGAAGCCAATGCTTGCAGGGTTTCTGCAAACTTGCGTAAATCCATCGATTGTGCAAAAGAGTCCGATTCGGAAATTGCACGAGCATCTGCAGAGTCTAGGGTTTCGACCTCCGGAAATCTGGTACACGTAAGTAAAATATAAGCGTTGACTATTGTAATTTTCGGAGTTCAAAATTTAAAACGCTGATTGCAGGTTTCAAGAGTTGACTGAAAATGATGTGACGCGTTTCTCGTGCAACTTTCATATATTGAATGTCAATATTGCCGAGGAAAACGGAAGCTCGCAACAACTGGCCAAGCGGCGAACTTCTGTGAACGCGCTCAAATGGATTATGGAGAATCAGAAGGAAGTGGAGACTCTGGTCAGTCGAAGGAATCAGAATCCGGGTAAAAATTGGAGGAATTCAACAAGCGCCGCAAAGGTGAATGCTCAATTGACTGGAGGAACGAAAGAGAAGTCTGGCGAGCGGTCCAAAAACGGTGATGCTGCTCCGACTGTGTCGCAAGACGCGGTTGTGGCAGAAACAGACGTTCAGTATACGATGGACCAACCCGAATTTTTCAAAGGCATGGATCCGTTTGAGGCTTGCCTTCTCGCACTGGAACTGAAGAAAATGTCGAAAGCGGACGAAGAAGCTCGAGAACAAGCGCAGCAAAGTTCAACTCCTGGCGCAACTTCGTCGACGGGCGACTACTTTTTGACGCAGTTGCTCGCGGCGCAGGAGCAGGAGCGAATGCAGCTGCAGCGGCTTCAGAGCGAGCAATTGCTCAAGCTGTTTGGACGCAATCAGAAGTAAAATAATAGCATTGATGTGAAAGCAAGTGCAGGTTGACAGGCAGGAAGTGGATTTTGCAATGCATTTGGAGAATGGGGAAATTTCTTGTTCCGATCCAGAACTGATAACGTAACATTCGGCTCTCACCAAATCTGAAAAGAATGCGGAGCCTGACAGTCTCCACTCTCTCCGTCCAGTCCCGCCTTGCCCTGACTGCCGCTGCCGTGGTTGCCCTCCTGGCCGCCTGGACTCTCCGCCGCTCGACGGGACGCAGCCGCCGGACCAAATTCCCAAACACCCTCGTGAACTGGCCCATTGCCGGACATTTGTTTCTGCTTAGACGCCCTTCTCTCTTCTACGCGCGGCTGTCAAAGAACGGGACCCGTGCTGCGGCAAACGTGACCCTCATTGAAGACGGCGTCGGCCTTGTCTCGGCTGACCTTGTCAAGTGGGCACTCGTAAAGGTGAAGGCACATCAGTAGTGATGTAACTTCAGCATAATAACATGCCTTGCGACTTAAAACTGAAATTGCAGGGAACAGGCTCGCAACTCAGTCCGTCTTGGCCAAAGCGCTGGCAAAAATTACTCGGCCCTAGCTCCGTCGCTGTCGAAGCTGACCAAGCGAAACATAAGCGTCTACGCGTGTTGCTAGGTCAGGGAATCTCTCCAGAGTAAGCGTCATGATTCATCTGTTATTTTAAAGTATGCTGTTCCTGACGAATGGTTCTTGCCCAGCGTGCTTTCACAATCTGTGCCACAAATGCAAGACAGTGCACGATCAAGAATCGCAGAACTTGTCAAAGAATCCATTCGCCGTCCAGTCGATGTGTACAACCGCTCAAAAGTGTTCGCCTACAACGCCATCATCTTGTTCATTTTCGGGGGATGCGATAGCGATGTGGCTATCATGAATCAACAACTCGAGAAGTTTGTGCGATGGACCAACGGTCTCGCGGATTTTATTATCCCCAAGTTCCTCGGAGGGCCCTATGCTCTGGTAACTACGATCATTTCTAATAACCAAAACTGGCTTACTGACTATCAAGTGTTCAGGGACTGAAAGCAAAGAAAGACGTTGCAATTATCTTGATGGATATTTTCAAATCGAGAAGATCTGGGACTGGCGGCCAGCTCACCCACAAAGACGGACTTCAAAAGCTGTTTGAAGCCAAAACCGAAAGTGGCCAATCTCTCACAGATCAAGAGCTGGTGGACAACATCTTTGTCCTCATTTTCGCCGGCAATGACACAACTGCTGCCTCAATCGCGTCGTGCATTCACTGCTTCACCTACGAAATGCAGCCAAGTGAACAAGCCATGCTTCTTGCGGAAATTGATGGATTTCAGTCTGACCCGACGTACCAACAACTGCTGAGTATGCCCGTACTGGATGCCTTTGTGAAGGAAATGCTGCGTTTTAGACCACCCATAATGCATGTGCCGCGACAAGTATCTGAAGGGAGCCAAGTCGAATTGGAAGGAATCATCTTGCAGCCGGGGACAAGACTCAGCATCGCGACAGGGGCCGTCGGATACAATCCAAATGTTTTTGAAAGTCCTGACGATTTTCAGATTGCGCGTTTCTTGGATGTGGCCAAAGTTAAAAAGATGGAAGCGTCTTGTCAGTATGCACCTTTTGGTGCTGGTCCAAGACAATGCCTTGGTATCAATCTGGCTCGTTTGGAGGTTTGATGAATTATTTTTGAAGCTGTTTCTTCAGTCTCTCACATATATCTCAGGTGCGACTCTTTGTTTTCGAGCTGCTCAAGCACTACTCTCTTCTACCAAGTCGCCAAAAATCCACACATGTCTGGTTCCCCGTCAATTACATGATGCCGTACATCACTGTGGCTGCCCGATAATTTTTTTTTCCAAATCAGGGAAATAAAAAGACCTGCTTTGGTCGCGTTTTTATTTCAACATGCTGTTGACAAAAATAGTCTTCAAGATCTTTGGAAGATCTTTCGTGTTCAAACACGTGAATGCGTTCCCGGGCATTGCTTTCGTTAAACTGGAAGATATGAAATGAGATCAGTGCGGTTTCTTTGGAAAACATGTCGGCAACCGGGCCTCACCTTTCAGCTTGATCCTTGATGGACCCAATGAAAATGATGTACGCGTTGACTTTGTCGTTTTTCTTGAGAGCTACAGGAAAAAACAAGAGTGATGAGTTTGATTACACATTCAGAATCGGTGTCCATACCGCGCGCAATAACCTCCGGACGAATATTGTACTGCGTCACGTTTGCATCAGAAAGAATCAATGCAAAGTAGTCATCCGCTTCTTCGGCCACGATACTGTCAACAACTTGCTCGACAGCAGCCACGGTGTTATCCCCAGAAAGGCAAAACCGCGCATGACCATTCATTTTCCCAAGAACTCCAAACATGTCCTTTTCATCTTTAGGATACTTTTTCTCAGTGACAAAGTCAATGTTGGCCGTGTCCCCGGAATGGGCTGATATTCTGTACTGGAATTTATGCTCAAAGCTCTTGAAGGCCTCCATGATCAACAACGCGCATTCCAAGCTTCGATCCAATCTTGAATCCAGCCCGTTGAAACGCGTCATGCTTGCACTGAGGTCAAACGTGACGTACATTTTTTTGGGTTTCTGCTGAAAAGTTGAATCATCGTCTCCACGGCGCTTGTAGATTGCCCGCTCGCCAGTTACTCCTTCAACCAATTTGGTGTCGTCCACATCACCAGTGCTTTGATTGCGTAACCAGACGCGTTCCTTGTTTTTGGCCTCGGTTGCCTCAATGATGGCTCGAAGTTCGCGAGTTTCTCGCACAATGTTTTGCCGGTACTGGGAAAATGACTGAACGTTTTGAAGGAAATTTTGTTCAAGACCTTGTGAGGATACACCAAAGTCCACAGTGAAGATACCTTCATTTCCTTTTCTGTCATCTTTAATTGCTCCAATCGCTTTCTCATCGCCATTTCGTGCATCTCTTTTTGAGCTTCTGTTACTTCGCGGGGAACATCATTTGCCGTCCTCTGCGAAATGAGAATAAGTCAGTAAACGGGATTAATTTTTTTTGCTATGTTACCCACCAGGTTAAAAGTCGACAGGTCAACGGTTCCATCCTCACGACCAGAAGCAGAAGGTTCACCTGACCCGCCACTCATGCCACCCTCCCCTCCACTGCCGCTGGCACCTCCCGAGCCGCCTGACCCTTCGCCCTGACCGTCACCTTTGCCGCTTCCATTCCCGCTCCCTTCACCGCTTCCATTTCCTTCACCGCTACCTTCCCCGTTTCCATCGCCATTCTGGTTTCCTGCAGCATCATTTTCAAGTGCATTCTTTTCCTCGTCAGGACCACCCGAATAGAGAATCTTGAGAGAACTGACTTCAAGGGACCCAACCAACCTCTTCCAATCCGCCATTTCTTTCAAGATGCTTTGTGCTTGTGTCTGCCAAACTCTCACCATTCCAGTAAGGTCGACTGTTAAAAGGTTGCCGTCATGCAGCTCAATCATGGATAAGACAGCTCGCTTTTTCATGGGAGCGTCGGAGAGGGGCCTTGAAAAGAGGGTATACATAGATCGGGATGCAGTGGATGGTTAATATATGGCGGCTTTATGCGCGATTTTGTAACATGTACCTTTCTGTCGTGGCATATGCAGGGATCGAAACAGGCACTTTAACAGAACGAACGGTGCCCATACGCGGATTTATAATCTCCATTACACCCTCTTGAGTACCATCATCCTTCGGAATCACCGTGACCATCTGTTTGCTCTGCTCCAAGTAAACAAACCCATCGTTGAGGTTTGAAAACCGGTTCCCAACAATCTTTTCAGCTTTCAAGGGCTGACGCGGCCAGTGGTAAAGACTCATTATCGATGCGTTTTGGTGTAGCAACATTTCTTCGGCAATGCCGGCTGGCTGGGCTTTGACAAAGGATCCATGCGAGAATATGGGAGTCTTCATTGAAACTGGATACGATGCGCTTGGATAATCGAAATGGTCAAATCGCGTTGGGTAAATGGCTTCGATTTCGTGCAATGGATGTTTTGTGCATTTGACCTGCAGTAACTCTAATGACCACCTTTGAAATAAAATATCCGGTGAGTTGCTGCATTGCTGAATCAAAAAAGAAGTAGTTGTACTATTACTTTTTGTCGCTTCGCGTGAGTGCATAATCTTGCAACAGGTTTGTCGAAGAATCCATTCCTTGAATCAGCCAGCCATTGGGAACCAAAGCACCGCCATCAAGCACTCTCCTTACTATAAACTCAAATTAGTCGCAAAAATATTCTGATGAATCGCCTGAATAGAAACTCACTCAAGGTTGGAAGGACAATCGATGTTTTCTGCGATTTCAGATAATCGATGAACACAAGTTGTTGACCGTTTGGCTGGAAGAAAACTGCGGCGGTGACCGATTAAAAAAACAGAAGAAGTTGCGGTGAAGATCACGATGCTTTACATAATTCCCCCGTTCGCGAGATTGCCGTCGCTAGTGCTGATGATCGCTTGCGATCCGTGAAGTCCAACTAAGCATCCGCAAGTTAACAACCACAAAATATTAATTGCATTCAGCGCTTACATTCATAGAATACGCCTTCTTCTCATTCATGTTCAACCATAACAGAACATTCTCATCAGCGTTATGCAAGACGAGCACACCTGGAATCAGCTCAATCATTTTGAGATTTGGAAGGCCTGTTGTGCCAGGCGTTTAGTTTTGAGAGCCATGTTCATCTGCAAATGACGTACTTTTCTGAAGTGGGAAAAACTCATAGAGATCCACAATTTGAACTTTACGATGCAATTCATCGACGCAATGAAGTGCGATGGGGTTTGTCGTCAAAACGTAGAATGGATCCCCTTTGCCTGTCGAAGATGTGCGACATACATCCAATACTTCACCGTTGCATGGAACTTTGAATGCGTAGACTTGCTCGGTGAATATGCTGGACCGCGCTTTGGTTTGTAAAATGTCAGTGTCACCCCCTTTTTTTTTTTTTTTTGGCCGAAAATGAAACCAACCATCAATTCTTTGAAGGCCAGAATTTCGCTTGACATCGCCGTCCGAAGCAGATTGGTCGGTAAATGATAGGTTCCAACCCCCCTATGTCGATCATCAGATTAACAGTGAATTCAAAGACCAATCTTTTAAACGCACCAGCATTTGATACCGAAGGGCTTCAGATGCGCACTCCCACATCATTGCTCCTCCCTTTTGCGCGCTACGGCTCCAAACTTCCAGCAACTCAGGCTCAGGCAGGTTCTTCTCAGACCCCAAGTCCACCTTGAAATCACTTTCCATGCCAATGTGGAGTCCATTTTTGGACAAGGTGGTGATAATCAGTTCTTTTACGTCCGTGTCGTACGAGTCAAAGTCAAAGACGTTCTGCAGCGCACGCGACAGACCCTCGCGAGGAAACGATTGAAGATGCTTGACCACCGACACAAGCTCACGTGTCGAGTACGGGTAGTTGATGAGCCCTTCATCCACAAGGCGGCGCAAATCGTTGAACGAGTCGATCAGTTTAATTAGAATGTCTTCATCGACCGACGGCGCGTATTTCTTCAAAAGATACAGCTCAGAGATTTTGTCTGGATTTCCAACGCAGTGAGCCGCAAACACGTCGCCTTTGTTGCAAAAAAAAAAAAACCGACAGCAGTCAGTCTTCATGATAGAAACGAAACAGATTCCATTTTGTGTCAACTCACCAATTTCGCCGTAGAAATCGTTCCCCAAAAATGGAAAGCCGGGCCTGTTTGCGAGGACAAACATCCGGAAATTCTTGTGCACAAAAATCGCGTTCTCTGGGAAGGAAATAAAAGGGGGGACAACTTTCAGCATCTCACGAAAAGAAAAGCAAGAATGAAAACCAAAAGGCAAGATTACGCACCTGATGAATCATTGTCTCTGTACATCAGCCGCCTTCCGTCACTCAACACCATTTCTCCGTCTTCCACCAAACTTTTAAGAACCGAAGTTACATGCGTTGGGGCCTTGTCTGCCTCATCCACCACCAAGATGTACCCTTCGCGTGCGGCTCTAACAAGCGGGCTATCTTCATAAACAATCACTCCATTAACTATGGATGGTGTGGATGTTAAGCTGTGAATGGTCGTGTCGCGATGGAGTTGAATGTATTCCCGTGGAAGTTGCAATAGCTGCAACAATTTGTCCACAAGCTTGTTTTTACCAACACCCTGGTTGCCGACGAGGAGCAGGTGTTCTCCAAGAATGTAATCTTTCAGCATTTCCTGTAGCACCGCAGTCTGTTTTGGATTATCGTAGAATACAATATCTGGAATCAACAGTTTGTTGGAGTCCTTCGATACAGGATGCGCAACTATCAAAAACGGCCATTTGTTAGGACTGGCGTGTAAGAAAATAGCCGTGCCAAAAGCAGCGATCACCGTTCCCAATACGTAGCACATCCACCCCATTTTCGACATGAACGCTATAAGTAAGCTCCTTAAATGCAACTTCATCCTCTTCTTTTTTGAGAATATTGTTTTCTTTCAAAAGGCGCTCCAACGCCTCTCGGGTCAGTGACGGCAAAAACTGCCACAACTGCGCCTTCAGAATCACTTCATGCAAAGAATCCTCAGGGAAAAGAGTCAGCCGCCTCACGCAGCGAAGCAGTTGACGAGTACTCAAAGCCCCCGCCAATGACTTCAAACTCTCATCTTGCAGACCACGCAGAGTGTTTGCAAAGGCAAGAAGCTCATCCAATATCTTTTCCCCAATGCTTGGACAAATTGCTTGGATGACCTCCTTCTCCTCAGCGTACGATAAAGTGCGCATGGGAACAAACACGAACAGGTTCATAATCTCCGGTGAGAGCCAGTTTCCGCGCTGTCCTCCCAGCTGCAAAGTTGGCCGGGCCAAGGCCACAATGCGGAACGAGTCATGGACCCGAACCACATTTCGATTCGCGATTTCTTGTTCAGAAAGGGATTTACGCAAGAACGAGTATCTTTCGCGTCCAATCAGAATGCGTCCATCAGGCAACGCCACTTCTCTCTCGCCAATGAGACTGCTCACGCTTGCAAGAACACCCTCGCCAAGGACTTCGATGCCGTCCAACACGGCACAACTTCCTTCGATAGCAGCCTTGACAAGCGCACTGTCCTCCCAAATTGTGTCTCCTTTCAAGTTGGTGCTTCGTCGTTGAAGAAGGTCTCGAGCGCTCATGTCTTTGTAAACCGGGATATACTCGGTTGAATAGCCCAGGCTGTCGATCATGGCGCGCAATAAGGCACTCTTTCCGACACCTTTCGGCCCGATGATACAAATGTCGCTGATACTATGCACCAGAACAAGGTTAGCAGTCAAAGATGCGTGATAGTCGGTTTGCACAAAAAACAGAGGGGCCGAAAGCTTTTTGGTTCCTCGCTTGACGGTTATACTGATTGGAGAAGCGTTGGATTTCTTCATGGACGAGGGAATCAAGTCGACAATTGCGTCGAGCTTTTTTCCTTTCACAATCTTAATGTTGGCGATGCGGAAATTGGAGTCGTATGCCCACGCACTGCCAGATGCGGTTTTTTTCCCGCTCACTTCGGAACCAAAATCAAAGCGCTGGTATGTAGCCTCAATGACGCTTATTTGCTCTTTTTCGAGAGTTTCCATCAAGGCATGCGGATAGACACTGTCAAGGAGTGACCGCGGATTGACTCCAGGAGCCTTGTTAAGAATACGAGCGACGGGTACTAAAGTCGTTGGAAACTCTGGAATGGCGACGGTAGCAGTATTACTGGATTGCGCCGTAGTTGCTTCTGCGCGAAGGACTATTCCGACTGATATGAGCTTTTCAAGAGTTTTTTGTGGAACGTTGGGCGCAATTTTGACAAGTTCGGTGATTTGAGTCAGGAAAGTAGGAATATTGATGTTTCGCGCTTGAAACCGCGATCGAAGCGGTGGATCTAACGGATGACCCTCGTATTTCTTGATATTCGAAAGGGAATTAGTCAGAAGAAAGTGAGGAGTGAAAATATACTAACAGGAACAGGCAGACCCAGGCCAATGACAATGAATTTTTCGGAGGTTCGTACGAGCTGATTGAACACAATGTTATGAATCGTTATGCGTCACCAATATCTGCTCTATTACCTTCCATTTGGCAAGCTCACTTTCCGACTGGCTGGCGACAAGCAAATCAAAGCGCTTTGGGTGCACCAAAAACCTGCCGTCTTCGAGCGCCATTTCTCGATTTTCCAAAAGATTATTGATGATCGGAAGCACATTGCGTTCAGCCTTTTCGATTCCGTCAAGCACTAGAATTCGACCATGGATCGCAGCTCGAACACAAGCCTGATCCGTGTAAAATGCGGTTCCGTTTCGAATCTCGCGCCGCTGCTTCAAGTCACCGTCGGTCATATCTTTCGAGAGCGAGATGTATTCAACCTCGCGATGGGCAAGTTGCGCGTATTTTTGAACTAGATGGCGCTTGAAAGGTCCTGGGGGGCTGAATGCGGTGCGTTTTTTAAAAGCAAGTACAAATGAAAATGACTATCCGCCAGTTCCTACCCAATAAGAAACATGTCCTGTGAATATGCATTGAAAGTTTTGCGTGTGTGGCATAGTAAGACTTAAGTTGGATTGATCAGAGGATGGAAGTGAGATGGTCACCTGGCCTAACGCGTCCTTCTGCATCATCCAGCGAAAGTGCCGAAGAATCTCCTGCAACAGCAAACCAACGCAATGATTAGCTGACTTCCACAGATTCCTTGTTATCAAACCTGTGCCTCCGCATAAAAAGGATCGTTGAAGACAGGGACCAGTTCAATGTTTTTAGGTTCGTTGACTCTGACAGTGACGCCGCCGATGGACAGCTCCCGCTGCTTCGACTCCGGAAGTGTCCGCGTAGTTACGCTGGCATCGTCGCCTTCGCGGACGCCGACGTGGGTTTGCAGCTGTTTGATGCGTTCCATTTTATTGTGAATAAAATCACAACCGCGGGATTAATAATCTGTTTTAACATGTGGGTGGGTGGGTTGCTTGCGTGCTGGATGGTTGCATACACGGTGCAGGCACTGGCAGTGTAAGTGTGTTAGTTGTAAAGAATTCTCAACGACACTGGCACTGCGTGAATTCAAGACATGGCTTTGGCACTGAAGCAGAATTGTTGAAGAAGATATCGTTTAATTCTCTCTACCCTCGTCGATAGGGTGGCCCATTTCCATTGACCTTCGCGGCCGAAGCATCCCCAGACACTCTCCCAGAAACACCTGCGCCAGAAGCAGTTCCAGCAGCAGTGCCACCCCCACCGCCGCCCATAAACGCGCCAAAGACACTTGTGGCACCACCAAACAGAGAACCCTGCTGACTCGCAACAAGCCCAACAACGCCACTCAATACTCCCGCGCCAATCGCATACGCCCCCGCACCCGCACCGCCGCTTGCACCGGCACCAGCACCATCTTTTGCGCCGCTAGCTGCATGGTTTGCGGTTGCGTTTGCTGAAATTTGAATTCTTGCGCGTGAAGGGCGCGTTCGCCGCGGCGCAGGGTTCAAGTCGCCGTTAGAGAGTGCCAGCGATGAAAGCGAGCTGCGCATACGTGCGTTCGACGACGCTGGCAGAGACGCGCCGGGCAGCGATGTCAGTAGCATTGTGAAACGCGGCGGTTGGTTTGCAACTGCAATCACATTGTGCATTTCGTGCATCGACGGATTCTTTTTCCTGAGTGAATTAAATCCGTTTAATTTGCCAAAAGTTTAAATTTGACGGATCATCAAGACTCACATTTCAGCCGGCCTGTCATTCAACGCCAGCAACGATCCCAGCAAAACTGACGTGCGTGAATAGAAACGATCCACGTTTGCGGACAAATGGGCCGACGCTATTGCAAGGTCGATGGGATCAATCTAACAATCAAGAAATCATTAAACTGTTTGCTGGAATGAATAAACGCGCGTTGCTTTACCAGAGATCGAATTAAAGCCAGTACAGCCAAAGATGGAACTTTCGTGTCTTTTGCAATCGGGGAATCCGCTCCCTGCTCCGGATCATAAACCCAACAGCCATCCACCACCTTGACCAGGTACTCATAATCAAACAAGATTTGCACATATGCTTTATCGGACGCGTTCAGTTCTGGTAGAACAGAGTCCAGAAAACGGCGATATGACGCAACGATTCGATGAGCCATTTCTTGGAGCAGTAGTTTGAGGCACGGCTGAAACAGGTGAGAGGTTAACTGTTGGGGTTGGGGAAAAAAAAAACCAACACACCTTTTCCAACAAAACTCCGTTGTATTTGTTTGACTGGGAAGCAACTGCAAGCAACGCTTGAATCACAAATGAAGAAACGTGAACTGGGAATTTCAGCTGATCTTTCTGCGTCTCGCCAGATTCATCTTTAGCTTCGAGTGAAATTGCTGCGAATTCACAAAACAAACGGGTTTCAGGCTCCTAAATAAACCATGTTTGAGAGAAGCGAACCTTCCCAGACACCCAAGAATTTCGAGCCGGTGGTCCAGTCTTCATTTTTCAACCCATGCGAAAGAGATTTTTCAAAATCGATCCCAATTTTGTCAATCCAGAGTTTCGTGGCCGATACATGCACCTTCATGAGTAGCGCCTGGCTAGATTCAAGCCCTACAAGACTCACTATGCAATGAAAAAGAAAAATTAACCAGTTAGATCTTGGCAAGCTTCGCACAAGATTGTCCGCGCTAGGTTTATGAACCTGATTCTGTGCGATTCATATTCCGCTCTCTCAGTCGTGCGACAATTGATGTGCTTGCTGAAGCGTTTCCACCGTCTTCTTGCACAAATAAAACTGGCGCGCTCAGAGACTTCACCTTGATGGCCAAAGCTTTAGCAGCACGAGCAATGAACATAATTTGACCCAAGGATTCTGAAAACCAAACGTTGAAAAAAAAAAAAGATCTCAGATCATCAATCTTAGTGACTTGATTTTCAATTTTCCTACCAGGAGAGGCGCTTCCTGAAACAGACTGAAGTAGCTCCTGCAGCCTTTCTTGATAGTTATCCAGGGCTTTCAAGTAATTCTCTTGAAATGAGGTTGTGAAACCAGCCACATCCCTATTCAGTTACGAAATACCATGCAAGTAAATATTCGGCAGGGAATTGATTCACGAGTAAAATGGCAATCATCACCTCTCAGCATCATCTGCAACCACATCAGGAAAGCTCGCCTTCGACGGAGACAAACTCGGTCGACGTTGTTTCTCAAAATATCTCGGGTGGATGAGCGGCACAATGTCCGCTTTGATCTCATTTAGCCTTTCTTCGAACGTTTCGGTGATTTTCAAAATGGATGGGGTTTGCACTCGGCAGCCCAAATCGATTTTCGCTGATGGATTCTTTTGAGAGGGTTTGAGTGATGGAGCTGGATTTGACGCGTGCTGTTGCTTTGATTTCGGCGGTGCTGTCCAAATGAATGTGGAAACATCCCAATCTAGATTCCATTCAATCAAATCACTGAGAAATAGGTGGGGAGACATGAAGTACCAGAAATCAAACAACCTTTCGAATCAGCGCTATGACAAGACTGCATCAGAGGCAGAAGGACAGTTTCCACCTGATTTGAAAGCTCCATAAATGAGCGCTCGATCGCTCCGACTGAAACTTCTTTGAACAAAACGCGAAAGACATCATTCCAAAGAGAGAATTTTCGGCCAATTAAATGCACACAGAGATGATTCCAGTCCGCTTTCTTCAAGTCGGGATGGGTCGCGGCAGAATCCCAGTTCGCATCCTTTGCGGGGGTTTTCAACCCAACTTCAGCATCGAGACTTTTTTCAAGCTTTTGCAGATCCTTGATCAAAGTTTCTCGAATCGCTGCAAGTTGGGCACCCCCAGAAACATGCCGAAGAACGTCAACAACGCCAAGATTCACATCAGTCACGATTTCTTTAATCCATGCGTCCATAGTTTGCACAACATACTGCTGATCAACAAATCCGGGTGACGCGTTGCTTCCCATGTTAAACACTGGCACATGATTTTGGATCGGTAACGGCAAGTGACGGAAAATTACGTGCATGTTTGATTTTTCTGCATAGAGGGAGTATATTGAATTCGAAGCAGCAACCGGCGCCAAAGAGCTCGCAGCATCTTGAGCAGTCAGAGACAGAGGCTTTGAGAGTTCTAGAACCATAGCTTCGACAAGAGGTGGATGTGCTGCCGCATCAACAGGGTAGAATAGTTTCGCGGTTTGGATAATGGTCGTCTGAATAACCGAGGAAATTCGAAAGAGAAGGTCAGGGATGGTTGGGCTAGTCTTGACCAAGTTTTTGAAGTTGCTCATTTCGGCGACAGACTGCGTTCGAGTTGCCAAGAAAACAGACAGAACTTGTCGCTGTGTCATGCGCTCAAGAAGCATGATTGCGCAAATGGACTCAGCGATAGCCTCACAAAGAAAGAGTTAGCACGAATTGCGTTGTGCAAAGTGAGACTCACTTGCTCCGGCAAAAAGGGATTCTTGAGAGCGTCTTTCGCCTTGCTCAGGATTTTTTCGCGAAAGTGGGCAATGGAGTCCCACTGGCGCTGCACGAGTGGAAACGTTAAAGGAATATGAAAGTTGTCGGCGAGGTTTTCTGATTGGAGGGATCTGTTGATTGAGTTTGCCGCCTGCCACAGCCTCGCCGCACGCAAATGCGCGTTTGACTCGATCGCATTCCAGATCTAAATAGAAAGAGAATGAATTCCAGCATAAATGATGAGCGCGATCACAAAGAATAAACCTGCTCCGGAGTGTCGACAAGAAGTTTAATACGGACAGCGCCTGGATACGCCGGATTTGGGGTCGCTTTAACAGGTTTGGCGCTGCTGCTGGGCGTGAGCTGGGATACACCTTCGAATAGACGCTGAAGCGATAGAGATGCCTCTTTCATATGAGCCACGCTGTCCGCTGCTTCGATCAAATGGCGGTAGCGCTCTCTAATTTTGCAAGTGTTTGCTTAGTTCGTCAATGCGATTCGTCAATGCGAGGTTGGATGGCATTTTGATTGAGCTGAATGCCTCCATTCGCATGAGCGGAGTCTGCAATTAGCCGCTAGTCCACTTACCCAACCATCAGCCGCAGATCCTTCTTCTTCTGCTCAATCTCGCTCCCCATTTTGCTGTGCAGCACGCGAACATCAGCAACTCCGCGGCTTTCAAACAGGCCGTCTGCGTCTCGCATGCCGTTGTGTGGGAAGTTGAGATTTTATTTACTTTTATAGCCAGACATTATTTACAGACCAGACTATATCTTGTTTACAAACATAAGTGACACTCTGTCATGACGCGCTTACCGCAGATGATGGCGGCAGCATTGATCAGCGCAGCAGCTCTTCTATTTGAGACGGCGAATGCGGCAGTGTTAACATCAAACGTGGCATCGTTAACCTTGTCCTCGTATCCGATTGCATCCTTGTCCGTCCACAGCGCGTATTCTTTCGACGGCGCTTATTACCAAGGAGATGGTGCGTAAATACTGCTCTTGGTTCGAAGCTTTTGTCGCAATGAATCTGACGCAGCTCAAACGAGCAGAACTGACGTTTGACGCGACATCAAGTCTGCTCCCAGTTTCAAGCAGCAGTTACTTTTACAGTTTTGAGTTTGGTGATGGTGCATATGCAAGTTCTGGCTCCAATCCGAGAGCATACCATGTTTGTACCTTTAAGCAACATGCGTGTCAAGCAGCTAACAACGACCCATCTCACAGATTTACTCTCGACCTGGATATTACCGCGCTGTTCTACGCGTCAGTGACGCTGCATTCGTAAACTCGGCAGCTGATGCAAATGTCCAGTACTACTCAGTCACTGCCTCAAGCTTCCCAGCCTCCACAGTTTACGTGAACATATACGTGTCTGCTCGAACCGGATGCTATTCATACAACTTGTCAAGTAGTTGGGCACCATCAATGTCTGCCGTTGGGCTGTCAACAAGTGTTGCGGTGTCCATGTTTGATCCGAGTGCTCCAACAAATGGGGCGAAATCAAAAGATGTCTCGTTAGCATTCGTTTCCATAAGCCCTGTTCCACAGATGTTTTTACAGAATATGACTGCTAGTTCTCTAATTCCATCACTCGCTAAAGCGGTAACAACCCGAAAACATTTCCAGTGCATGTGCTCACAGAATTCTTGCACATCAGAATTCCTGGAGTGTAAATATTCCGTACAGCGCGTCTGATAGTTCCCCTTCAACACTATCCGTCGCTTCTGTCGACGCAGATGTGATGGGTTGCACAGCAAGGACAACCAATTTTGACGTTTCCCCGCAAGTCGATTTCTCTTCTTTTGGACTCTCGCTGGATTCAAAAAAGGTGCGACATGGTTTACGCTTGTTAAAGGTTGAGGCACGCGAAACTCAATGTTTGGAAACTAGTCGGACGGTACCTACACAGGTTTGACACTGAAATCTAAAAGTTACCAACCCAGTTATTTCAAAGTCCGGCAAAACTCTTGCGCTAAAAAGACCGGTCTGGCAATCCTTGGCTCATCGAATTTGGGAGATAGCCTTGGGGCCGTTGTTGTCACCACTTCGAATGCTTACAATTCGACTCTCATTCGGGACTTGCTTCAACCTTCCATTGGTGTTAGCATGGCAAATGCTTCTCTGTGCGGGGTTGTTCGAAACTGCGAAAACTTGCAGATACAGGACGCAGTGGTGATGCATACCGGAGTCTTGCTCAGCACAAACAGAGGACTTTACATGACTTCCAAAATTCCTTGGTCTGGCCAAACTTCACCAATCACCTTTCGTCAGGTGATGACGGGAGCTTCGAGGATTGATGATGGGGCCGCGTCCGCTTTGCCAGCATCTCTTGTCTTGGGTTCAACGGCAGACTGCGTGCTCTCTGGCGGGACATATCTTTACGTGGCATTTGCTGGACCAAGCACCTCCATCGCAAGCTCTCTCATATATACAACAGAGGCAAAGCTCTCATCAAACTCCTGGTCCAATGTGCTGTTGTCATCCAGTATTTCTGGCCTCAGCAGCGCGTACTCATTTTTTGGAATGACTCGATATGCAGCGTTGTCTTCGAATGTTTACCTTGTGGGGGTTTCTAGTACCTCCTGCGGCACAGCCAGCTGCGCAAAGTCTGCTGCTATCGTGCTCCATAACACAACATCAAACGCCACCTCAGTTTCATTTACCTTTCCGAGTGGCGCAAGCTTGGTGGGTCTTTCGCTTCATTTGAATGGGATGGATCTCTACGCTTACGGCTCGAGGCTGTGGCACTCGATTGACGGTGGTCGCAATTGGATCGAACTGTTTTCGTTCACATCCACTACTGTTGATGAATGCTTTACTAAGCTGGACTCAAGTGTCGGCGAAGACACGATCGCGCTGGTCACAAATTTGAAGAATTTCTATAACACACGAGCAGGCACAAGGACTGTTTCGAAAATCAGCTCAGCTAAACCACCGGCCCTGAGCTTCGCAGATGTTATGATTGATCAGTTGGGGACTGTGTTTGCAACATGGATCGCAACGCCAACCTCGTATCCTGACACTTCGTCGTCGTATCCCTTGGGATTTCTGAACAGTCCCAATGGGGATATCCGCGGTTGGCTTGACCCGTACTTGAAGCGCGTGTCCGTCGCAAAAGAAAGCGCTGCGCGTGTTTTGGATGTTTCGTTTGCTGCAAGCATTGTTCCCGTGTTTATCGGGCCCTGGCGCGTGCAATTTTATGCATCGAGTGCAGTCACCGGAGCCGTGTTTCAAGATTCTCACGTGGGAATGCGGATCGTATTGGCGACAACTGGAGGCTCCGCAGTCATAAAAAGCGTCAGCTCGCAGGGTTATGTCGCGGACTGTGTCATCACTCAGTCGTTCGTTGGGGATTCTACAACTAGAACTCCAGCTTTGGATCGGAGTTTGGTGATTACTGGGAGCACTGGGGCAACCACCTCACCTACCGTCAGCGATTCCACTTCCTATTCCACAATAACGCTTACATTGAGCGGCAGTGGTTCTGGGGTTTGGTACGCGAGCGATGTGGGAAAGACGGTTGTCGCAAATTTCGGGTCGTTCTTGATTACCGCGTATTCGAGCACTACTGATGTTACAGTGTCTGTAATTCGGGCACCCTTGACAGTCGGAACTGTGTTAACAGGGTCCTGGAGCGTGTACGACTTCCGCTCCTACATCGAGTACAACACAAATTCTCAAAGCATTACAATCGGAAGTGTGTCAAGCGGACTTGCAACAGTCACGCTTGCGTCAGGGACATTGACATTTACGAGTGCACTAAAGGGGATGTTTCTTGCTACGAATGATGGATGGGGTATCGTACAAGATGTCACTGCAACGAGCACTCTACTGGTATTATTTTTCATTTCTACGAACATCTCTTTGGAAGCTAAACGTGGCTTCTAAAATAGCTCACACCGTTTGAGACGCCAAGTGGGACATACGCTCAAGGTTCATGGAGCCTGTTTGATGTGAATCAGGCGTACGCTCCAGGAACGTTTCCCACACAGCCTTACAGGGTAAAAAGCCTTTGACTGTAATTTAAGTTAATGTAAAATCTTAAACTAAGGAAACAGACGCGCTCTTGGAACCTGACTACGGATGAATGTCCGTGGAGTAACTTCAAGAGCAGTGCCGGACAGGCAGCTAAATTCGTCAGTTACGAAGGAAGCGTCAGCGTTCTCTCTGACATGCAAGCGGCAACCTATGCTGACAATCCATACTACAACATCATGCAGCAAAGTATCGTTATAACAAATCCAAAAGCGTACAACTTTTCTATTTCAACCCAAACAAGCCGGTTTGCGAGGACGGTATCTTCAAATTTAACCTTGAACGACGTTGGAAATGGGGTAAATTCAGTCCATGTTTAGAATGATTGCCCTTTGTTAAGACATGTCTACTACAGGGACGCGTTGGTGTCTCGGTTCGGCCGGCTTGCGCGTCTTTGTTGTGCCTATCTGCCTTCAATGGTCCAATTCAACTTCTGAACAGCTGCTCTCCCTCAAGAAAGATCAAACTCCATTTGCCGATATCTCGCGATGAATATTTGTATGGGAACCCGGTGTTTTTGGACAATTTGCCGGCCTTGGAAAATCTCCCTGTGAGCCTTTGAACCTTATTTCTAAACCACAGCAAACGACTTAAACTTTGTGCAGGTGAATTACAGGCCGCCTTCTGCTCTAGGTGCATTTGTCCCAACAACAGGCAACATGTACAACGCAGACCCTTCTCTGCCTCGGCACAACAATCGGTACGGCGTTTCCCAGCGGACTGGAGAGTATAAACAGTGTCAAGGAAAGGCGGATCGCGTTTCCTGCAACTGTACGGATGCTCAACGATATGCCATGAAAGTTTCAGCCTCTGACTGCATGAATCGAGTTTGTAGAATCAATATTTGTTGTAGAGGCGAACGAATTGATATTTTGTGCAGGTGGAACGAGTTCTGAATGAAGAGCTGTATCGGCCGGAGTTTGAAGTCCATGATGATGGCATGAATGACTTTGTGCTGATGAAGCGATACACGCTTGTCGAGCTCAATAATCGGACTGACTACTGTCTGAGTACGATCTCGCAAACTTTGAAATGTTGGCGATAACGACTGATCTGTTCTCTCAACCTGTGTAAACACAGGTATTAAATCCGGCATCGTCTGCGGAAACTCCAATGTGTTAAGTGCGACTTCATTGGATCCATCCACCCATGACGGTATCTACTGGTTGCCAAGTAGCTCGGAGTTGTACCATTTTAGACTCAAGGTCGTGGAAAAGGAATACTGCCAGTCGCTGTATGCTGAGTGAGTGAAAGCGCGGGTATTCATGAACAGCAGTAGCACTGACTGGAACTTGTTTTCTCCCAGGTTTGCAGTGTATGTGATCATTCCCACGCCGCGGACAGCAATCACGCTGACGTACATGAGCATATCCGCTGTGTCGTTTGGTGTGATATTACTTGTCGCGTATCTGCTGAACAGGCAGCGACAGAAGAAGGCGTCCTTCTGAAGTGGCAGCAAAGTTGGTTTTGTAAAATTGTTGATAAATAAATAAAATACTGGAACAAGGAAAATTCGGACACGCGGACCGAAAGAAACAAAATGCAACGCAAATGGGGCGCCGATGGACCGAACCAGGCGAAGAAGGGCGGCTTCGGCATTGCGAACAAAACGAACGATTTCAGCGCCCAGCGTAAAGACAAGGAGACTGCGGCAGACATTGAGAACTCGCTTGGTGCTTGGTCATCGGCTGTGGACATTGCAATCAAGTTTGACTGGGTCAACACCCAGGACTCCCTCGATGCATCGATGGGGTGAGTTTCCGACTGTTACTTATCCCGTCTTTGTCACCGACATGTGGATTGCGACCTGTCTCATATCAAGTTACCTGCGTTGCATCTTATTTCGAATCTAATGAGAGCGCATTCAATTCACTGATATGTGCTTTAGTTTCGAACGCTTTGCGGAAGGACCGCCTCGTCTTGGCTGGATGGTCAACATGGTCGAGGTGCGGAAATGAAATGCGATGACGTTAAACGGACCCCATAACACCAAACACGATATACATCAGACTATCGCCCGCACTCCGGAATGCGCAACTGGACACGCAGCTATCGATTGCTATTTTCTTGAGGAAGATGGGGCCTCTTTCAAAGTCACCATTCTTTATGAGCCGTACTTTTACCTCGTGTGCAAGGTGAATCCAAGCGATTGTCAACGACCGAAAACGTTCGAAAACTTAATCATCCATCTTTCAAGCCTGGTACTGAACCAGACGTGGAAGATTTCATTCGTCGATCGTTTCAAGGCCTGATATCATCCATCGCGACCATGCAGAAGGAGGACCTCAAGCTGGTGAGTCTCCAATGCGCATCTGCTTGAAAGAAATATGAAGGCTTATGTAAATTCACGTTAGCCGAATCATCTGTCTGGGAAACTTCAAACCGTCATCAAACTCAGTTTCTACAACATGCAAAACCTACTGAGCGTCAGAAAATCTATTTTCCCCATCGTGACGGCAAACAAGGGAAAGATGAGCGCAGAATCAACTTATGAAGGAATGAATGAGTGAGGAATTCATCGTGTCCCATTTGGGTAGCGTGTCTGATATTTCCCTGTAACCTTGCAGTCTGGAAGGCGGTGAATCAGAACGAAAAGTAGCTAAAAAAGCACATGTACGCGAAGCAGCAGATTATATTGCTGATATCCGAGAGTATGATGTCATGTATTACGTTCGGGCCGCAATCGATTGTGGTGAGTGATCGAAGATTGGCAGAATTCCAAAAGAGGTTAATCGCGTCCACAGATTTCCGAGTTGGTCTTTGGTATGAGGTGAAAGCATCAGGGCTTGGCCGAATTTCTATCGAAGAACGAAAAGACAAAGTAAAGCGTGCAGAACCTGTCGTGCTTGCGTTTGATATCGAAACGACAAAGTTACCACTCAAGTTCCCGGATGCCGCGATTGATTCGATTATGATGATTTCATACATGATAGATGGGCAGGTATATATCAGGAAGACGCATTATTGCTGGATTCTGATTTCGGGCCATAAACCTCTTTTTTTCAAGGGCTTTTTGATAACAAACCGCGCTTTAGTCTCATGCGATATTGAGGACTTTGATTACACACCAAAACCCGAATACGAGGGCCCATTTACAATCTTCAATGAAGCAGATGAAGTGAGTTGCTTTTCTGTCGTACTTATGTCAAATGAAACACATCAAATGTTAACTCGCACACTTTTCAAATGTGTTCAGAAAGCTGTTCTCGTCCGATTTTTCGATCATATTCGACAGTCAAAACCGACAGTCTTTGTGACATACAACGGAGATTTTTTCGATTGGCCGTTTATTGATGCGCGCGCAAAGCAGCATGGCATGACCTTAAAAAAGGTATCAACTTATCATTTTATTCAGCTTATCGATTGATGGATATGATTTTTCGTCTCAGGAAATCGGGTTCTGCAAAGACAGCCAAGATGAGTACAAAGCGTCTCATGCGATCCATATGGATGCATTCTGTTGGGTGAAGCGTGACAGTTATTTACCCCAAGGAAGTCAGGGTTTAAAGGTAGCCATTTGGTTGTTGCCGGCCTCTTCGCAAAATTACGTGTGACTAAAACCGATCATTTTAAGGCGGTTACAACCTATAAACTTGGATATAATCCTTTGGAACTAGACCCTGAGGACATGACACGGTTTGAAACCTCGTACTAAGTTGATTGTCTGGGATCTCAAATTTTCCATTCTTCAGGTTCGCGGCAGAGCAACCGCAGACGCTTGCACAATACTCTGTGTCTGATGCCGTGGCTACCTACTATTTATACATGAAATACGTTCATCCATTCATTTTCTCTTTATGCAATATTATTCCCATGAATCCGGATGACGTGTTAAGAAGAGGATCGGGAACCTTGTGTGAAACTCTATTAATGGTGAAGCCTGAAATTGTTTCTCAAAAAGAGTTGTACTAATCGATCATGAAATTGTGGGCAGGTTGAATCTTACAAAGCCAATGTTCTGATGCCAAACAAGCATCAAGACCAAACAGGAAAGTTGTTTGAGGGACATTTGCTTGAAAGTGAAACGTATGTTGGAGGGCATGTCGAAGCTCTCGAGGCAGGAGTGTTTCGCAGTGATTTGGAGACCCAGTTTAAACTTGTTCCCTCTGCATACCAGCAAGTGAGTAATTCTGGTTGAAAGTTAGGCTGAAGGGAACTGATTCTTTCAATTGCAGTTGATTGATGAAATTGATCAAGCACTTGAGTTCAGTATCAAAGTCGAGCATCAATTGAATATCGAAGATGTTGTTAACTATGAAGAGGTACTTTTCTGTTAGCATTACAATTCGTGTTGTTTCTCACTCTCAAATATCATTGGCTGGTCAGATTCGGGCGTCAATTGTCGAAAATCTAACTGAACTCCGTGACGAACCCAATCGCATGCGTCTCCCCCTTATATACCACTTGGACGTTGCTGCGATGTACCCAAATATCATTCTGACAAACCGTCTTCAGCCCGATGCAATTGTGACGGAAAATGACTGTGCAGCTTGTGACTTTAATGAAGGGCCAGACAGCAGTTGCCAGCGGCGCATGATTTGGTCATGGCGTGGAGAATATTTTCCGGCCAAACGAAGTGAATATAACATGATTCGCAATCAACTTGAGCGCGAAATGTTTCCGACCACCTATGCAAACGGCGGGGCAGGGCCTTCAAAGAGTTTTCACGATCTTCGCTTGTCGGAGCAGGACGCCCACATCAAAAAACGTGTCGAAGAGTACAGCAAAAAGATTTATGCAAGGAAGCTGGTCAACAAGGTTATTGACAAGGAGTCGATTGTTTGCCAAAGGGAAAATCCTTTCTACGTGGATACGGTCAGAAACTTCCGTGATCGACGATATACCTACAAGGGGCTGTTGAAAACATGGAAGAAAAAGGTTGACGACGCTGTCTCGGATGGAGACCTTGCTGCAGTCAGCGAAGCGAAAAAAATGACAGTCGTTTATGATTCTCTGCAGTTGGCACACAAGTGCATGTGGGTCATATTCATTCTGGCCCGATACGAAGATTCTGACTAACTGTTTTACTGCATTTCATGACAACAGCTTGAACTCTTTCTATGGTTACGTCATGAGGAAAGGTGCGCGGTGGTACTCAATGGAGATGGCCGGAATCGTATGTTTGACAGGATCTACCATCATTCAACTTGCCCGTTCTCGTGTTGAGCAACTGGGAAGACCGCTGGAGCTTGATACAGACGGAATTTGGCTCATTCTACCAAAAGGCTTCCCTGAAAACTTTGTCTTCAAACTCAAGAACGGGAAATCTGCCTACATCTCGTACCCATGTGTGATGCTTAACCATCTCGTGCATGCTGAATTCACGAATCATCAATACCAAGATTTGAAAGATCCTCATGCTGCAATTCGCGAATACGTTGTCAAAAGCGAAAATAGTATTTTCTTCGAAGTTGACGGCCCCTATAAGGCCATGATTCTCCCATCGTCCACAGAGGAAGACAAGCTCCTCAAAAAGCGTTATGCGGTATTTAATGACGACGGAAGCTTGGCGGAATTGAAAGGATTTGAAGTCAAACGTCGTGGAGAATTGAAACTCATCAAAATTTTCCAAACGGCACTATTCAAAGTCTTTCTCGAAGGAACTACCTTGGATGAATGCTACACTGCTGTTGCTGGAATTGCGAATCAATGGCTGGATGTTCTGTACAGCAAGGGTGCTGATGTGCCAGACGACGAACTGTTCGATTTGATTTCAGAGAATCGAAGCATGAGCAAATCTCTGGAAGACTATGGATCTCAAAAGTCAACATCCATCAGTACAGCAAAGCGTCTAGCTGAGTTCTTGGGAGATGCGATGGTGAAAGACAAAGGCCTTGCTTGTAAATTTATCATCTCTCAAAAGCCTGTCGGTCTACCTGTAAGCGAACGCGCCATTCCGGTTTCGATTTTCCAAGCCGAAGACTCCATCAAAAAACATTACCTTCGAAAGTGGCTGAAAGACTCGAGTCTTTTGGATATTGATATTCGACAAATTCTCGATTGGCAGTTTAGTTGTCCATTTTTTTCTTCGTGTTATTGCTTTCTGCCAGCTAATAGTGCATCTGTATCGTTTTCGCAATCAACAGATATTACCTGGAACGATTTGGCAGTGTGATTCAAAAACTTATCACGATTCCGGCGGCAATGCAGGGAGTATCAAACCCTGTGCCCAGAATTCGCCATCCAGATTGGCTTCAAAAACGTGTGGCCGTCATGGAAGATCGATTCAAACAAAGGAAAATAACGGACATGTTTTCGAAACATGCTGGGACAGCTTATGGAGATTTTAGTGTTCCTCTGGATATTGAAATTGATGAAGATGGGGTGGGCAATCATGCTGCTGCTGCTGAAGGGGTGAAGGACAAAGACATGGAAGATGTGATTCCTGACGGAGACCGCGGCACCCTTAAACCCAACGGAATCGTTCAGCCTACTTTTCACAAAAACGTTCGAAAGCGCGGCCGGGTCGCCGTTCAAGATCCGACTGACGACGACATTGTGATTCCGGCAATCCTTCCAGACCCAACTGAAAACTACAGTGCATGGCTTAAATACCAAAAAATCAAATGGCGCAGAATGCATGCGGATAGGGGGTGGGACGGTAGTGTTGGTGTCGCTTCTTCTAAAAGCAACGGAGGCATGACGCGCCGTCTTGGACGAGCTGCAATGTCGAACACGGAGAGTTTCTTCGTGCAGCAAACGAAATCCATTTTAAGGCTGCCGTGGCAAATTCTTCAAATTGTGGCAACTGACACTGGCGGCGAATTCTTTGTGTGGGCGCTAATCGGAGATTCTATGTACAAGGTCAAGCTACAAGTTCCTCGTGTGTTTTATATCAACTCGCGAGTTCCCATGCCAGAAGACGTTGACGTTAATCGGAATGGATATCGAATGGAAAAACGCCAAAAAACCCTCCCACGGTCGCATGTGTGCTTGAATCTTTATGAACTCTATATGACTGAGGCGTTTTATCACGAGCATTCAGACGTTTTTGCCAAAATGTTCTGCCACCATGATGTTGAAGGAGTGTATGAGACGCAAATCCCGCTTTTGTTTCGCGCCTTGATGAATCTTGGATGTTCTGCTACTGTTGCGTCAAGCCGTGTGCATAGTGGCCGTGATCTGAATGCTGGTTTTGAGCTGAATGACTTGCAGCACATGAGCTTCTCAAAAGTTCCGTACCTCAAAGACTCGAACCTCAAAATTCTATATCTTTACCACGCGGGCCGTGGTTCACGACACATTTACGGACTCTTTTCCTCCGCGGGAGACAAGGTTGCGGTATTTTACGTGGATCCTGCACGGAATCGGGCGGCTGTTCCTAATTTGGGGCGTGTCTATCTCGAGCGACGAGGTGACCGATCTGGTGACGCAGACGGCGAGGCTGGAACACAGTACCAGTCTTCTTCTTCCCAAACGCAATCAACTCAGCGAACCCCGGGTGAATCCGCTGGAATTGCTTTTGAATATACCGAGACCATGGCAACATCTTTCACGGTGCATGAAACTGATGCGGATGCAATCTCGGCAGTAAATGCTGCAATTTTCGAGTACCAAAATGCTCGCCGCGGACCAACAATGGTTGTTTTGCAGTCTTCTAAAACTTCGCGGCAACTTCAAACATCGGGACTGTCTCATCTGAACGACTTTCCCATCATCTGCATCCAGTCGCACAAGAATGACAATCTCTTTCAGGCTCTGGGATGGCAAACGCAAGCGTCAACGCGAATGATGTCGCATTTTTTGAACATCAACTCTTTTCTCAATGAGCGTGTTGAGCTGTCACGTTACTCTGACATTCCTATCGGCAACATTGAGAATGACTACCCGCTCTTTCTGGCTGACGTGTTTTTCGCTCGGCGGTTGCACAAGTCAGATATGGTGTTGTGGTTTTCGCCATCAGATAAACCCGACCTTGGCGGCCGTGAGCAAGATGATCACCAGCTCGAGCTTGAGGATCTAGTCAATCCAGAAATCAACCATCCAGGGACTTATACCAATGTCTGTGTTGAAATAGACATGTTCAATCTGGCGTTCAACACAGTACTTCAATCAAGCTACGTGAATGAAATCGAAGGTTCCTCTGAAGTGGATGGAATCGCTACCGGCTCCAACTTTGTGGATGATCAGTTCAAGACGGCAAACAATGAGCAACTTAAATCGGAGGAGCATCAATTGACGACTTCATCTCTAAACACATCTGACGAAAAGCATGTGAACGCACGCACTTTCAGGATTATGCGAGAAATGGTTCAAGCTTGGCAATACCAGTTTGAATCACGACATGACCGACTTGCAGAAATGATGCTAGAGCACTTGTACCGATGGCTCACAAGCTCTGCTTCTCGCATGCACGACCCAGCATTGTATAACATGATTCATCGGCTCATGCGGAAAGTGTTTTTGCAGTTTGTTGGTGAATTTAAGCAGCTGGGAAGTCAATTGGTGTATTGCAGTTTTGAAAAGCTAGTCTTGTCAACGTGCAAGACATCGTTGAAGCAAGCGATCCATTATGCAAAGTATGTGATTGAGACGATTTGCAAGCGGCCATTGTTTTTGCATATTGATGTTGCGGTGACGCAGTTTTGGGATCATTTAATCTGGATGGACCGTCACAATTACGGAGGAGTTGCATGTCAGAATCCGCAGGACGTTATAGAAAATCGGCAAGTTTCTGAGACTGTGGATGGAGAGACAATGACAATTGAAATGCGGTGGAACATTATGGATTACTTGCCGCCGGTTCTGCATTCTGAGTTTGAACAGATTATCGGACATTTCATTTATGAAGTCCATCGGAACAAAGCGACGCGAAGGGCTAAACGGCTTAAAGAAGGTACCGCTGCACCTGAGGATGCAGGTGTAGAGGCTGCCGAGGCGGTGACGGCATCTACTCCAATTGACATGGCAGTGTTCCTGCGAGAGCTGATTGGAAAGCATTTGAAACGAAAAATGCTCGCATACGTGGAAACCATTGACCGGCGAGTCCACAGCAACAGCCCCAGCGACCATCAATTCCCCGACCTGCCCGGATCCCACTTGGAATTCAAAAATCCTGCCCTAGAATTTGTAAAAACGCTCTTGGCAATCCTAGAGCTTGACAAGACGATTGAACGGGATACACGCGTGTTGAAGCGGGATTTGCTCAATGTTTTGGGAATCAAAGAGTTTGCGCAAGAAGCTGTGTTTGTGAATCCGTGTGAACCGTTTCGGCTGCCACAGATTATTTGCGAGTATTGCAATTTGACGCGGGATATGGATTTGACGCGGGATCGTGATCTTCTCCCAATTCAACGGATTGTTGAAGAAAATGAGGATGAAGAGGAGCGAGCGGATGGTGCGGCTGCATACGTGTCAGATGAAGATGACAGCAACGATGATGCTGACGAGGATGATGACATGGATCCACACCAAGACGACGAAGAAGCCAAAAAAAGTCCAAGGAACAAGAAAACAAAAGGTGCCGGGGGCGGTTCAACTTCTCGAATGGAAGTTTCTGCACGCGAGTGGTTATGCAGTGCCTGTGGGACCGAGTATGACCGCACCTCTATTGAACAGAAACTGATTGATTTAGTTTCCAAGCGGCTCATGCTTTGGCAGCTTCAAGATTTGAAATGCAAGCTTTGTAAAAACATTCGAGCGAGAAATGTGGATTTGCAGTGTGAGTGTTCTGGAGCGTATACTACCACGTTATCACGGGGGGAGTTTATTAGAAAGTTGAAGGTGTTTGGAAATATTGCACGATTTTATCAGATGGAAATGCTGGCTGAGGTGGTGCGATGGGTGAGTGGGATGGTTTGACATTTGAGGCATGCATGCAAAATAAAAAATGAAGGGGTTGATACTGTATACTATTACGTTTTTTTTTATTCCAAAAGTGCAGTGTTGCAGAATGGGGGGCCTGCTACTCGTCTAAATCAATCTCTTGTACTTGCTGCTCACCTCGCAGCCGCAGTTTTTCTTTATCAAGCGCATCTTTCAACCCCTTGCCGTAATTCCAGACACAGAATCCACCCGCCACAGCGGACGCAATCAGAACAAGAATCGCCACGACAGCATACATGAGCAACGTATTCTGCATGCGCACATATGTGTTTCTCCGATCCCTCGAAGTATATCCTTGCCAAGCATGTAGCGTGAACCATAGAGTATACGAGCACAGGACAATCAAGGCAAAATACACGAGTACAACGAAATATCCGAGTATTTTTTTTTCTCGGCGAGCAGCGTGGTGGCCGAGAAACGGGAGGATCATGATGGTGACTGCGACGGTTGTGGAGATGGCTGGGGGTTCTACGGAAACGGAGGCAACGAGGATCGAGTTGATGGCTCCGAATGAGAGGACAAACAAGAAGGAGAATTTTTGGAGGAGGAGGAAAATGTGGTACCAAATGAAGACTGTGTTTTTTTTTGTTGTTTTTTTTTTTTTGGTTAATGAGATGTCACCCCAGTTTTTTGCTGCTCACCTTGCTCGATATTTTTATCTCCGCCAGCGATACGATACTTGCGCCAACCAAAGTCGGCTTTCAGTTTGACAGTCAAATACGCAAACACGGGGATAAAGAGGCCAGTGCAGACAGGCAGCGCCATGCGTGAAACTGTAAACCCTTGCGGATCGAGGTAAGCCAGCACGTCCACATCATCTCCAAACAATCTTGCAGTATTTTTCTTGTCCGTTTCGATTTGGAGCAGCTGAAGTACCGAGTAAACAAACATGGCGACATTGAATACATTGATGGATATGATTTGGAGCGTGTTGAAGGTCATGACGGCGTCCCAGACGAGAAACAGCCAAAAGAACATGGAGATGAAAAAGACAATGTGGTATGTGAGGGAGACTGTCAAATCAAGCTGCAAGTTTGTTGTTTGAAGCGAGTCTAGGTTTAGCCTGATAGCGTCGTTCTTGAGGGAGGTTTGGATGGTGTCTTCGGACGCCATGAGCCATGCTTCAAAGACAATCTGGGGGGGGGTTATCAGAATTACAAATCGCGGGGAGACAAAGAGGGGAAGAGGGGGACTCACACAGAGGAGCACAACAACCAGGCAGAGAGACAGGGTGCATCTGGACCAGAAGACGGGAACATCGGAGTCTTTATTTGTCATGGGGACGATGCGGTGGAGCAGTTTCATTTTTGTCTTGTGAGTGGCATCTGGACAGTGGTTTGGGCTGTTTAGCGCACAGAGGGAGGAACGGTCGCCTTTGCTGGTCGCAGCTGCTGTTACCTGCTCTTCTCCTCGCATGTTCGTCAGTTGAAGCTGCATTTGAGTGGGCAAATTGCATCTGGGCAAGGATTTAATAAAATGCAATGCCCAGTGAGTGAGCAGTGAGTGAGCCAGCTGTTTATAGGAGCTGTTGGTATGCAATGTCCCTGCATGCTGCTGTAGTGTTAGTTGGTTGTAGGTATGGGGTCCCTCTGTCTGTCTCAGTCTCTCAGTCACTCTCTCGCAGTCTCTCTGCCCAGATGGGTATATCCCATCCCATCACACGAACGAACCCCAGCAGCAAGAGTGGGACAGACTCGCTTCGCACAGACCCGCCTCTGTGCCTTCCCAGTATACACGCTCTCTCTCTCTCTCTCTCTCTTTCTCTCTCTCTGAATAAATTAAGCAGTGCCGCAAGCGGTGCATAAATTGGATTATAAATAATGTGCTGTCATCTGGTCACAATTTATTGCTGACCAAGATTCGTTTCCAAAAGACCAACGACGACCAACACACTCAACCAACCAACCAACCAACCAACCAACCAACCAACCAACCAACCAACCAACCAACCAACCAACCAACCAACCAACCAACCAACCAATGCATCAGCTTTCGCAGATTCGCACGTCAAAGCATTTCGCAGTCGCCGTTGTCACGTTGGGAATCTTTACTGACATTACCATTTACTCCATCATCATCCCAAGTAAAGTCCTTGCTGACACGCATGCATGCATGCATGCATCCAGTGCAGTGCAGTGCTCTAACCCCAACTCTTGCAGTCGTTCCATTCATTCTAGAACAGCTTCAAGAGCCAGAATCATGGGTCGGCATCCTCCTCGCAATCTACGGACTCGGCGTCATCATTGGCTCCATCGCCTTCGGTGTCCTCGTCACTAAAAACTTGATGAGCAAAAAGTACGTCATGCTTGCAAGCTTACTCATTGTATGGCTTTCCATTCTCTTCTTTGCCATAAGCAAGAGCATCTGGATGCTTGCCGCTGCCCGTTTATGTCAGGGCCTTGCTTCCACGGGCGTCTGGATCATGGGATTTGCACTTGTCGCAGACTATTATGATAATGATCAAGCTAATCTTGGTGTCGTCATGAGCATCATCATGTCTGGCCTGTCTCTGGGGATGCTGGCGGGTCCTCCCATTGGTGGAGCGCTTTATGGTGTCAATGAGCATGCTCCATTCATTTTCTGTGCCGTGCTCGTGTTTGTTGACTTGGTTGGGCGGATCTTGATTGCAGACCCGTCCACTTTGCCTTCTTCAATTGGAATTGGGACGGAGGAAACGTTGGAACAACTGGAAACTGGGAATGGTTCACATGGGCTCGCTATGGTTGACGCTTCTCATTCGCAGTCGTCGAACCCATCGACCCTTGCTCCCGCGAATGAATCGAAAGCTGCGCTTGAGCATGTCGAGTCTGGAAAGACTTCCGAGTTCATGACTCTTGAAGCAACTGCAACAACAAACTCGCAACCCTCACAACATCTTCCCAACACGGACATGAAACCCGAACCCATCTCTATTACAGCACTCTTTAGAATGAAGGCGCTTTGGGTTGCTGCAGTCTTTTGCGCCGTCATGGCAATCTGTTTCACTCAACTTGAACCAACACTGCCTCTTTACTTGAACAAACTCTACGGCTACAATTCAAGCCAAATCGGTGTCGTATGGCTTGCACTCGTAATCCCAAACGTTGCAGGCGGTCTCCTAGGCGGCTACTCATTCGATAAACTCGGTATGCGACGTACTTGCATGATTGGAATGCCCGCTAGCGCCGTTGCATTGTTTATACTTGCCATCCCTGGGCCTTCAACGATTGTATGGACGTGCGCGGTGCTCGTGTTTGCTGGGTTCATTCTTGGATTCGGATCTGCACCCATGATGCCCGCCATTGCTGCGTCCGTGCCAAAAGAGTATTATACGCTTGGTTACGCGCTCATGAATTTCATGTTTTCGTTTGGGATTGCGATTGGGGTAAATAACTAGTTCTTTTTTTTTGTACATCTGTCGAGGTGTGAAAAACTAACGCTGGGGACTCTCTCTCTTCTCAATTCACTTCACTCAATCACTTGTAGCCTCTTGTTGGATCGTTCGTGTTCCAGTACCTTGGCTGGATGTGGCAGATGCTTGTCTTTGGCATCTTTTTGACGCTCATGACTCCAATGATCCTCCTCATGGAATAGACTAGACTAGACTGACTGACCTTCACACAACTTTGAGTAGATGATAATAAATGGGATAATTGCGCCTCTTGAACTAGTTTTTTAGAGGGGACAGGAAGAATGCAAAGGGATGACGGAAGAAGGGACAAGAAAGAAAAATAACATCTGGACAGGTCGTACCCGGATTCGAACCGGGGTTACTGGTATCAGAAACCAGGGTGATAACCACTACACTATACAACCTTGATGACACCGCCTTTTATAGAAGCTACAGAGTACTACTATATTAGATTTGGTCTCTAAGTAAAGAGCACCCGATCTGTCTGCCTGCACAGCAGATGGACATGTGTGGACCATGCATGCATGAATGAATGAATGACACTCACTTCACATCTTACAAGACAGTTCAGCTTGAAATGAAAGATTTCTTGACGCGCAAAACAACCGTTTTTTGGTCAGAGTGACGCCCCATCAAAAACCGACGTAATACGAACAATTTTTTTTTTTTTCTTTCCTTTGTTGAATATTTAAAAAGACGTGTTTTTTCTGAACAAGGACAATCTAGAAAGACAGAAAAAAAGAGAGAACATGTTCGAAGCGTCATATGTGTCATCGTGCGCGGCCAGAAGCAACTCGGACTCTTCAGCGACGACGCTGCTGATGATGGATGCTGCAGCCGAGAACTGGGCCTGCAGCGGCCATGTCACCCACGCTGAGACGGCACACTGGTATGTGGATCCCTGTGCCACGCGCTGTGAGGAGGAATCTGGCGAGAAAGCTGCTGCGAAACCTGAGAGCGCGTACTGTGGCGTCAAACCTGTGCAGAAGCCAGTCAGACGGTTCAGCACTGCTGCGCGTACTGTTGCGGCGACGCTCGAGGAGCTTGTCAGCACCATGAGCAGCCAGGACTGTGTCGATAACCGCTGCAGTGTTTCGGCGGCAGGTTTCGTGGAATGGGTGAGGGGCCGCGGCGGGTTTTTTTTTTATCTTGCCAAAGTTTGAAACTCACATGACTCATTTTACACCAACCCACAGCTTGCCGAAGACCGCGTGCTTGGAGTCCTCCAAACCATCATCGATACTCCCAAGATGCAGATGGAGGCCCTCAGCATCCTGCTCGACGCGTGCTTGGTTCAAACTTGTCTCAGCACGACGGATCCTTGGGACAAGGGATCTCGCGCCGATACGCACATGCCCATTCTGCTCTTTCTTCTCAAAAAGGGTATCATTGAGCAAAGTGTGCTCAGAACCTGGACACGTGTTCTCAAGTCTCTCTCGGCCAAAAATCAACTTTGCATAAATGGCCTCGACAAAGTCATCAACAAGGTTTGTAAATCTTTTGTGAAAAAACAAAGTCTTCTTAACCCGCGCTTTATTTGACTCGTTTAACACAGTGCGGAAATCTGGTGGACTCAAAACCGCCATGCCGGGCGCCCCCGCCGCTGCCGCAGCATTCCGCTCCAAAGCCATACCCGCGTTATGTCCGCATTCCGCCCAGACGCATGTCACACTCCAGCCCTGCACAGGCAACGCCGTCCCAGGAGACAAGCACACACGCAGTACCGCAACCGCAGATCCTGAACCTGCCTGTCTCTGTCACTTCAACGTCGTGGTTCTCGTGGATACGCCGCAGCATCGTCAGTCTCAATGCATGAAACTCATCAGCAATAATAACAATAATAACAATAATAATAATAAATGAAGCAAGAAGAAAGAAGGAGGTTGTGTAATAATAAAGTAAAATAAAAAAAATAAAAAAATGAAGCGGATTTGCAAAAGTGGCGTCCAGACCTGTGTTTGGTCACAACCCCACAAAATTGCACTCGCCAAAAACACTCGCAAATGACTGTGGCCATCCCAAAGATCCTCGTAGCGAATCGCGGCGAGATTGCCTGTCGGTCCGTCTCTCTCTCTCTCACTTCCAACCGCCAATGCCGGGCCCCGTTACTGCTGGTCAGGTCCGCTAAACCCCATACCCTATATGCAGAGTCATGAAGTCATGCAAACAACTCGGCATCCGAACTGTTGCCGTCTACTCGCATGCAGATGCTCATGCACCCCATGTGTCCATGGCCGACGAGGCTGTTTGCATCGGCGACTCAGTTCCAAGCCTGAGTTACCTCGACGCGGACAAGATCATCCACGCGTGCATTACAACGGGCGCAGCCGCCGTGCATCCTGGTATTTTGAATTCGCGCGCGCGCAAAAACTTTGTCCCCCCCCCGTCTCTCTTCTTTTGTTAACCTCGTTGCGTTTTCTTTGTTTTTATACAAAAGGTTACGGCTTCCTGTCAGAGAATGCCGACTTTGCAAACAAGTGCGCCAAGAACAATATTGTCTTTATTGGTCCGCGACCAGAATCAATCCTTGCAATTGGGGACAAGGTAAAAAACAACTCGCTCTCCTTCGAAAGTTTTGATAATCTCAAACGTTGCATTTCAAAAAAGATTTCTGCAAAATTGCTTCTTTCGACGCGTGCGCCGCAAGTGCCGTTGCTTCCAGGTTACAATGGCACCGACCAATCGATTGAGACGCTTGTGAAGGAGAGTCTAAAGATTGGGTTTCCTGTCCTTCTGAAAGCCAGTGCTGGTGGTGGTGGGAAAGGAATGCGCGTCGTCCGAAACGCTGAACAGTTGAGCTACTTTTTTTTCTCGTGAGTTCCCAGTCAGTCAGTAGCCTTACCAATACACGCGCGTCAGGTTAAAGGAGGAAATATCTGGAGCGCAGGGTGAAGCAAGTCGATCGTTTGGAGATGCGCGACTCCTTGTGGAAAAGTACATTGAAACAGCCAGACATATTGAAATTCAAATCTTTGGAGACAACCATGGAAACGTTGTGGCATTGTTTGAACGGGAGTGCTCGGTGCAAAGACGACACCAGAAAATTATTGAGGTGCCCCCTTCTTGTTGTTTTGTAAATCGAAGCGCGCAGACTTGACAAGAAAAACAAACCCCTTCCAGGAATGCCCATCTCCATTTTTGACCAAGGACTTGCGCGAAAAAATGACTTCCTCCGCTGTCGCGATTGCGTCTTTGATTTCGTATGTCGGCGCAGGCACCGTCGAATTTATTGTGGATGGTGCGACAGGGAAATATTACTTTCTTGAAGTCAACACACGCCTTCAAGTTGAGCATCCTGTAACGGAAGCTGTCACGGGACTGGATCTGGTTGCGTTGCAGATTTGGGTTGCGCAGGGAGGAACTTTGAAGGCTTTTCTTGACCAGTCAGGCGGCGTGAAAATGAAGGTAATATCCTTCCCAGATTTTGCGATGCCTGAGGGAAATTGAGTACTGATAGCGCCGTCTCACATTTCCAGGGCCATGCGATTGAAGTTCGTATCTACGCCGAAGATCCAGACAACGAATTTTTCCCAGCCACTGGCAAAATCTCAAAATGGAGTCTTCCCAAATCCGGCATTGCCATTCGCTCCGACAGCGGCATTGTCGAAGGCTCTGAAATCACAAACTATTATGATCCAATGATCTCAAAACTCACCATCCATGCTCCAACGCGAATCGAAGCCATTGACCGAATGCTCTCTATCCTAACAGACACTTGTTTGCTGGGACTTCCTGCGCATAATATTGAATTCCTGGTTCAGGCGCTTAGATTCAAGGACTTTAGGACGGGTGCTTATGATACCGGTGTAGTGGCCAGGATTCAAAAAAGCATATCCGTTGATCCAATGGTATCCTTGAAAAATCTGGTCACGGGTTGTTTGGGTGCAGCACTGTTTGGATGGTCTCTCAAGAAGAAGCAAGCCATTGCGAGCAACTTGCCTTACCGACGCGTTCAGTCTGGATTCCGAAACGTTCCTTACAAGATGCAATCTGTGCAGTTTGATTTGATCAAAAAACCTGAAGGCATTGAGGAAGACGCAAACGCATTGCTCGTAGAGTACACGGTTCTTCCGAATTACGAAGGTGCCGCTGATGCTCAATTTCGTTTCCGCGTGTCCACGCTCGTTCCGGCTGCACCAAAAAGTAAAGTTCAAACTCCAAAGGCGACTGTTGTTTGGGATGGTGAAGCGGCCCTTGTGAAGAGTCAATTTGATGAAGGTGGTGCTGATTGGGTGAACGCGAGTATCCGTTTTATCAGTGGTAAAATAGAATTTGTTTTCATGCATTGTTTTCCAGCTCACTTTTTACTTATTTTTTCACCCTTGAAAACAGATGGCGTGCAGAAATCGTTGACGGTGTCGTCTTTTGATGAGAAAATGTTTATGCATTCTCCTGAATGGGGTGGCAAGTTTTATGTACTGGGTGTTGCAGATCCATACAAGTCTGCCCAATCTGGAGGTGGAAGTAAAGGTATTTTTGTCCCCAACAAAATTTGCAACTGCCCCCTGCCGTGCATCTTAAATCTCCTCTGTTTTCTTCAAGACGGAGTTCTCATCACACCAATGCCATGTCGAGTAATTTCAGTCAACAGCACGACCGGCACATCTGTCAAAGTTGGAGACACAATTCTAACGATTGAGAGCATGAAAATGGAGACCAAGATTCGTGCAACAGTGGCAGGGATTGTGACTGTGACTGTGAAGGAGGGTGACATGGTCAAGGCGGGAGAGGTTGTGGCAAAGATTGAGTGATTTTGAAGAAGGGGGGATTATGTCATTTATAAACGTCAAGAGCGAGTATATGGAACACCATTTATAAAATCGCAATTTTTGATATCCCCCAAAGAATTTGTATTTCCCTTCAATACCCCAAACAAAACAAAAGCGTGTGGAAAGAGAAAAAAAACAAGAAGGCGAAATCCTATGTCTCATCATTTACCAGAAAACTGAAGAGCGGGGGTCAATTTAATCCGAGTCGTAGTATTCCTCATCAGAATCAGCAGACATCCCTGCGAAGTCAACCTGAAGAAACCAAACGAGGTTAATGTCTTTGTAACTAAACGCACGTCAGGAAAAGGTTCAGCTCACCTTGTAGCGCAAGAGTCCTCCAATTCCACCAAAGCCCTTCACAAACTGAGAACCTTCCTGAGATTTGTTCGTGACAAACTCCAACGTGGCACCGAAATCCTTGTACTTCTCAGCAAACTGGAAAAGAGAAACAAAAAATACCACTTTCAGCATTCATCATAAACATAAAACTTATGAATCTCAGTACCCATTCGAGAAGTGGCATTTTATCTACGGTTTCCAAGTCCGTGCTTGTCTCCTGATCCACAAAGTTTTCACGCTTTGCTTCCTGATCCTTGTTCAAGTGCTTGATAACCTCCTCTCCAGTGACTGGATTCTTGAGAACATATCGTGCAACGTCTAATCCCTCAAAAACAATCAGAGTTTCGACTGCACCCAAGTCCAGCGCCTTCAGCGTATCCTCAATTCCGAAGCAGTATCGGCCTGTAGAGGAGGTGTTTCTTTTTAGTATATACAAATAAACTCGAGCCTGCTTTTGCAAAAAAACCAACCCGTGTCCTGAGAAATTTCGTCAAAGTACTTCTGAATGAGCTTCTTTTCTTGAATAAACTTGACGTTTGAAAGCACTTCCTGCGACAATTCAATCGCTTGGTTGAAACCGTTCTCGCCTCCATACGAAACGTCCACAACTTTGATAATTTTCGCTTGCAGCCGCATGTCAAACAAGTCAGATTGAGACAACTCTGTTTTGAAATCAGCGCTTCCTGCAAGCACCAATCCCGTGCAGTTGACTTTGTCATCCGTGATGAAAAACTGCACAGCATGTTCGGCAACCTTTCTCACGTAGTTGTGACGCTTCTCGACACGCAGACGGGCAAAACGCAGAGCAGACTGACCACCACGACCGTGCTTTTTTGGCAAATCGACAGTGAATTTGTGAATAATTTCACGCGTGTTTCCAGTCAAGTAGCCAAACAGGGTTCCGTTTCCGTCCATGACAATGAATCCAAAGCGGGAGTCGCTTTCCATGAGCTCGCTGAGAGCTTCGGTGTGGAATTTGTTGTCGCACATGTATAGGGATGTGTTGATGGGTTTGAAAGGTTCAAAGTCAATTGTGACTTGCTTTTCTTTGCCTTCGGCTGTAAGAATCGTTCCACTTTTTTTTTTTTTTCTGAGTTAGATTTGGGGAAGATGTCACCAAGATGAGTTATGCGCACCAGTAGACGACAAGACCGTTGGGTGGAGTCTTGTTGTACAATTTAAGACGCTGTTGAGTTGAAGTGATGGCAGAGAGAACGGAAAGACGGTTCACACGAGACTTGATGTTGGAGGCCGTTCCGTATTCGTCGGCCAGCATTTTCGCCGATTGGGAGATTTGCGTTCCGGGCTTTTGAGAAATGAAAGTCAGACACAGCTCATGCCAGCACAAGGGGAGGTCAAGATTGGTGCTTCACCGGCAAAATGAGAGAGATCATGGAAGTTCCATTTCCTCGAGCCTGCTCCAGTCCCTTGACTGAATTCGAAAAACGGTGCGAAGAGGGGTTGAGGATATTTGCAAGAGGGTCGTCTGTGTGAACAAATAGCAGCACTCACTCAGCTTCTTGATCTTCCTGTTTGTGGGGGAAGGTGAGGTGAGGTGAGCTCGCTGCGTCTCGAAGGGTAGGAGGGCAGTCAGCAGAGACACTTACCACATCTCAATGTTGGCGTCGCCATCTGGATTATCGGCCATGCTTGCGGTTGGTTGGTTGGAAAAAAGAAAAATTTAGGTCCACACTTGTTGATCTGTTTCGAAATATTTAACTGACCTTCACCACAATGAGTGGCTATGCAATTATCGAAGCTGCCGACTTTGCCGCCACCAAACACGTGAACCAGCGTCGCATGAATGCGGAACAGGCTCCGTACATCAACCACTGCATCGGTGTTTGCCGGGTCCTCACTGCGGAGGGCAATGTGGACGATACGGACACGCTCGTTGCCGCCCTTCTCCATGACACGGTCGAAGACACGGACACCACTTTCGAAGAGGTTTGTCCCTTTTGATATACTTTGCAGCTGCATAGGATGAGCATGCTTGACCACAGGAGCTTTTTTTCAGATTGAAGCGCGATTCGGTCCCACTGTGCGCAAACTTGTTTCTGAAGTGACGGACGACAAAACGCTCGAAAAGAAGGAGCGCAAACGGTTCAGTTTTTCCTCCCATGCAACTTGTTCGAACATCCAACCTCAAATCCCATTCTGTTTCGGACAGGCTTCAAATCGAGAAAGCTCCGTTCGTATCCGATCAAGCAAAACGCATCAAAATGGCGGACAAGATTTATAATCTGAGGGATATAGTGAAGTCCCCGCCACTGGGATGGTAAGCGTGATTTTGAGTGTCTGAATGGGCGATCATGCTCACTCTGAAGTTTTCATCCACATTCCAGGTCAGAGCAAAGGATCAAGGAGTACATGGAATGGGCTCAAAAGGTTACGAATGGATGTCGAGGCGTCAATGACAAGCTTGAAGCTATTTTGGATGGTATTTACGCTGATTTTCACAGCCAACATCCATGATGCACCTTTTTCTTTCGCACTGTGCATGTCAAACCTGCATGAATAAACTGATGTCAGAGGTACTTTTTTGCTCATCATAGAACCGCAGCTACTTTCAATGTAGAATTGAGGTCTAGCAACTGCTCATTTAAGAAGTATGTATGACATTGGATGGCATTGGCATCATTCAGACAAGATATTTACTCAGCGGATGCTTTATTACAGCTCGTCGTGAGCGGTTGCTTCCTTATTTTGTTTCTCATTTTCCTTCTTTGCGCGCATGTTTTGGATCCGTTGAGCCAACAACGCCTTTGCTGCTTCAACGTCTTTTGCGGACGCAGCTTTCCGATTTTTCAAAATCTCGCGGACTTTGTCCTTCAAATCTGCCAGGTTCCCGTCATTGCCATCCACAGTGATCACTTCGATGGGGCCTTCAGCACCATTTCGACTTTCTTGGTGCGCAGCTGTTCCTTCTGATTTCTGTTTGACGATCCGGCCGTCTTCCACAACTGTTTCTGAAGAGTATGATTCAGAGGACCTCTGGCTGCTCTCAGAAGATTCCTGATTTGCTTGATCTGCAGCGCGTTTGGCACGTTGCTCTTCTTGAACGACACGCACAATATGTCCTTCAGGCAGCTGCGCCGGCCTTGCGTCACGGTCCACATTCTTTTGGTGTAGTTCGTCGTGTCGTTTCATATGAGCCGCATGCGCTTCTTCAGTTTTCTTCATAAGCTCTGCATGCAGGGCCTCATGCTCTTGCTTTAATCTCGCAACTTTCTCCTCGTGTGCCTTCAGAATCTTCCGATTGCGTTCTTCTGTTACATCGACGAGCTGCTGAATGGCTTCATCCATGCTGCGCTTTGTCGGCGGTTGAGTTGATTCGACCTCTGCAGTGACTCCTGCCTTGTCACTATCGCCAGCCGTCTGGTCTGCCGTAACTGTGTCCACAGTTTTAAGATCTTCAGCAACATCGCTGCCCATAAACTTCTGCAGAGTTGCGACGTCGCCCCTCTCCATCACAATATTCCCTTCCTCGTCAATCACAAGCTCGACCATTTTCAGTTCGCTTCCATCGTTCAACGTGGCATCACCTTTGGTCAATTCAGAGAGCGCCTGCTGAACCTTTTTCATCAAATCCTCATTGTTGATCAAATTCGTCATCCGTGAGCCCGACTTTTTTCCAGTCAAGGCTTTCACAACGGCGGCGGCCATGGGATCTTCTTTTGCAGCTGCTTGAAGAACGTCGGGATACATGGATGCAAGCGAGTATGCGCCGGGTTCCACATTGGTCAAAGCGCGGAGAGACAGCGGTGACTCTGAATCGTCATCCATTTTGAATGAAATTACGTCGTCCTGAACAGGTTCGCAGAGGATCAGGTTTGCATCAATTCCATGGACAGCTCCAGTTGAAAGCGCAATGGGTTTCGCTTTAAATGCTTCGTCGCCGCAGAGAGTTGCTGAATTTACATGGACTAGGTATTGACAGCTCGCGGTTTCGCGAACAAAGTGAATGTAGTCTGCGTATCCGGGGACGCAGTGGAACTGCACTTCGGTTTTCCTAGGGTTATTCCCCATGATGTCGCAAGCTGTTCCGTCCTCGTACCATAGACTCAAGTATGACTGAGTTTTTCCTTCGAGTTCGACCGTGACAATATCGGCGTTCGAGTATTGAGCTGAGGCAGCAGTAGATCTTTTGCCCAAAACATAGTCTTGCTTCTTGTTGGGATATTTCGCGGCTTCTTCTGCTGATCTCGGATGAAACTGCCGCATGTGGGTCTTGGGACATAGTTCATAGTGCCACCAGCCATGGATCTGATTTCAGATTTAAGTTAAATATGCCACGTATTGAATGGGGAATCCATCACAGCAACGCACATACTGCATGCAGGACTTTTCGGACATGGCCAAGACCAGATTAACGCCTCTCCAGATGCTCTGTTTCCGCTCCAGCTGGGCCGTCTCTTCTGGGTCATCATCCGCGTCATCGGGCGAGACCGTGACTGCAGCGGGCGGCGGAGACGGCGTCTCCGATGATTCCGGGATACCGCATGAGAAGCGTCGAGAGCCGACCGATACGTCCACGCGCCCCTCGTTGCTGATGTCGCCGCTTGGGTGCTTTGAGAATTTTACGGCGAATCGCTCGGATGCAAACAGATCCGAATAGACGAGTTGGCGCGTGAGTGGTTGCTTGGTGGAAGGTTGTTTTGATGGGGCTGACGTCGCGGAGACGGCCACAAGCGCTGCGAGTGCCAGTGTGAGCTGCATTTTTTTGTTGCTTCAATTTCACATCAACTTGACACCGACAATGCCAGCACGCATCAAAGGCGATCTGTCTCTCAAGAACGAAAACGGAAACTAACACGTGCCCTTGTCATATCTACAATTTGTACATAGGATGCGCGTGGTAAAATTTCAGTTTGTTCCGCTGAAACCCAATGAGAAATGGGTTATAAAAAGGGAGCCAGACTATTTCAAAGTTGCGCACTGCATTTTCTTTTCCCTCCGTCTGCATTTAAGCATTCCATCATGCTCCAAACCATGTCCGATCGACTACAGCGCAGACGGGATTCGCCCCCATTTGATAGAAGCATTGCCGTCGAAGATACTCGTGTTGCCGACTACGAGCCGCTGAGTGAGTGCTGGAACCATCAATTTCTTCAACAAAGGCGCTAACCTGGAATGGCTGCGGTAGTTGCCCCAAACATGATTGAGATGGAGAACCCATTGTCGGACATTTCCAAGGAGACGGTAGTCAGAGGAAGACGGCATGCTCGCAACATTTTGAACGGTGAAGACGATCGCTTGCTGGTCATTGTTGGTCCTTGCTCTATTCATGATGTCGAGGCTGCCGTTGAGTACGGTGAGTTTGTGAGCCCTTTCAGTGTGGAAACTTCTCTGACCATGCCAATTTCACAGCAAAGCGTTTAAAAGTGCTTGCCGAGCATCACAAAGACACATTGGCCATCATCATGAGAACGTACTTTGAAAAACCACGAACCACTGTAGGATGGAAGGGCCTTGTCAACGACCCTTTCATGGATGGAAGTTTCCGCATCAACCAAGGAATCTGTATTGCCCGCCAGCTTCTCAACGAAATCACCCACTTGGGCGTACCAGTGGGATTTGAGCTACTCGACACCATTAGCCCACAGTACTTTAGCGACCTTGTGTCGTGGGGTGCAATCGGCGCTCGCACGACCGAGTGTCAGCTGCATCGTGAGCTTGTGAGTGGGGTATCTTTTCCTGTGGGTTTTAAAAACGGCACGGACGGCGGCGTTGGGGTTGCGCTGGATGCGATTAAGGCTGCAGCCCATCCGCATCACTTTTTGGGAGTTACCAAGCAAGGTATCACAAGCATTGTGCATACAAGTGGAAACGATACTTGCCATGTCATTTTGAGGGGAGGGAAGAACGGGCCAAACTTCAAGGAAAGTCACGTCGGAGAAGTTACATCGCAACTGGAGGTTCGGGGTGAAAGAGCGCGAGTGATGGTGGATGCGTCCCATGGAAACTCCAACAAGGATCACAAGAACCAGCTGCCTGTTATTCAAGATGTAGCTGGGCAAGTAGAGGGTGGCAGCACCAACGTGTTTGGTGTCATGATTGAGAGCAACATTCACGAAGGCAGCCAGAAAATCTCGTCCAGCGGCCCCAAGGGCTTGAAATACGGAGTCTCGATCACTGACGCTTGCGTTGGGTGGGACACAACTGTTGATATGATGGACATATTGTCCAAGGCTGTGATTGCAAGACGTGCGAAGCTTGCTGTTGTTTAAAAAAGGGTGCCAGACCGAATAAAATATATTCTGAAAATGATGTCCGACGCACCAGAAGGTAAAGCTTGTTCGAAGCACAGCAACAGCCCCCCACAGACCCAACCAACGCAGCAATCTGCTGTTTGAACCACGTTCACTCACCTCTCACTAATCCGCACAATCAATAAGGCCACCAGCTCCGAGTCCATGTCGAAGTGTGCCTTCGGACACCGTCATCTTACCACCCTCCAACCAACCACGACGCCGTTCGTGCGCACGTGCTGCATCTTGTTCGATCGCATCTGTTCTCGCTTTCGCAGTCGCGAGTTCCACCGCGTTCGGACTGTGTCCCTTTTGACCACGTCACTGCTTTGAAGGACTGCGTGCATTCCATCCGCTTGTGCGAAAAGTCTGGTATTCCATTGTGCCGCGTTCATTTGTGCTGTTTTCTGTTTCTGGACAACGCTAAGCAATGCACTCCCTGGCATCAGAATCAGGGAGCATATTCATGTACTCCGCATGCGAAGAGGACGATGTATCTGTGCTTGTGAGAGCGCAACCACTCGGCAGCAAGCGCAATACTAATTCCTTCCACAGGACGCCGAAGACGATTGCGAAAACACGGCAATCACGACAACAGCCACAACTCTGCCCTCTCCGCAACTGGAAGGCCTCTGGGAATCTCTTGGTAATAATCGAAAACGGCAAAAGCGCAAGAAAAGGCGGTGTTTAAAAGAACCTTATTCGTAGTTTTCGAAGATGATCTTCTTGGCAAACTGTTGAACTACGTATCCACATCGATTCTGTTTGCGGACAAATGCATCGACCCAAATATCATTTCATTCAACAAAGTTGTGTTGCTGCATGGTTCGATTTTGGTCGTTTGTTTTGTTCCTGAACCGCGATGACTAATAATCATTTTCGCCAGGCCCTCCCGGAACAGGTGCTCCACATAGCGCTCTCCATCAGAAGTGCATGTCGCAAAATCGCTGAATTTACTAACCAATGTAAAAACAAAAACAACAACAGGCAAAACAAGTCTCTGTCGCGCATTGGCTCAAAAGCTGTCGATTCGACTTTCAGATCGATACCCAATCGTTCGACTCGTCGAAATCAATTCGCATTCACTGTTTTCAAAGTTTTTCTCAGAGTCCGGGAAAATGGTCATGAAAATGTTCCAGAGGTCAGATTTTCCAAAGCTGATAGGCAATCAAAAAAAACTCACCAAATGTTTGCTTGATTCTACCAGTATAAAAGACCTTTGTGATAATTCAGACACTTTCATTTGTGTGTTGATTGATGAGGTGGAAAGCTTGACCGCTGCGAGGTACAGTTTGGGGTAAATAAGTGGCAGTCGAAAACTCATCCCTTCTGCCACAGAAAAGCAGCCGTATCCGGCATGGAACCTTCCGATGCAATTCGAGTCGTGAACGCTCTGCTGACGCAAATAGGTATTTGAATGCGCGCAATCAAAGTTCCGACGCTAATTTGAAAGCAACTCAGACTCCCTCAAGAGGAAAAAAAATGTCTTGATACTCACGACTTCGAATATTACTGAGGTGAGCTTGCACTTTCCCCCTGGAAAGACAAACTCTGAAACAAATAACATTTCCCAGGCAATTGACTTGGCTTTCGTTGATCGGTATGGGAGCAATCATTTTTTTTTTTTTGATACACTCCTCGTGACGGAGTATTCTTCCACAGCGCCGACTTGAAGCTACACGTTGGCCTTCCAACACAGCTCGTTATTTACGCTATGCTGACGTCGACTCTGACGGAACTACTGCGATGCGGGCTGATATCACATGAATCTCCGGATAACCCCTTTCTTGACTGGCGGAACATCAAAGTCTTTGTCGAGAATGATTGTATGGACGAAACAAGTTACAGCTGGCGCGTGTACGAAATTGCAGGCGCATGTGCTGGACTCAGTGGTCGAGCAATTCGAAAGGTTTTTTTTTTTCGGGTTTCCTTATTTGCTGCATCTACAAGTTTGGTGAATCTACAACTTTATCTTTCATTGCAGATGCCCTTCATTGCTCACGCGCTATTTATCAAGGTTTGTTGCTGTTTTTTATTCCCGATAGTTCAGTTTCTTATGTACCAACGATTATCGTCAGACATCGCAACCAGTTTCCCTCGAAAAGTACCTGGACGCGTTGGGGTTGGCAGTGGATGAAGAACATTCGGCGCGTAAAGCCATGTGACGAAACAAACGGCGGTTGTTTTCAACAGTATTGCTTTGCATTATGGATGTGTTTTCAAAGATAAAAAGAGCAACGAGCCCGTTGCTAAAGTGGAAATGATTTGCACCTTGATTTATGATCCCAATGAGCAGTAGAATGACAATGAATCACATGAATGAAGAGTTTCAATTTACCACAATCCCAAATTCACGACTTTCAGAAGTCTCCCGCCGCCTTCAATTGAGCCTGATCCCTCATGGCATGTGACTCAATATTGCGCGACTCTCAGCAGGTCTCGTAGCTTCATTCCAACCAAATCATAACTCTCAAGTCAAGTATTTTTGTAATAATCACATATTGTGGCAAAAATTCGTGGAGGTCATCGGTTGTATAGTGTAGTGGTTATCACCCTGGTTTCTGATACCAGTAACCCCGGTTCGAATCCGGGTACGACCTGACGTGCACCTCCTTTTCGCATTTGGTCTCCTCGACTGCAGCGTCATGACATTGAGAGTTTTGACCTTGCCTTTCCTTCGTGGCGGTGATAGCATGTGTTCAGGGTTTTGATCCACGCAAGGAAGGAGTCTGTCTTTTCTAAAACGAATGCGGACCATGAATCAGAGTGTGAAACGCATGGACAGCCATACATTGCCGTATATTCAAACTGAAATCGAAAACAACAAAACAAGATCCCAGAGGTACACACACACACAGTTCTTTCACACTACAAAGCACGTCTTGCTTGAACTGCTGCTGACAGTGTGGTCATCATTTGAACAGTCGTTTCCCAGTCGACGCAGGCATCAGTGATGGATACTCCGTACTTGAGATCTTTTGCACCGGTGGCTGGAACTTTTTGGTTGCCCTGGATGTCGATCAAAGTTTTAGAAATTGTTGTGTGGGGAGGACGGTTTCAATAGAATAAAAGGCCAGTTCCTTCAAGGAAGACGTACCTCATTAATGTTACTTTCGATCATGACACCGAAAATAGATTTGCTTCCGGCAGAAATCTGCTTGGCCTGAGAGAGCCCGTTTTTCTGTTAATTGGCCCCCATCATGTCAAATAATGCAATGAAGACTCACGATATCATCAACAACAACAGACTGGTTCTTGTGGTTCTTGTTGGAGTTACCATGGGATGCATCCACCATGACATGTGCCTTTTGTTTCTTTGCGTGTAGTTGCTCGACAACGGCATCGACGTAAGGCTTTTCGTAGTTTGGCCCTTTGTTGCTGCCTCTCAGAATAATGTGGCAAGTGTCGTTTCCCTAACAAATCGAGCAAGATTAAGGAACGCAACAAGCACCCCATATTTCGAAATAAAACACTCACGGTTGTGTGAACAATGGAGGTGAGGCCCTGCTTCGTAACGCTGAGGAAATGGTGTCCATGAGAAGATGCTTGAATTGCGTCGAGGGCGATGGTCACGTTTCCGTCGGTTCCATTCTGTTTTTAAAAAGTGACATCATCGACGTCAGAAAGTGTCAAGCAGTGTGATGGGGCATGCGTCGCACCTTGAATCCGACGGGGAAGGAGACTCCGCTTGCAAGCTCACGATGCAGCTGGCACTCGGTGGTGCGGGCTCCGATGGCTCCCCAGGAGACGGCGTCGTTAAAGTATTGCGGTGAGATAGTGTCTGTGCAACGGTGCAGCCATGTGAAAGAAAGAGATAAGGAAAAAATTGAGAATTTTTGAACCAAACGCCAGAGAGAAGGTGGGAGGAGGGACGGGCACCTAGAAGCTCGAAGCCGACAGGCATGCCAATGTTGGTCACGTCGCTGAGGAACTGTCTGGCGATGCGCAGACCGTGGTTGATTTTGTACGTGTTGTCGATGAAGGGGTCGTTGATGAGACCCTTCCAGCCGACAGTTGTCCGCGGCTTTTCAAAGTATGTGCGCATGATGATGCACAGCGTGTCCTTGTGCTCATCGGCAAGAGCCTTGAGTCGGTTTGCTGCGATAAATGAATCGAGCGTAAATTAGATGAATGAAGAACACATCAGTCGCACTCCTCGACTTGGACGAGCGATAAATGGAAATGCAGGTTGAGAGGATAGACCCAAAACTCACCGTACTCAATTCCAGCCTTGACGTCGTGGATGGAGCATGGTCCGACAACAATCAGAAGCCGGTCGTCCTCTCCAGTCAGGATTCTGCGGGCGTGCCTTCTGCCCCGAACGACAGTTTCTTTGGACACGTCTGAGAGAGGCGTTTCGTACTGGACCATCTGTGGAGCGACTGCGTTTGTGTGAAAGGAAAGCAAGCTTAGCGTGGCAGATACTAGCGTGGCAGATACCAGCTTCGTTGGGGGGAGTGCATTCTTACAGAGGGGCTCGTAGCCGAGAATGCGAGTGTCGTCGACGGCCTCGTTCTTGTCGAATGGCGGTGATGCGTTGCGGGCAATGTCTGAGTTGGCTGTCATTTTTTGGACTTTTGTTGAACGATCTTTTTTTTTTTGACGCAATCTTTTGTGCGATGAAATCACTGAAAACAAAACCAGTCACCGCAAATGCGTGCTTAAGTAAATCTTTATTGGTACACATCCAACAGCGGCGCGTCTGAAAGGGGCAGTGGGAGCGTGATCAAGTCGTACCGAGGATCACGGATGGCGTTCATCATTGTGTCAAACGGCGTTATCTGGCTGCCTTTCAAAACCGCCTTCAAAATCTCAGGCGAGTACCCAGAAATGAGCGACACATTGGGCATGGCCGAGGTCGCGGGAAAGTCGCTGGTGCTGCCGTTGACATTCCAGAAGACGAGGTGTGGGACTTCGTAGCCAGCAGCAGAGTACTTTGCCCGGACTGAAGCGTAACTGGTTTGGCTTTGTGTGTCGTTTGCGCAGTCGAACTGCATGTCCGAAACCACAATCAGCCGCTTTGGCATCGCGTCCGCACAGATCTTTGCCTTCAAGGCCGTGTTGAGAATGAGGTTGAATGCCGCGCAGAAGTTGGTGCTGCCTCCCCACTTTGCGCCTGCCAAGCTTTGAACTTGGTCACGCAGCGTGGCTCCTTTGACCTCATGAAACCTTGGGCTTGTCTCAAAAGTCAGCACAAGACCCTTCCACTCGGCACTGGTCAGCTGAGAGACCAAGATTCCCAGCGCAATCGAAATATTCATCGGTACCCCAGACATGCTTCCAGAAACATCCGACATGACTAACGTGCTGGACAAGTCCCCAAGCTTGGCCCCATTCTCAAGCATCACTCTCCACTGCGCCTCAAGCAACTCATCGACCTCAGAGCTGTCATGAATATATTGCTCCACAATCTGATGCGGGAACAAGTCCTTTGCATTCACTTTGGCGGTACCCTTTGCAAGCGAGGACTTGTACTCTTCGAACCGGTCCGCGTCATTGCGCTCGAAGGCCTTGCCCTTGCGTCCGTGGATCTTCATTGCAACGGAAGGTACCTTCCCAAACTCGATCGAGTCCCACTCCTTTGCGCACATTTTCCTCTCGAGGATATTCAGTCTTGCCCGCAGCGGCGAGAGGTATACTTTGCGCAGCTGTGCCTGGTTTTTAAGGTTCAACTTCTTGCACAGTTTTCGACTGATGCTGAGCTTCTTGTCAGCGGACTTGTTCTCCGAGGGTATCCACTTGGCAGCGAGTGAGATGGATGCCGTGGCTGAATCGAGGGAGAGCGTGGCCAGATCGTTCTTCAGTTGCTGTGCCCAGAGAAGAAGACCGGCGTTCTCGAGGGGTGTTCCCATCAGAGCGAGCACATCGTCAAAGCGGCCGTACTCGGCAATATAGTGGACCAGGTTGTGTTCCAACTCTCGTGACGCGTGGGAAGCCAGCCACTTCATCATATCACGCGTGATTTGCCGTTCTCCCTTACCGCCGCGGATGTCACGGCAGTAGGCTACGAGTTTGAGAGTGTCCAAGGGGTCTTCAGTCCAGGACGCAAAGAGAAGGTTCAGGAGACGGTCTGTCTCAATGCCGCGACTGGCCGCGAAGAACAGGTCTACGCGGGCAGAACCGGTAGCGGAGTGGGAGGGTGCCCCGTTGCTGGTGGTGCAGCTGTTGGCAGGTAGGCAGTCGTCGGCAGGCAGGAGAGAATATGTGTTGAGTGAGAGCATTGACGCTTGATCTAGTTGGATGGGTGATGTGAGAAGAAGAAGTTGTTGGTTTTGTGTTGCGGTGGCGAAGCTGCATTTTATTGAACATTTCAAGTTCAGCAATTTGTTCAAGTGGGAAAGAAGGACATGGAACCGCCAAGTTGCGATCGCTGTTTCGATGGCCAAGACCGCGAGCGAGCGAGCAGCGAAGCGGCGGCCGTGCGGCAGTTGCTGGGACGCTGGAATGCCTGCTCTGATGGATCCTAAGGAGGCAGCTTCACAGCAGACCCAACGATCAAAGATCCACGACGAGAAGCGCCGCGTATCTGTCGCAGCGATATACCCGAACAAACAAACAGATGGATCATCCGGCATAAGTGCAAGTGGTCTTAGCGTCAGGGATGTTCGCACAGTGCAAGTTTTTAAGTGCATCAACATTTGTAATAAATGACAGTCAGTCCACTCCTTCTGCATGTCGCCGACCCCTACGGCACCACCCGCACAATCGAGCTGTCCTCAAGTCACGAGCATTCACTGCGCGCTCTCGAGATGGAGGTGAGCGTTTGGTGACGGGGCGGAGCTTCTCTGTTGGCTGAAACACAAAACAGATTCAGCGTGTCTGCGGTCTCGGCAACAACTCGTTCGGTCTGAGATATCTGGGAGGGGACAAGGCCCAAACTGCCGTCAATTCAAACGAGGTTTGCCATGAATCATTAGATAACCGTCCACTCCGCCATAAGACCTGACTTCTTTTGCAACTTAGGACCTTCAAGCGCTTCTTGAATGGGCATTTCGCACACAGCAGCCGGGCATTCGCATGATTGTAGTTTTGAATGCGGGTGCAACCGGCGCAGTATCTGCAGGCAACCACCAGTGGGAGACACCTGCGTCATTTGCATCATCTTCAAACTCGAAAGCTCCACCCCCACTGCCGTATCGTTACGATCAACCACCACCTGCATCTGATTTTCGCAGTCTGATTGAACAAGTGAAGGCAAAAGTATCCGCAACAGCAGAGCGACCCGAAGTAAACCACGCCCTTCAACGATTCAACACTGTTGTTTCACAAGTCACGGCCAAAGTGCACAACACAGCTGCCGAAAATCCGGAACTGGCGGATCTTTCGAAGCATCTTCAAACAACTGGGAAGCACGTTGGCTCAGCTGTGGGACATTCTGTCTCGGCAGCTCAGAGCTATGTGGACACTTCCAACCCTCTGGCGCGTCAAGTAACTGCGAAAGCTGTCTCGGACGCAAGTAACGCTGCGAAGCTTGCATTTGAAGAATCAAAACTTGTCGTTCAAGCCACCAAAGGAATCCTGCTTAAAAAGAATTCTGCAGTCGCTGTGAACGCGGTCAACTATAATTCAAGCAGCTCTGCCTCTGGCAGTAATCCGGTGAATATGGTGGATTCCAACGAGCCTCTTCCCCTGTACTCCTCCGATAATCGATATCGGCAGGAAATGCAGCAGTTGAAAGACATGGGTTTTGTCGAAGAAGATACCAACTGGAGTCTTCTCAACGCGCACGATGGGAATGTCGACAAGGTGGTTGACGCGCTGATGAGACAGTCCTCCACCTAAAAACGGAAGCTGTTTTTTGCAATACATTATATGCAAGCGATAATTACTGGCTTTTACTGTCCAAAGTTACTGATCATGCGAATCTAAGTTTATAATTTTATACTGCCAACTGCCTCCAACCCAGCCTCGCTACGAGTCCTGGTCAAACACGAATCCCTGTGACGGCGGCGGTTGCTGCTGCTGCTGCTGTTGCTGTTGCTGCGGCATCTGGGCCTGCGTCCAGTACACGAACCCCCCGTTCCCCGCATCGCTCCCGTCCGCCCACATACTTTGGTCAAAGCTCGGATACCCTCCCGTGTACATTGCCTGGTGCATCGGGAAAAACTCGCTCCCCATTTGGCAGTACTGGAAATCTTCCAGCGCGGACACTGCCATGCCCATGCCACCAGCTCCATGCGAGGCAGACCCTGGCATGGCTGGAGGCAACGCACCAATAGATCCACCGACAAGAGAATGCTGGTGGCCTTGCTGCATTCCAGCATGGGAGAGCGGCTGTGCGTTCGACATGGGCTGCATCTTCACGAACCGTTGCAGCGGCATGGACGATGGCTCCGGTACCGACGCGCTGGACGCCCGTGCTTCCGAACCTTGCTTTGGTGGAGCCTTCTTGGGCCGGTACTTGTAATCTGGATGCTTGAGCATGTGGATACGCTTCTCTTCTTGTGCCTTGGCTGCGTATCTGGCCTTGATTTCGGGTGGCTCTTGTTTCCACATTGTGCCTACAATCTTGGATATGACGTTGTTGTTTAAGGTGGATGTGCCTGTGGACTGCGACATGAGTTCCGCATGTTTCTCTTTTCGGTAGATGATGAATGAGTTGGGTGGACGCGGTGTGTGGGTTGCCGGTTTTTCGCGTTTATTGCGGATCGCGGACGTTGAAGTGGAAGGTCTGTGCTGCGGTGTTTGTATGTGGTATGGGTGGGAGATTTGGTGGGTTTGTTGTTGCGGTAGTTGTGGGTGCTGGACGGGCATATAAACTGGGGCTTCCAATTTCAAGGAGTCTTCGTGAAAATCCATGTCTTGTGATTCAGTATCATGCAGAAATGCAAATTCGGAGGGTGTTTCTGGAGTTTTAAGATCCTTGCCGCCGATATTTTGCTCATTGCAATGACCATCTGATATGAACGAGCCGCCAAAGTTGGACGATAGTTCGTCATGGGATGGTGCAGCCGTCAACCTGTCCGATGGGGCAACCATCAGCTTCTCCTCAGTCACTTCTACTCCCGGCGCACCAGAAAGGAATTCAGGCATTCCCACATCCGCGGCACTTGCAAGCTGTAGCAGGTTCATGTAGTTATTGGGGATGGCAATCTTTTTAGCGACAGGTGTCGCTGTCACCACGGCCGAAGTCTTCTTGGAGCTTCTCTCCTTGGTAGTTTTCTTTTCTTTTGGTTTTTTATCTGCTGGTGTTGTTGCTTCGGAAGGAGGAAGCGATGGAAGTTGAAGTTCCGCGTCTGTGGATTGTGTTTGAGGAAGAACATCCGCCATGGAAATCATCATCTGAGAGTCGAGCGGGTCAAGCAAATTGGACGTGTCCTGGCTCTCTGAATGTTTGAGCATCCGATTCATTGGCTGGCTTTGAGCGAGTTGCTGCATCGGGAGTTGCGAGTTTTGCAACTGCCCAACATTGCCGTACTGTGAATCCGTCTGCGCAAAGTAGCCGTTAAACTCTTCACTCAAACTCGACAAGAAGGCTGCCTCGGATGATGAAATGTGGTAGTCATGGACGGGGTTGTCTGAGTTCTCTAGTGACGACCGATTGGCATCTTCAGAGCATAAGGCGTTTTGCCAGTCAAAGAACGCGTCGGTTGCGTCGGAGCAGTATATCTCTGATGGGAACGCTGTTCCATGCAAAGGCGATATTTCTCCGTTGTCTGAGGTGTCGCCGGCTCCTTCATCTTGGAACAGTGAGGAGAACATGGGAACTGAAGTGCAGCAGGAAGCAGGTTAACAACCTTGCCTTTCAGGTGTATATGAAAAAAAAAGAATCACGGTACAAAAGCGTTATACTTCCTTCGCGACTTACGTGTGGTGTTTGAGTACAGGCCTTCAACAGATTTACTTGATTGAGTTTCCTGATGAAGTAGCGACCGTGCAGATACGTGCTCGTGATGTGCGGTAGCTAGAAGCCTAAGAGGGGAGTCTGCAGGGGAGGAGGGAAGACGCAGAGAAGGGGAAGTGGGAAAGGCGAGCGTCGTTTCGTTCGTTCTTTTTTCTGCCAATCTCAAATGCGATTTGCACTGGGATTTGCACAGCTTCAAAATGTGCGCCACACCGGCAAATTTGAAAAACACGAGCGAACAAGCTCAAGCAGCGTCGCGTCCAATTCCCTTTTCTTTCTAAATCCAAACAAAACGCGTGATTTGCAATCGCACCGTTTTAAGTAAAATGTGAACGTAAATATTGATAAATATTGGCAGATAAAAAGAAGAGTTTCGAATCATGACCACCACATCCAAGAACAACGTCACAGACATCACCTCAGATGCACACTTCCATCTGCTCACCGCCACAGGATCCACCACGGTTGCAAACTTCTTTGCGTCATGGGCTCCTCAATGCGCCGACATGAACGAGGTCTTGCCTTGTACTTCGCATTGCTGCAATTCAACTCACCCCCTCCCCTGCTCTCTATCAAAACGAACGCAGGTGTTTGCGGAGCTTTCAAACAAGTATCCAACCCTTCGGTTTGTCCGCATCGAGGCGGAAGAGTTCCCAGACACTTCTGAACATTTTGAAATCGCGGCCGTGCCCACATTTCTCATCCTGAAGGTGCATTATCTCACCATCACACACCTTTTCGAAATCCAACTTCATGCTTCGGATTTCCAATCATGGGCATTGCCACCCTACCATACTCATCCCTCAACCCTCCATAACAGGATGGTCAAGTCGCCGAACGTCTCGAAGGTGCCAACGCCCCACTCCTCACCGCAACAGTCGAGAAGCACGCCAAACTCGCCACCGCTTACAAACCAACCGAAACTTCATCCGCGGCCGCCACGGTTCCCCCTTCCACATTTGCCGACCTTACCAAGGAGCAGTTGGAAGTGCGCTTGAAGGCGCTCATCTCCTCCAACAAGGTGATGGTGTTTCTTAAAGGAACCCCTGCGGAGCCACGGTGCGGGTTTTCTCGACAAGTTGTGGACTTGTTGACTGAGCAAAGGACAACTTATGGATCGTTCAACATTTTGGCGGATGAGACCGTGAGGGCCGCATTGAAGGAGTATTCGAATTGGCCAACGTATCCACAAAGTGAGGGCCCTGTTTCTCGCTCTTGTTTTTTTATTTTACTCACTGTCTGACTTTTCGACATGCAGTTTTCGTGGACGGCGAGTTGATTGGCGGCCTGGACATTCTCAAAGAAATGATTGCGTCTGGAGACTTCCAAAAAATTGCGCCTCCCGAAGACGACCTCCCCACCAGACTGAAGGAGCTGTGAGTTGGCTGAAACAATACGCGCAAAAAGAAAAGCACTAAATGCACTGCAAACCTGTTTCCCAGAATCAACAAAGCGCCTGTCGTGCTGTTCATGAAGGGAAACCCGGACCAGCCGCGCTGTGGCTTTTCGAGACAGGTTTTTATCGTTTACTTTTATTTGAATATTTTGTGCTGACTCGATCATTGCATTCAGATTGTGCAACTGTTGAAAGATCAGAGCATTGCTTTCGATACATTCGACATCTTGGAAGACGACGAGGTGCGCCAAGGACTCAAAGAATTCTCAAATTGGCCAACCTATCCTCAGCGTAAGTGATTGCGACAGTTTTTCTTTCCGAGCGCATCTCACACCTGTTTCTCTTTTTGCAGTGTATGCTAAAGGAGAGCTCTTGGGTGGGCTGGATATTGTGAAGGAGATGATCGAGTCTGGTGACTTCAAGGAGGCACTTCAATGAGAATGCCAGCAATAAACCACCATCCACCTTTTCAAATTCTTGCGCAGAATGTTCACAACTCAGAGGCAAGATTCGACAAAGAAAACGAAGTAGTATATAGTGATCGTGTAAAAGCTTTAATTCCAAGAGTCATGAAATTATCCGCTTGGTTCCCACATGGAACCACCCATCCCCCCAATGTTGAACCTATCCGAATACATTGAAAAAATCAATGCATTTAGGCAGTGAGCTCAACCTTGCCACCAGCCTCGACAATCTTGAGTTCAGCCTTGCGGGAAATCAAGCGAGTCTTAACAATGAAAGGAACGGAAGGCAGACGGCCTTTACCCAACAACTTGGTGATGTTGTGGCGGGTCAAGTCAATGACTGGGACGGCACCAGCAACGGCGGCACGGTCAGCCTCTGGGACAAGGGTCCAGATTTTGTCCACGTTCATGGTTGGGCAGTGGTACTGGTTCTTGGTGAGGTGGAAGTGACGCATACCGACTTTACCGAAGTAACCCGGGTGGTATTTGTCCATGTTGATACGGTGGTGGTGTTGACCACCGGCAAGACCGCGACCTCCTGGATGCTTTCTGTGCTTTCCGACACGACCGTGACCGGCAGAAACGTCTGAAGGCGATGGAGAGAGAATGTGTTTGAAACGTGTGGAATGGATTTTGCGATCGAAGACGAGAACAAGAACGGCTACTCACGACCACGGGATTTTCTGTTCTTCTTAAGTCTGGTAGTCTAGACGGTTGAGGGGAGGAAGCGGGGATTAGAAGGCTGGACAAGGACATGTGGTGTGGAGGGTGGGAATGTTTCGCAGTTCGTCCATCGCAATCAGGCCCCTCTCCGTCCATTGTATTCGAAGCGTTTGCAGATAGTTGATGAGCGAGTTCGGTGGCATGGGCGGATGCGCTGTGAGTTGGGATGGTGCTGTTGTTCGATGCGGGTTGAGGTCGGTGTCATGTATTACCATTTTGGCCTGATGGAAAGAGAATCTCCAAGTCTGAAAACTCAGACAACCCCCCACAGCACTCAACAATTTCCAACTGCACCAAGCGATTTGATTCCATATCAACCATAACAATGCACCATGCTGAGAATATGAAGTATGACTTGACTGGGTTGCAGAGGGCAACAAATCTGGCTGCCGACGAACCGCAAGATCACGGCGCCATCTTCAGGAAAAGGTCTACAACAGTGAGCCACTCTCCTTCAAACGTGGCAGGTTAACCGGCGCTCACTATATCATCAGGAATGGCGCGAAAGAGGCAATGCGTTCACTCTCGATTAGAAACAAGGACACTTTAACCGCGGAGGAACGCATCTCCTCCACGTTTCTGAAGATTGCGCTTCTTTCCAGTCAAATTGTGGGACAAGAGAAACACGAAATGTGATTGCAGCTGAAGAATGCAAGAGACGTAACATCAATACCGATAAGACGGTCATCAACATTTGGATATATATAATCTGAATGGAGCGGACGCCGGGCCTTGCCGAAGCAGCAAGGTGTACGAGTTCGCGTCCGGACTCAACGCCAAAAGCTGGACTTTGTGCGTGCCGTTGGCAAAGTTAAAACTTGTGAAAAAAGAAACGGAGATCGAATCATAACAAAAAAAGAATGGAGTCCCGCAGCTGCCCCGTCTGTCTCAGCGACTACTCACGGGCTGAGGACGTGTTGCCCGTGTCCTTCTCCTGCGGTCATTCAATGTGCCACGACTGCCTGACAGCCATGGTTGAGTGAGTTCCCCCTACAAAATCACGAAAGCACGGACACCAACCGTCAAACTGAGAAGCACTTTCATCCTCATCCATCATCTTTTGTTTGCCAGAATCTCGCCCAATGCGCTCTGTCCCGTTTGTCGTCATCGGATCCTGTCTATTCTTCGCCGCAAGCACGCGCATCTAATTGACGAGACGCTGCTGAGCCGTATCGAGAGCGGTGCAATCCCACAGCAAGTTCAGGTCAAAGTGACACTATCCGAGACTCTTTGTTTAGAGGACGAAATCGGACAAGACTTTGAACCAGAATCTCCTCTGCCGGTGCACTCCACTCGGACACTTCGTCCGAGAACCTCTGCGCATGTAAACAACAAACAACCGGCTCCTCCAAAAGCTTCTTCAAAGCCCACCTTGCCCATACATTCATGCGCAACTTTAGACTCAACCTCCCAATATGCAAGCTCAACTGCAACGTCCGCCTCCCCTTCAGATTCAACTTCAACCGCAAGCACCACTTCATCCTCATGCTCTGACAAGTCCCCAACGCTTTCAGACGCACAAAACAGGGCCTCCCGTGCCAAGATACCTCGACCAAGTGCTGCAGTCAACGATCAGTCACTGGCCACAAACATTCGGACATACGCATTAAGATCCCATCAATCGGATGAACTTGCTGCTGAATCCAAAAAGAAGAAAAAGACTAAATCCCGCCAAACTCAACCTGCACCGGTTGCGGCCATCAGCGGAAAATTCCGAAAAATGGCCATGACGGATGAAAATGTTCAAGAGTCGGACAAAACTGGCAAAAAAGTTGCGCGTTCGGAACTGGCGGATTGCCACGTGGAGGTGGCACTAGAACTATCACCAACCAGTGCCAAGAGAAAAGCTCGAGAAGCTGCCAAGAATACCCAAGAACCTGTTGCTGCTGCCACCGCTGTTCGGCGGCGAACTCGATCAGTTGCACCCGTTGTGGATGAAAAAGCGTTGGCGCCTGCAGCTGAAGTGGAGTCATCGATACGGTTCACGAGGTCCATGGATGTGCTGCGTGGTCGACCAGCCTCTGCTTCAACGAAGAGAAGGAGAAAGTGAAGTCCGAAGCAACCCATTTCTTGTATCTTTTTTTTGGCCATGTCAGGGGTGTAGTTTCTTGTGTGCTAATATACTCTTGCCGTGTCTCTCTGTAACCAGTCTAATTTAACATATGACAAAAGTCGTTTTGTTTTTGTTTTTTTTGTAAAGCAGTTGCCGTAAAATCAGATCAAGAAGAAAAAAAAACAAACAGAAATGTCTCTCGGAGGGTTGGGAAGCAACAACGCAAACTCACTCGCCCACGCCTGGGCAACAGGAAACTTTGGCAGCGACGGAGCCGACACCCAATCCATCGCAGTCAGTCATCTCAAAAAACTTGGCTGGAAATCCGGGGAAGGCCTGGGCAAGAAGAAAGGTAGTTTATGAAACAAACTTGCCAAATCGAATTGACGAAGCTAATTTTGCTCCCGATGTTTGTTGTTGGTTGCGCATTCTTCTCTCAGACGGAATCAACCGGGCAATTAGCGTTGGGTTCAAGAACGATACCCGCGGAGTCGGTGCTGCGAAAGATCAGTTTGATTTCAGTTGGTGGGACCATGTCTTCAACAAGGCTTCCAGCCAGATCCAGATTCATAAGGAAGAGTCAGGCGAGATTCAAGTGAAGGTGGAGAGGAACAGTGCGAAACAGAAGCAGTTATTGTATGGCTCGTTTGTCAAAGTCCAAGAGTGAGTTTTTTTTTTTCTTCCCTTCAGAATTTTCTTTAACGTTTGGTTACTAGAGAGGAAGACGATGACGAGAAGGATTTCTCCATCAAAGTTACGGACGAGGAATTATTTATTGCATGTGAAGGACGAACAGCACGAAAAGGGGCCCGCGCTGAACAGCCAGGAAAACTGAACCGAGTTGTGAAGGACAGGGTTGATGTTCCCGACTTGGACGAAGATGCGGCTGAGGATGAATCCAAATCGATCAAGAAGGCCAAGAAAGATAAGAAGAAGCGGAAAATGGAGGAGGAACGCGAAGAGGGCGCCAGTGAGGAATCGGAGAGCAAGAAAAAGAAGTCAGGGGATAAGAAGGAGAAGAAGGAGAAAAAGGACAAGAAGGACAAGAAGGACAAAAAGAAACGTTCAAGAGACACGGAGGATGTCCATGCCGATGAATCAACGAAACCCGATCCCAAGAGCGACAAGGTCAAGAAGCGGAAAGCAAAAGAAGTCCAAGAATCCGAGCCAGTCGTCAAAAAGGCCAAAAAGTCTAAAAAGGCCGACAAAGAAGCTGACGACTCAAGTGAAGTCGCTGCTGTCGCAGAGAACGAGACCACCGCTGAACTGAAAGTCAAAAAGTCCAAAAAGTCCAAGAAGCTTTCGAAAGAAACACCCGATGAAAGTTCTGACGATTCGAAGCAAACTGATGGCGAGAATAGGAAGAGAAAGAAGAGATCTGAGAAGGATCAATAAACTGTTCCCGTTTATTTAACACTTCCGCTTGTTTGAAAAACGAGGCGGGTCCATGGCGAGTGATAGACTATGCGGATGGTATTTCGAGCCCCAGTTTATTTCTGAGAATGGAGACCGGATCAGAATTGGACACCAAGTTTTTCAACACATGGGGTGACTATTACCGTCTTGTAGATGAAGTTCTTGGCCTGAACTACGCTTCCTGCGAACGAGGATCCAATCAGGGCAAGGGCAAGGCCGTACCACAGGCCGTCGTACTTTCTGCGCACGTAAGTTGGGGTGTTTGAGTCTTGCTGTAGAGGGGTCAATGTGTCAGTGGCTCTTCCTCCAACGCTCCTTCATATACTGATTCACCTGCCAAAAGCGGCGGAGGTTCAACTCTCTGGCTCTGAGGCCGACCTGTTGAACGGGAAGTTCGGGTTGGTTTGACGGCGGCGGGTGGCAGTGCAGCAGTCAGATGCGTAAGGCCTTACTTCTCCAACTCCAAAGATGGCTTTTCCGAGAGACATTTCTAAGACGGACGGGGACTGTCAGTTGGATGTATTTTGGGCAATGAGAGAGATGGTCGAAACCTTTTTTCTTCTTTTTATTTACCTTCTGAATTTATGTAAATACCGGCAGTGGACGTGACTTCTGATTCAACTGAACGACAAATTTCCCACGCGTTCATAAGCTTCTGCGGGTCGGTTTTTGGATACTGAGAACTACGTGGGTATGTCTGGACCAAACCCATCGCGCGTTTATTCCATTTCCTTGAACTCGAACACACCCCATCACTTGCCAACTTAGAATTGTCGGCGTAGTTGCTAGTTACGCAAGAATATTTCTCATTAAATGCTGCTGCAGCCTCGACTCTGCAGTCTCGCGTATGAGCGCTTCAATCGCAGGATGCCGCTTCATAACCGACTTGAAATCGTCCTTCCGCATTTCATAGGTTGAGCATTTGCTTGTGCACTTGACCGAGGCCGTTCTTGGAATACTTTCAAGCAGCGCGACTTCGCCAAAGTAAGCTGACGGACCCGACACGTTGTCAATGACCTCGCCAAACTGGGTCATGACATCCACAGTGCCTGCCGCGAGAAAAAACATGCTGTCCCCGAGTTCTTCTGCCACGAGAATCATGTCCCCAATTTCCCAGTTTCGTCGAATCAGCAGCATGACCAGTTCCTGGAGAACGCTTTTGTCGATGCCTTTGAACAAGCTGATCTGAAACAACACACCAGTCAGTAGAACGTAAGCCGTCAAGCAAATGCGCGAGGCTTATATACCTTTTGAAAGCTCTGTTGCCCGATTTCCAAATCAAACTGGTCTGGGATGTGACCCACAGCTTGGAGAGCACTTTCCGGCGACGTTCGCTTTTTGAAGAGATCGAAGCGCTCGTCTACGGCTTTTTGAATGGCGTCTTGGATGCTGGAATAGCTCGCTAGGACTTCATCCACATCGGTTTTGAACAGTTTGAAAATAAGACACTCCTGTTTTGCGCGTACGGACGCTGTGCGTTCCATGTTCAGAAAGACTCCGACTTCTCCAAAGAAAGCGCCCTCCTCAATAAGTGCGTGTACGGCCCCAGTGCTTCCTATGACCTCAACAGATCCTTTCAAGATGAAGTACATTGCGTCGGATGCTTCTCCAATTGAAATAATGCACTGTCCTTCGTTGAACACAATCGTTTTCATTTTCATTGCGAGCGAGTCCAAAAATGCATCCGAAGTTGTGGAGAACAGGTCGATCTGGACAAGACAAGAAACGCAGACTTATTTACAAGGCTTTAAAGAGCGAATGCCCCTTGCCTACCGTTTTTATCTTCTTACGACCAATTTCGTTCGCAAACTCGGCTCCAAATTTTTCCTGGCTCCGAATGTACTGCTGCTCTTTCCACCAGGCTTCTTTACTGGCCAACAGCTGCTCAAACTGCTCCTCTGCTTTTGAATCGCTTATAACGATTTCGTGAAGTTTCTGTTTGGTGACAACTGCCATAACGCAATCAGATTTCGCGATGACTGTCGCCGTACGCTTCATCTGAAACACTGCAAAAGAACAGCGTGTCAACTATCAATCCCCACCTCCCTCAAGCTAAAAATACTTGCAGATTCCCATCTCGCCAAAAAAGGTCCCAGGGGTGAGTACAGCAACAACTCTATCGTCCACCACCACTTGCGCGCTTCCTTTGATCAGAAAGAACATTTCGGCGGCCTCGTCTCCTTTATTTATTATCGGCATCCCAGTTTTCCTCTTCATTTCATAGCTTGACATGGCAACCATGTCCATGACACTATGTGGCAACGTGGCAAACAAGGGAAAGCGCAAGAACATGTACATGTACGGGTGCTCCCTCTTGGCGGACTCTCTTTGCCGCCTCGGTAGGGTGAGTATTTTGTTGTTTAGAATAGTCACGTCGGCAAGCTCCGTCCGACTGGCAGCCTGACTCGTAGTTGAATCAATGCTGATGGCAGAAATACCACTCCCAACTCTTGGCAGCGCATTCTGATCCCGCGAATGAGAAAGTTTTCGCGAGTCTTTCAAACTGGGCTCCGCGTTGACAATTGCAGCGTGCACCTTGTCAAACATGTGGAGCCAGTTTGATTCTTGGTGCGTCAACTGGCTCTTGCTCCGCACGCTCTCCAAGATGCGCATATGTGCGAGCAGCATTCCGCGCAGCTTTTCATTGTCTGCTACCAATTCAAAGATGCGCATTTTGAGGTTTTCGTAGGTGGATTTCATTGTGGATATGATTTCGAGATTGGTGATTCGTTCTGCGACAAGAGCGGCGAGGGCTTCTTCCAGGCTTCCCACGCGTTGGAGCAGGCTTGCGACTGCTTCGTTGTCGAGTTTCGCTGCTGCTGCTTTCAGCTCTGTCATAGTCGGTGTCATGGCGAGATTCTGGGAAATCTCTTTGTTGGCGTTCATAAATATCTGAAGGTGGAATTTTTAATGTTCACTTTTTTTGAGGCAACTCCCTTCTCAGTTTATTATGGATGAAAATAAATAAACAGGTCTTCATGCCAGCACATTTCTCATGAGGTACTGCGTATATACGTGTTGTGTGTTATTTAGAGTGCGTGCCAAGTCAGAACAAGAACGACTCACGCTCTGCATTCGGTCATCGCACGTTTGCTTGATATGCGTCACTATTGCTGGATATTTCGCGACTACAGCCTCAAAGTCTTCCTTACGCAGCTCGTAAGTTGAACAAGTGGTGATACACTTCACAGTCGCAGTACGCGGCACTTGTTCAATAATGGCTACTTCCCCAAAGTACGCTGAAGGACCGCTGATTTGGGCAATTGCTTCTCCAAACTCGGTCGTGACTGAAGCATCTCCAGCTGCCAGGAAGAACATGCTGTTCCCAACATCATTGCATTTGATGATGAGTTCGTTTTTTCCCCAGGTTTTCCTGACGAGTTTCATTGCAATTTCGGACACAACTGCCTTATCGACACCTTGGAAAATACTCATCTGAGAAAACACGTTTAGCATCCGCTATGGTTCAAACAGTTTCGGGAGTCACCTTCTCGAGGGATTGGCTTCCAATTTCCAAGTCAAACTGGTCTGGGACATGGCTCTGTGCGCCCTTTACAGACTTCCTTCTCTTAAACATATCGTAACGCTCGCGAACTACGGCATCCAGCTGTTGCTTAATGTCCGGAAAGTCCATCAAAACAATCTCAAGGACTTCATTGTACAGCTCAAAGACATGGCATTCGCCCTTTGCTCGAATCGATGCCGTCCGTTTCATCTTCAACAGGACTCCAACCTCGCCAAAGAAGGATCCAGCACCAATCTCAGCGTGTACGGCTTCATTCTGGCCAATCACGAGCACAGCACCTGATAGGACAAAGTACATTGCGTGAGACTCGTCGCCGGCAGTGATGATGTCGTCCCCGTTCTGGAAAACAAGGCATTTTGTGGACATTGCGAGTTGATCGATGAATGTGTCTGGCGCGTTTGAAAATATTGCAAGCTACGACTTATTTTTGTTAGTTGCTGGGGGGGTGCTGTACCGAAAGACTCAACGCATTTTACCTTCTTGATATTGTTTCTGGCAATATCAGTTGCAAACTCGGCTCCAAACTTTTCATGGCTGAGAATGTACTGTTGGCGTCGCCACCATCCTTCTTTACTGGTCGAAAACTCCTCCAAAATGCGCATGGCTTGCGGATCGGCGGAAATGATTTCGTGCATCTTTTGCTTAGTGACGACGATCATTTCGCAGGAGGATTTCGCAATCACCGTTGCCGTTCGCTTTAAAGGAAATACTTGCTCGAAATGTTGGTCAGTGTCCGGTTTCGCTTCGTGTTCGCATAAGCCAACTTACAGACTCCGAGCTCGCCAAAGAACGTGATTGGGTGCATCAAAGTGACCACTTCTTCGTCCACCACCACCGACACCGACCCTTCCTTGAGGAAGAATATCTCCGCCCCCTCATCTCCCTTCTGAATGATGGTCTGTCCCTTTCTCCTGCTCATCACGCACGCAGCGTTTGAAATTCTCTTCATGATGTCCTCGCTGAAACTCTGAAACATGGGAAACGTGACCAAGACCTCCATAAACGGGTGTTCATCAGAGGGGCTCAACGGCAGTGAAACGTTTGAGGAAGACATGTTTTGCAAATCAACGACTTCGGAGTATTTCTTCAAATGCTTCACTGCCTTGCTTTCTTCCGGTTTCTCGTGATTTTGAATTGAAGAATCGATTTTCAAGCTTCGTTCACGACTCGGTGTTGACCCGAACGCCGGACTGCTTTTGCCGGCCAGCAAGTTCACAGCCTCAAACGCGGCAACCAAGGTCATCTCCGCGTCCGTCATTCCATCTTGCTTGGTCTTGATGGCGCTCATGACTCGAATGTACCCGCTCAGAATCTCGCGCATTTCTTCGTTTGTTGTGACAAGTTCCAGCACGCGTTGCTTGAGTGCCTTGTATGTTGGAACAATAACGCTGATCATCTCGCGTTGCATGTCGCGCTCGGCTGTAATGGACGCGAGCTGCGAGTACAGGTCGTTCACGACAGCTTCTTGACTGATGGTACCTCTGCCGGGGAGGTCAGGGAGTTTTCTCACTTGTGAAGAGACAGGATTGGATGGTATGGAGGACATTTGGTTTGGGAATCCGTCGCTGTGTAATGGTTTTTTCCTTTCGCAAGGCACAATTGGTGAAACAATGGCATAGACATTTTTCAAGGTATTTTGCACAATATCTGGGTCGGCCTTTTATCAAACATGTGGCCCCGCTCAGATAAAATCAAATTCAAGCACGAGAAAAGCAAAAGGGCAAGAGTCGCACGGAACCCAAATTTCACAAAATTGTGCACCTGCACCCTGCTGACGGCGCTTTCGCTGCATTTGGAGTTACGGAGCCTGTAACGCACAATGAGGTACGGTTAGATGCGGAAAATGTTGCCACGTAGCCGCGCTTACCAGTTGTTTGTGCAACCGCCCCATTTTTAACTAACAAGTGACAGGTGGTTGTTTCGCCCACAGGGAATTTCGAATCTTTTTTTTTTGCAGGCAATTGTAGTGCGTTAGGCTGGAGGTTGGTGAATGGCCGCAAGGGGGCTCGTACCAAGTAAAGTTGAGGTTGGTTCCAAGAACTTTCCGCGTAAAAGAACGCGAAGATTCGCAACAGTTTCCGGACGTTCTCCCGTCCAATCTGCATTTTAAAAAAAAGAGAGCTAGAATTTAATGGGACTGATGCGCGTTCTATTTAAACGCGTCCAAGGGTTGGGTCCACAAAACAAAATTCGAAAACACATGCGCAAAAACAAGGGGGTCAAAAGCACGCAAGAATGACTCATGACGCACCCGACGGCCAGCCTGAGAATATTCGCGATTTCACAGTCTCGATCGAATCCGTTGGGCTGAATAGAAGATCCGCCTTCTGGCCGTTGATGAGAAGGAGCCGGACACAGATGAGGTTGTCTGGTACTTTGTCGACGGTAGCTGAGGTTGGGTTTGAAGAAGCGGCTGCTGCATTGGCAGTGCTCATGTTCGTGGCGATGCCGTTGGCGGGTTCTGGTTGGATCTCAGCGGCGGTGTTACCACTTTCTGCCATTTTTTGGTGGATGTAAAACTTTACTTGGAATATTTTTGTATTTACGAAAACACTTAAATTTGACCTCACAAACACAACCACCGCAGACCCAATGTTCCGACGCAAGGACACTTCCAAAGACTCGTTACCTCGACCAGTCCAGTCCACTGCCCAAGCACAGGACCTCGGTTCCAGCCCAGCCCTCAACTCAAACACAACAACACCCGCAAACACAAACCAACCCACAAACGCTCACCGGAGCGAACCCAACATCAGCATGCTGCCCCCACACAACTACCCAGTCCCTGTCTCACCCGCAGTCGTGGGACTTCCCGCACAATCCTCAAAGTCACGTGACCCATCCCTCAACGCCGCGAACACGAACGCCCAGGCAAAGTGGTGGGTGCTTGGAAAAACGGTCGGTCTCGGCGGTCAAGAGCTCGTAGCTGCCGGTCTGTTACCCCCTGGCGCAGCCAATCCAAATGCATATGTCAACAGCAACGCCATGACAAGGTCTTCTTCTAGTGGCGGAAACGGAAGTGGCATTGACTTTGCATTTCCTCAGCATTACACGGGTTCGGATTCGGCGGCTTGGAAAGAGTTGTGGAATCGAGTTCTTCCTTTGTTCAATGGCGAGGGCCTGCGGGGATCAATTGAGGAACTGAACGACGCGGTCGTGTAAGTGTCCCCTTGCTCATCTGAATACTTATCGGTGGACATGAAGCGCGCATTAATTATTCTTTTGGTAAAAACAGGGAATGGCTGAACGAATGCTCAAATCGACCCGCTTCAGTCCGACAAGATTTATCTGAGCTTATTACAAGCGGAACTTTGATTCTTGGAAGAAAGATGGTGATAGCAGGCGAGGAAACGCTTCTTCCTCGGCTGCTTGATTTGTGGAGTTTTTTCTTTGGAACCGTCGTGCCATATGTGCAAGGAGTCTTTGTGCCAATGAAGGAACGTTTCAAAGACCTTGGAGGAATTACGGGTGGTGTTGGTGGCCTAGTGGGTGGGACTGGGAATATTAGCGGCGCCGGCGGATCATCAAACCCAAATATGCTAATAGATGTGCGCGCAATGACGATCATTTCGTTTCGAGACCAGATAGTAATGCCTCTGGCGCCAAGAATTGAAGGTATCAAGTCTTTCTTCTTATCTTGTAAGCCACTCTGAAATTCGCTGCTAAATCCTGTTTGCGAATAAGCTTTACTGCCGCGCTTTTTTCTAGAGCTTTCAGAGAAGCGCGTGACCGATTTATCGGCTCGCAGTGTTCAAATGTTTTCTGTGCTTCAGAGTGTTCGGTCGACCGCTGCCGATGAAAAGGCCAGAAGCTGTCAAGTTCTCTTACAACTGATTCGCGATTCCATGAAACTGTACGAAGAGGCAAGTAAAAGGGCTGCTAAATATAAAGAAAAAGAGGAGGCGGCTACACGAGCTGCGAAATAAATCAGATAATGTCTTCAGTCAGCTTGTTTCCCTGTTTTCCGGATATTTTTATATCTTGCACAACTAAATTTCAGCCTGTTCTCCGCTTCCCTCCATATCCCCAAACCCCATCCCTTCGCGTCTTTTTAACTGCCCCAATACTGCTCGCTGATATCTGAGCAACAGGTTTGAGCGAGAATCCAAACGCCCCAAGGCTCGGCTGTATGCTCGCAACAGATCCAGCACTCCCTCTCATGTTATCAGACACCTCGTGTTTTGATTCGTCGCCCAGTTTTTTCTTCATGTCCAATTGCCAACGATGGATTGTGATTGTGTTGTTGATTGAGCAATGTTGACTGGCGGTGGATCCGCTTTCTTTGGAAGCACTGGATCCATCAAAGTAGCAGTTGTTTACTGAAACTGGTTTCTTGCCGATGGAAGCGGCGTGGGACTCGGACGTGACGTGGTGTAAATAACTTTGAGAAAACAGTTTCAGTTGCGGTAGCCTTTCGACAGGAGATGAGCGTGATATTGGTGAATGAGGATGTGATGGGATATCTCTTGGACTGGGTTCATGTTTGACGGTATTTGGAACGCGTCTACTTGCAGACGTAGCTCGAGACGCGGGTTTGCGGTGTGGTACTTTTGTGTGGAGCGCTTTTGGAAGAATGAAACTCGTCCCTTCAATGTCGAGAAAATGCTCGGGTTCAACAGCCCGAGGTGTCTCAATTGAGAGTGGAAACGGCGCTGGATGATCGAGTTTCGGAAATATGAAAACTTCGGGTTCCACTGGCTTTGATTGCTGCTGTATAAACGCGTCTTCAGTTGCGGCAATGTACGCGTTGTGTGGGGTTCTGATATCTGGCGGCTGTTCCAAACTCGGAGTTGTATTTTCCCGAGATGGAAGAACCTTTTCGATATCTACTGCTTCTGCAACTTCATCGAAAGATTCCAAAGATTTGACCGCGGATGAACTTCGTTTGATCAAATCTTTGCTGGGTGTAAGATACTGTCTCGTTTTGCTTCCACTCACAGGCCGCAACAATTCCACCCGGTCCAATGCCGGAGACGGAATTTCCCGAACAAACGCAATTGGATCCACGTATTCATAGCACACTCCGTTTCCTATCCCCATCCCGAGCACCTGGTCAATCAGGCCCCCGCATTCATCAGGCTTCCAAGGGCCAATAGGGACATCCAGAAGATTCTCGCGGTAAAATGATGCTTCGTACGCGTCATCTTCCCAGTAAAGTGATATCAAGAATTGCTGGTTTGGTGTGTCTTCCTTGACGCTGTCGTCGTTGTCTCGCTCCATGGGAATTGATGTCACGCTCGCAGGTTGTAGCGATTGACTGGATGCGACTTCAAATGTTTCAGATTCCGAATTGAGCAAAGATGAAGCCGATTGAATGGGTTCGATGGGTTCTGCCGCAACAGCCACTTCCGCATAAAACGGGGTTGCTTGGTCATTGACTTCTCGAGACATTGCACAGCTTATTGAGTTCAAACAAGCTTCCGTATTCTTTCGGAATCCATGTTCCGCGTGATCTTGCTTCCTGCGGCGTTGCTTTTGTGGCTTTTGGGATTGAGCGGCTGGCTTTGCAGTGAGTGACATTGCCGACAATTCTATGGTTGTGTGTTCGAGTGTCTGCGCTTTGTTGCGCATGCGTTTGATTTGGTTGCGGCGCAGACTCTTGGCGCATTCCGTGTCCGCTGCTGCGACCACGCTTCCAAACATTTCTTTTTTTTGTCAAAACAAAGAATTTGTCGACAAATCCAATTTTTTGTGTCCTCCAATCACAGTCCTTGAATCAAGAACGCATTGTCCCTGCCAACATCGTATCAAAAACCAAATGAATCAGAAATATTCACCGTTTTATTCCACGCGAGAAAACGAAATAGCAAAGAAAGAACGAGAGCGCTAACATACACAATTGCGCCTCTCCCCCGCACTAAAAGCAACACGCTGCTCGCAAAATGTACCCAAAATCGAATCAAAACTCCAGCTTCAAACTGCCCTTGAAACCCCCTCGAAAAATACCGCCTCCGCATCTGAGCCCCGACGCATTCTTGCGCCGGTCAACGCTCTCCAAAGACGCCGGCAAACACAGCTCCACCGCAACATTGCACGATGAAATGGACACGCTGTCGCTCGTGAAAGCCAAACTCGCACCTCCAAAAAAGCCCAAAGAAAAGAAGCTTGTTGCTGTAGACTCTGCAACCATGCTGGGAAAATGGGAGGATGCTCATTCACACATTGTGTCCGAGTTTGCGTTCCGTCCTCGGAATCGGACGCCGTCTCCAGAGCCGTGCGAGATTTCAAAGGCGTTTGCGTATCAGCTTGGAGGGGCCAAGTACAAACCCACGCGTGCGTCAGCGTTGCGGAGTGAGTGGATTGCTTCGAATAGAGCGGGCGAGGATGTTGCTCGCTCGTATTCTGGGAGACAGGCCAAGAAGGGCGTTGTTCTTGCTGGGTCAAGGTGAGCAACCGTCTTTAAAAACAACCACAACAACAGCAAAACCAACATTGCAAAACAAAAGGATCAAGTCCGTCTCAGCGTCAGATTCAAATCTGAAGGCAATGGGTTTTGGTTCAAACGTGTCATTGCGTGTCGAGACACCCCCCGATTCAACCACCAGTTTGGAATATCCGCAAGACGCCGCTCCAGCTGAAGACACGGATGAGGACAGTCCTGCAATTCAAACGAACGAAGACAATGCCACCATACCAGATAGACAACCAGCCAGCGACCCTGCAGACCCCGATGACCAGGAGCGCATACCTCTCAGCGTCTCCACCTTGCTCGAAGCCCCGTCGCTCACATCTCTGTCCACCTTACGCGCCGAGCACGCGAAAACTCCCAAACTAAGATTCGTGGCAACATGCAAAGGCTGCAACATCCAGATCCCGCGATCAGAGACAACCCTCTCCGCTGTGGGATTCACCTGGCATCCAAACTGCTTCACTTGTGCGAATGCTCAATGCGGTACACTTGTTATACTGGACCTTTCTGTAACAAGTTGTTGACTTTTTTCTTGTTGGTTTTAGGAAAACCAATTGGGAAGGAGAGCTTTTACCAACGAGGAAAGTTTTCGTACTGCGAATCTTGCTGGATTGGCGACTGTTGCCCCAAATGCGACGAATGTGGACTCCCGATTGAAGATGTTGAGTGGCTTGTTATTGAGGCAATCAGCAGAGCTCTTCCTCACGCCGTTCATTCTCTCTCACACAGCGGAAAGAGCAGACACTCGTGCAGGGGCACGCGTACCATAAATCATGCTTTATTTGCTCGCATTGTGAGAAGCCGCTCCTTCCAATGTCCCAGTTTGTAGAACCCGATGGCATCCGCTTCTGTCTGCCGTGCTACACGGATGTTCACGGGAAACGGTGCATGGGTTGTGGCGACTTGTGTACGGTATGTTTTCGTTTTGTTCTACGGTCAACAAATGTGTATATCTGCTGGCAAATCATCGCCCTTTTTTGGTTTGTTTGAATATCCAGATAGACTTTGTTTCTGTCAATGGCGGAAACACTTACCACAAGGTATGCATCACTTGCTCGGTGTGTTTTCAGTCTTTAGAAGAATGCGACGCGTTTTACCAGTCAAAGAACAAGTTTTATTGCAATGAGCACCGCATCAACGAAGGGCACGGTTGAACAAAATAAACGCGCCCCGTTTTTTTATCCATCCAAAAGAATGAGCCCAGACATAAGTTGCAGACAAAGTATTCAGTTCTCAAACATTGATAGACTCCTGGGTGACACCCGCATCCAGCAAGGCCCTGTACGGAGCCAAAGCTGGCTCAACCTCCTTCTTCAAAAAGGAAACCACCTGCTCGGGTGCCCGACCCACAAACGTGCTCGGTTCTAGGAGTGCATCAATGTATGGAACCATGGGAGCAAAGTATTCGCACTTTTTGATGCGTTCAATCAAGTCGTTCTCGCCTCCTTCATCCTTCACGACCCGGCCGGCCTGATGAGACAAGACACGAATTTCTTCGTGGCATCTTTGGCGGTCACCTCCAGCTTTTTGAACCATGAACATGATAAAGTTCTCGGTTGCCATAAATGGAAGTTCTTGCGAAATTCTGCGTTGAATGACTTTGGGGTACACTACCATTCCGTTGACAATGTTTTGGATGAGCGACAGGACAATGTCGGCTGTCAGGAAGGCCTCCGGAATGGTGACACGACGGTTTGCACTGTCGTCCAGAGTGCGCTCCAACCATTGAGAAGCAGCGGTTTGCTGAACGTTTCCAATCAATGTCATCAAGTGGCGCGAAAGAGAGCACACTCGTTCGCAACGCATTGGGTTACGTTTGTACGCCATGGCACTGGATCCAATTTGATCCTTCTCGAACGGCTCTTCAATTTCCTTAAACGATGCGAGAATACGAATATCTGAAGCCATTTTGTGGGCAGTCGCACCAAACGAGCTGAGGGTGGACAAAACATCTAGATCCACTTTACGAGAGTATGTTTGGCCCGTGACTGGGTATGCAGAGGGGAATCCAGAAAGCTCTGTAACCATATCGTCGAGCTGTTCGCACTTGCTGTGGTCCCCATTAAATAATGTGAAAAAGGACGCTTGAGTTCCGGTGGTGCCTTTCACTCCACGGAAGCGAAGGTCAGCGCGAGCGCGGGAGATGTTTCTCAAATCCATCAACAGCTCTTGAAGCCAAAGAGTGGCTCTCTTTCCAACTGTTGTCAGTTGTGCTGGCTGAAGGTGAGTAAATCCGAGAGTTGGGAGATCCTTGTAAGTATCAGCAAACTGTGCGAGTTTATCAACGCAGCTTGCAAGCTTGGGGATGATGATGTCGAGCGCTGTTCATGTTGAATCAGTTTGGGTCGGATCATTCATGATACTTAAAATAAGGTTACCATCGCGCATCATAATGAGTTCGGAGTTATCCGTCACATAGCATGAAGTGGCGCCTAAGTGAATGATACCGGCTGCTTTTGGAGCAGCGACACCAAAAGTGTGGACATGAGCCATGACATCGTGACGTCTGCGCTTTTCCTCAATCGCAGCCATTTCGTAGTCAATGTCATAGATGTGCTCTGCCATTTCCTAAGACAAACATTCGTCAGTTTTCCATTGCTATGAGTTTCAAGGATAAGACAAAAAAAACCTTGAGAGCCTCGTCGGTGATGTCCGTCAATCCCAGTTTCTGTTCAGACGCGGCGAGGGTCAGCCACAGCTTACGCCACGTGCTGAATTTTTTGGCGTCGGACTTTTGCGCCGGTGATTTGTTGGTTTAGTCCCGTGTTTTCAAGGTTGAGAATGATGACGCAAACTCACAAAATTGTGGGCCATCTCGGCGGACGCATATCTAGATGTGAGAGGGGAGTTGTATCTGTCGTGGGATGAGGCGGAGACGGACGCGGGTGCCTTCGAGGCGAGGGCTGCTTTGACGAACGTGTCCATGTGTCTGTTTTTTATTAAAAAGTAAAGTGGGGAACGTGGAAAAAAGAAAAAAGGACGAGCGCAGTTGGCGTGCAAGCAACGTCTTGAACGAGGACACTCTCGCATCACGCTCGGGCAATGCACGACACGGCCATGAATGCGCGAGAACGTCTTTTAAAACAACGGCAACCGAATCAGCCTCTTTATTACTGCGCACTCTTGGACGGCACACACGTCTAGAAGCTGACGTGGGCCTGAACACATGCAGCCGGTACAATGCTGCCTGGAATATACAAGTCCAGCTTCGCATAGTATTTTCCCTTGACAAAAAAAAAAAGGTTTCGGTTAAGACGCATCTGAAGAATGGCCAATGAAATTGCGTGTTACATTTGGGACCTCCGCCGGGATTCGAAACGATTTCGAAAACACCACATCCCCTTGTTTGATTGGGCATGCATCTCCGCTTTGATTCAACTCCTGACAGATGTCCACTTCTTGCCGAGTGAGAGAGATGGGGCCCATTTTCACGAGAAGCTTAATTTCGCAGTGTTCAGTTGAGGCTGGATATCAGTTATGCCTCCTCACCTTTAGCTTGGATCCGTCCTGGATATCTTCCTTCAGATTGCCAACGATCGTTATTGTGGCATCCTGACCTCGTTGGGGTGGGTCGGGGAATACTGAGAGTGATGTGATGTTGAGGAAATCCTGTGTTAAGCTGCAGTCCGTGAGCGTGTCTGCATCGTCAACGGGTTGGCTTCCCAAGAAGTCGCCAAGTCCAGAAGACGGAGTCTTTCTCTGGACAGGCGATGCCAGCAGAAGCTGAGTGCCGAGTGCTGTCAGGAGGAAGGCGGTGGCACGCATGTATGACTACTCTGTGATCTTTATTTAAATTCAATGTGACTACATGGCAAACTTGCAGACAGGCAGGTTGTAGATGGGAAGCGACCAGTACTTCCTCCGAACGCCGTCCCACTCTTCGTCACCCAAATCTCTCATGTTGATTTTCTCAATCCTGGTTTCGATCCCCATGTCCAGCAGATCCGACTCCGCAATCGCGCAAGAGACTTCGTGGAAAAAGATGTTTGTTCCAGCAAGCCCGTTAAAGTAGCTGTACACCCCCGTCTCACTCAAAATGTTGGGCAGCAACTCATGAAACTCCTTGAGCGCGTCGTAGTCCTCTCCAAACGTGTCAAAAAAGATTCCGTCGTACACCTCCAATTCCTCCACCACATCCTGCCAGCGTCCAAACAGGATTTTAACCCCGGCTTTTTTGTCCCAACCGTCAGCCAACATTTTCGCATACACATCTGGATGCGCTTCGATAATTGTATGCTTCGCGGGTTTTGCATCTTGCAAAAACGTGTCAATAAGTCCAAGCCCAAACCCAACATTCAACACGCTGAGACCGGGAGTCGGCGCGATCACAGCGGCATGGCGCTCCATCAGCGGTCCCTCCCAGTTCATCATGACTCCATTTCCATCTTCGTCCACAAGCAAGCCGTCTGTGTATGTGAGCTTTTTGTTGAGGAAATCGGACACGTCAACTTGACCGGCGTCAACAAGTTTTTGCTTGGTTTCATCATCGTATTCCATAGTGTCCGGTTTGCCTAATAACGCCAGGAGCATTTCGACTCGAATTCCTGTAGTACGTTTGAGTCAGGCCGCTTGTCCTCTGACTCTTTTTTATTATTTTTTTTGTTGGAGAGGTTGCTCACCTTCTTGCAAGAGCCTATCCCAAACGGCCTGATGACCCTTTCCCAAAGCCCATTCTGCGGCGGTTTTATGATCGTTCGTCACCTCGTTCCAAGGGTGGCCATTGGTCAGAAGAAGTTCGACAGCTTCGATGGAACCCGACTCAGCAGCGTAGTGAAGTGGCGATGCGCTTGTTTCAGGGTGGCGCACATGAATTGCATCTGCATCTTGGTCGAGAATAGATAGCAGTTGAGCTGTGTTGCCCTCGGACGCTGCGACGAGAATTGGATCCATTTCAGTCGGTTGGTGCACAAAAAAAAAACAAATTACAGTAAACTGGGGGACATGCAGCTTTCTTTTGCCATGTCGTATGCTTTAGAGACCTCCAATGCGCATCTTGTAGGAGTTTATGTATAACGCACAAGAATGAAACACGCAATCAGGAAACGAGTTTCTCCAGCCCAGTCACAGGTGAGTCCAGAGAGTCGGCAAGCTTGGATGTCACATTCTTGGCACTGACGACGCAATCATTCACCCCGACGCCAAGGTAACTCGATCCGGCAACAGATAACCGCCCTCCAAACTCGCTTAACAATGCGTGATGTAAGTTCTTGAGTCTTGCTTCATGGCCAACGGTATATTGAGGAATGCAATCGCGGTGCAAATGAACACAATGATTCGAAGGGACCGCGTCGATTCCCAAATCCTTCTTGATCGCATCTCGAGCCATTTCCAAACATTTCTCGCTGCTGAATCCATCTTCGCCGAAAACCTCCTTGAAGCGATGCCCTCCCATCATACAAGTCACCCGAGTCATGGGGACTTCGTCTTGTCCTGGCACTGCTTCGGAGTCAAAAATAACACCAATGACGTTCGATTTTTGGGTGCGTGGAACCAAATAACCGAAACCCGTCACAGGGAGAATGTTTGGTTTTTTGTATGCAAGGTTAACAACAGCGACTGTAACTGCGGGAGTTTTCGATAGAATCGGAGAAATCGTTGAAGCTTCAGGCAGAAGATGCTGGAGAGTGAATGAGGGAATCGTGCTGATAACATGGGATGCGGAAATCGTCTTCCCACAGCTGGTAGAAACCTGGTTGATGCTTAAATACCCATTCGACCGATGTAAATCAAGTCAAATCACCTCCACACCGTTCTGTGATTTGGATAATTTGCTGGCATTGGTATTTGTGAGAAGCGACACGTTGGGATGATTCTTCTTCAAATCATCAGAAATCGCATCTGTAAGAGTCTGCAGACCATCTTTAAACGCGTAGATACTCTTCGATTTGATTTTTTTGATGAATTCGAGAGATTGAGGAGAAAAGTCCTTTGAAAATTCTTCGGGAGCATTTTTGAACGCCGACATGAGCAGACTTTTAACGACGGATCCATCGTTCTTTTCGGCCTGGAATCAATCGAAACGACGGGGTTAAGGACAGGCTCGAGTTTCACACTAGTTTCACGTTGCACCTGCCACAAGAACGGGAAACATGATTTGACGCTCAACTGCCGTGAATCGCCCGCATAAATTCCGTGCACTAACGCTGAAATCATATTGTCCGCAACATGCGTTCCGAATCTTCGAGCCACAAAGTCGTGAATGGATTCGTCATCGAGTGTTGACTTTGCTATAAATGGTTCCAATGCACCCCTCGCAATCACACCCCGAAATACATGTCCCTTCTTTGGAAACAGCGCCTCTGCCAATGAAGTTGGCATTTTGTTCAAAGCACCGTTGAAGCTGATGAATCGATTCTTTGCGGCAGCGGAAGTCTTTTCGATGGCAATGACTTCCTTTTCCAAACCCAGTCTGTAGACCATATCAAGAGTGACCGCTCCTTGAGGTCCGTTTGGTCTTAGTGTGCGGGGACCTGCTTCGAAGAGTGCGGACGCGTGGCTGTGGGTGTCCGTGTTGCGTTGCGACTGCACCCAGCCGCCGACGTGGGGAGAGCTCTCAAGGAGGGTGATGTGACTGGACAGGCCGGACTTGGCAGCGAACCAAGCTGCGCTCAATCCAGATACTCCGCCGCCGAGAACAACGAGATGCTTGTTGGTCATTTTCTGTTGCTTTTTTTAATGTGTCATTCTTTTTTAACGGTCATAAAGAAAACCACATAAATGGCTTCACGCTCAAAGGAAAAGGAGAAGATGCAAGTCGAGGAGGTGCCGCTTCCCTCTCCCGATAGACTCTGTCTGTGAGCTAATGCCTTGTCTTTCGAACGTAAGGTGCTTGCCGCCGTCGTTGTTGCAGACTCGTTCAACAAGCGCTTCATGCCCTTGACGGGAAGCAAGCCAAGAGTGAGTCTCCCATCACAGACATGCATGCATCTGTGAATTGCGCTGATGCATCTGAATCCAGTGTCTGCTCCCGCTCGCCAACGTTCCTCTCATCGAATACACGCTCGAATTTCTTGCAACTGCAAATGTGGAGGAGGTCTTTGTTGTCTGCTGCGCCCACTCGGACCAAATCATTTCTTACATCAAGTACCAAAATTATAACATTTGAATGCTGACGCCTTGGGGGAGCTCCTTCTTGCTGATACTCATGTTTCGCACGTTGCAGATCCTCGCGATGGGCCAATTCTACCCTTCCGAAAGTTGTGACTGTCGTATCGCAGCAACTGAATAGCACCGGGGATGCCCTGAGAGACTTGGATGCAAAGCAATTGTTGAAGTCAGATTTCATCTTGGTCAGCGGTGATGTTGTCTCCAACATGGATCTTGGAAAGGCTCTTGGCGAACATCGGTGCGCATTGCTTACTTTCAGGATTGCTGTTCAGTTGAAGTGTTAAACATTGACACTTCATAGTGCGCGTCGATTGGTGGACAAGAACGCGATCATGACGATGGTTGTGAAAACTGCCAGCCCCACTCATAGAACGCGCTCGAAGGGAGAAGAAGGCATCTACGTCCTTGATGCTGCCACTCATGAATGTGTTCAGTACCGCAGCTTGTTTCCGAAGAAGCAAAAGTTGAAGCTGGATTTGGAGTTTTTCAACTCTCACTCAGAATTGCAAATCCGAAACGATTTGATTGACTGTCAAATTGACATCTGTTCTGTTGACGTATGTTGTTTTCTTCTGGATTTTGAAAATCGGTCTCTTTGACTTGTCACTTTTTCTGACGTCATCCTCAATCCCAGGTCCCCGCTCTATTCACTGAAAACTTTGACTACCAAGAAATTCGCAAGCACTTTGTGCGCGGAATCTTGGAATCTGACATTCTTGGGAAGCAAATTCACTGCCACATCATCTCTGACACTTATGCTGCACGTGTTCGAAGCACGCAAATGTATGATTCCATCAGGTAAACACACATTCTGAAAATGCGCCGCTGTTTCCTTCTCTCATTAATTTCAACAACGGCTTGCATCTACGAACATCCGAATTTTTACCAGCAAGGACGTCATGGCTCGTTGGACTTATCCTATGGTCCCAGACACAAATATTCAGGGATCAGCTCTTTCCACCTACAAATACTTCAATCCATACATCTACAAGGAAAACAATGTCATCCTGTCTTTCACCACCAAGCTTGTAAGACATGTTGTTGTCGGTGCTGAAACCGAGATTGGCGAAAAAAGTGTGGTTTCGAATTCGATTATCGGAAGAAACTGCAAGATTGGTTTGTCTCCACAGAAATATGTTTTTTTTCGAACTCAACGAATGGATGTTTTCGATTTCAGGGAAGAATGTGCGGGTTAATGGCTCGTACATTTGGGACAACGTGGAAATTGGCGATAACTGTGTGATTGAGCGGTCAATTCTTGCAAATGACGTGAAAGTGAAGGCTGGAGTTACGATTGAAAAAGGCTCCATCCTATCTTTTGGGGTAACTTCTCGCTTCACGTCGCTCTCTGCATTTTGGTTCTCATACTTTCATTCAAACATTTGTTAGGTAAAAGTTGGTCCCAACTTCAAAGTTCAGGAATTCAGCCGTTTGATTTTGGAGAATGCCAGCACTCGCCGGAGCAGTTTCGATAGTAACAGCGATATCGATGATCAAGTATCAGCAGCACCAGGTACCCCGACCTGATAAGAATCCACACTGGCTCAACTAATCGCGTACTTCTTTGATGATAAAGCTTATTCGCCACTTGATGTGGGCGCTGAGGGTGCTGGGTATGTATGGCACGATGATGACTCGGATGCTGAAGACACGGAAGAAGACGCCCGTCCTATCCTCGAAGTATGCGCCATGGGTACTGCAAGTCTTTTTTTTTTTTTACTCCAAATCGTTGATATTGTTTCTGATTGTTTTCATTTTCAGCTCGCGACATTACGTTACATGATATGGATGACATCATTGACGAAGATACAGATGACGAAGACGACATGTCCAATGTGGACCCGCTCGAGAGTGCGAATATGTTTTCCCTTCTGCCGCTTCTTCAACGCCAAATCCTGAACCTTGCTTTTTTGTCTGACCAGAATCTCGCGGGGAACTCATCTCTACGATCGAACGCGCCTTTGAAGAAAACCACACGATCGATAACGTTGCCCTCGAACTCAACACGGTCAAATTTGCTGAAAACTTGGAGTTCCACGACATTCGTTTCACGGCTGTCTTGACGATCTTGAACCTGGTGTCGAACGCTGCAACTCTTACAACAACCATGACGCGGTGGGGACAGTTGTTGCAGCGGTTTGTTACAGATGAAGAGGAGCAACTGGATTTACTTGAAATCCTGGAGGTGTGTTCAACAATGTTTTCGTTGACTTGCGGTTGACTGAAAAAAAAAACCATGTCCTTCGCTTTTCTTTTCAGGCGCACTGTGCAGAAGTGGAGACACATGCTAAACTGTATGGAAAGATTCTGCAATGCTTTTACGAAATGGATATCTGCGACGAAGAAGTGATTCTCCAGTGGTCCAAACAGACAACCACGAGCATCCATGCGTCGGTCAGTTTTCTTGAGTTTTGGTAAAGGAGTGGCTTTGAACTGACTTCATGTTTTTCTATCGACAGGCGAAAGCATTCATTACGTGGCTGGAAGAGGCTGAGGAGGAGTCTGAATCGGACTCGGATTAATTAAAAGCGACTGGTAATAAAGCAATGAATGAGTATTCTTTTGCCAGAGTTTGACGCGTGCAACAACTCAGCAGGGGATGTTTTAGTCGGATGCATTCCTTTTACGGCCCCCAGAAGCCACGGGCTGAATCCGGTGGTGTGCAGTGTTCGCATGATGCATGCTCGCACTTCCAAAAAGCCAACCGTTATTTTTATGGGTTCACGGGATTCACACGCGCCGCGCAGACCACACGGCAGAACAGACGTTATTTATTCACGAAGTTTTTGCAGAGGGAGAGTGACCAGCAGTCATAATTTGCTATGCAAACATGTGGGAGAGGAGAGGAATGGGAAGTAGTTGTTTTTCATCACTTGTGTTTTTTAGAGAAGAGAGGGCCAGGAGTCTGCTCGAAAGCGAGACTCCCGATTGAAAAATTACAGCCTCACGTTACCCCGAAGAGTAAGTGCACAATAGGGTCCAGCACGTGTGTGCAATGGCCAGACCCCACCATGAAGCTCCCGCCTTCTTGATCACGGGAAGCTCCGGCTCAGGTAAGTATGCCTTTCAACACAGTGCGCGTGTCTGCTTATATACCCTTTTTTGCTTTTTCTGCGTCGGAGAATTATCCAATCCACCAATCAGAATGCTCGGTTGGACTGCGCACCGTCTTTTGCACGCGGTGCTGCTAGGAGACACTCGAGACGCACAAGGGAGATGCATGGGATGTGTATGCTGCCGATGCCGGGACACTCACGTGCTGGACTTGTCTGCATCGGACGTGACACGCTGGGTGCTGCTGTGCTTGGAGCCACGCACAATTTTTTGGACGGGAACAGTATAAAAAGCGGGACCTGCCCCATTATGTGAGAAGACATCCTCTCTGGTTTTATCGCAACAACGCTTCAATCTTTCGCCTTTTACTAAAGATTGCCGTGTGGTAGGGCTACAAAAGAGAGTGTAGCCAATTTTTGCAACCCCCTCCAAACCCCCTCCTTCCGGCAGAGTCCCCTTTGCTGGGTTGATTCTATTGGATGGACTGGGTTTATTTTTCTATACAAACAAATGATGAAAAACCAACCCTTCTCCTCCTTCTCTCTGTCACCCTATCTTCATGCAAGAGGAACAAGTGCTTAATGTGGCATGATCTAATTGGTCCACCGTTCGGGCAAAGAGTGCAGAAAACAAATAAACAAGCTGTCCCAGTAAAGAACATGTGACTCTTGCCGCAGCACCGCAACAAACAATCTAACAACCAAAAGCGAAATAGCAAACTCAGATCAAGTGAGGCAGGATAGTGTTGAGAGGTGATTCGAGTGCATGATCTCAACTGCAAGAACGATCGGAGAATAAAGAACTTTTTCATCTCAGAATCATTCATTGTGCACTTCACTGTTCCCAGCTCAAGCTTTCCTCCCGACTTCCCATTACTGCCTGAAGTCTCCTTCCAACAGATTAAGAGTCTGAATGCACTCCATCTGAGCTAACCAAAGTGCCTTTATTCAATCATCACCCCCTAAAAAAAAAAAGATACTGAGGAACCACACACAACCCTCTCCATGCAATGCATGAGAGCCTTACTTGTGCACCACAACCCCAGTATCACCACCGTCCCCTGTTGAACTGCTCAAGTTGTCAGAAATCCTTCTCGATCCTACAATATAGAATAGTAGATGGTGCTGATTTGGATGGAAGAAGCATCTGAATACTCAAGGGGGTCCAAGGTCCTTGAGGAACGTCTGAGGAATGGGTGGCTCCATTCATTGGTGAATAAGATCAAGGTAGATATGGAAATCAATGCATTTATCTGAGAGATCAAAACAAACAAAACAATGCATAAAGAAAACAACATAAATAAAAACCATCACTTGCCACTATGATTTTACTGTGTTGCGCTCTATACTTCACAGTGCACCGCCTTTCGAGAACTGGACAATTCCCATTAAAGTGCAGTTTGGTAAATACTATCTTCTTCCATCTTGGCCTCTAACCATCTTCTTCCAATGGCTTCACATTTGTAAGGGTTAACATAGAGTTATGCAACCTGAATTTTGGCCTGAACGTAAACCAGTGTCACAGGTGGTCAGTACTCTTCTTCTCTTTACTGCTCTTCCCAGTAAATATTTATCCTCTAATGGCCCCATAGTATCCTTGTCCTGCTTACTACACCACAGGTATGTGAATGGGATAGCTTCTGTTCGTAACAAACAGGAAAAGTTGCATAACACCTCAAACCTCTCTACTGCGAATAGAGAACTCACATGGCCTCCAGCTTTTGCCTTTGGATGCTGACCATTAACGCCGCCTCCTTGGAGGAATGATTCAGGGTACTTCCATGTGTTGACTGCCAAGACCCAGGCAATGGCACCCCACCTGCTGCTGGGACTATGCCGCATTTGGTTCCTCCCAGAGGAATGCACTGCAGCTTTGTACTCATACTAGTATTTGATCTGTGTCGCATCTAGTTCAGAGCCACTGTCCCTAGATGATTGATTTCAGCGTACTTCTAGATTTATTGTATTGTCATAGGGCAATCTCTTGCCCATAAATAAAACAATAATGAACAATAACTAGCAAGGAAGAATAAACCCCATGAATAACAGTTGTTACTTCACAAAGTCACTCTCACCAACAAAGTGACAGTTGTCTATGTAAAGATATTGGTAGACAGCAACCCACCCAACAGCACCAGAAGGCTGAGCAAGCACTGTCCTGCACAGCTCATCCCACTGGTAAGCACTAACAGACAGTCCCTGTAGCAAAGACCCTTGAGTCCCCACAGCCAACAGTCTTCCATTGGGCCACAACTGCTCTAGCCTCTTGACAGACTTATCACCCCATGATTGCTCTCAAGCTCGCTTGAGCCCAACTGCATAAATGCTCTGCTGATGTCCTGTCAAGTGAGACCCAATTTAGCTAAATCTTATCAAGATGAAAAATCTCATCTTACCACTTCAGCAAACGGCCCACCAATTGACTGGCTGACCAAACCATCTCTCTCTCTTCTCCCGCTCTCAGTAGCTTCACCACTAAGCTCTGACCCTACCTTATCACTTGAGTTGTAGTGCTCCATCTGAAAACTTCCAAAGTTTTTTTTGTTGACGTAAAAAAAACCGTCCATGGGAAACCAAAAACTGTCGCCCATCTGGCCTCCTGAAATGCGTTGAAACACACATGCCAATGTTTCAGAACACCTTTATTTCCACATGTTTCATTTTTGAAATGCCGTACCCAACCATATAAAAGGACCTACCTTCTCACTGTTCCTGCTCATCCTATCCCAAACAACTAAGCAGAACTACCAATGGTACACTTCAGAGACATGAAGAACAAGTAGGTTGCTTCTTTCAAGGGCCTCCTCTTGAAGAACAAGCTCCTTCACACGCTTGACTACCACTTCATCCATAACCATCCCAATGCCAGTGGTAACACCACCATTGCGGCTCCAGACAATGACCCTTGTTTTGAGAAACATGCTCAAACCCCACAAGGGGTATTCAGCCTCATGAAGGCTGTAGACTCCTCTACTTACAAAACATTCCCAGGCTACTTGAAGCACAACAAGCATGCTGTCCTGCTCTTGTTGACCACCATCCACCCTAACCTGAAACTCATCATCAACAAAGAGTTGTGCTGCCTCCACACCAAGTACCACAAAGTCATCAACCAATGCAACACTGTCTCCAAATACCAAGTCTGGGACCTCCACAAGACCTGGAACAACTTCACCCACAAAGCCCACAAAAGTATCCCCCAGCTTTTTACTAAGTTCCATGGCGTCCTCAAGAACATCCTTGCTAACCTGGACATTCCAGAGGTCGCCAAGTGCATCCAGTTTGCCAATCAGAAAGAACTGTCTCCATCATCAACTTCACCAACCAACATGGCCACATCAAGGCTGACACCAACTGCGACTCTCTAGACAAGCTGCAGACCCTGGTGGAAACAATCGCCTACGAAATCAGCTTCATCCCAAGCCAGCCAATCCCATCCCTCACGAACCTTGCCGCGCCAAGCAGTGACGTCCAAGCCTGTCCAGCCAAGCGCCCACGTAGTGTGCCTGCCCCATTGACCATGTACTTGTACAACCCGGATAGACCTGCGCGCAACAAGCCCAGAGCAACGTACGACTGAAAAATCTGCCAAACCAAGGGCAAACACTGGTCCTGGCAGTGCAAACATGATCCACGTTACGCTGAGTTCAAAAGAACAAAGACAACCGCGCTAATACTAACCAACCATCCAAGAGAGTTCCGAGACTGCCAGCTGATGCTGCTGAGCTCGAATCCATCAGTCAGCTTGCAGCCATGCTTGAGCACCTGTCCCCAGCTCAGTCAAAGATCATCTCCATGCTTGCTGCCCTCTTGCCCCCAGCTGGCCCTTCCACTCAGCAGCCACCCAATCCGTCCAACCCCGATTCCTTTCCAGGTTACACGCAGCCCAGGGGAACAAACCTCCGCCTGGGTGACCACCTTTCACACCAACACTGAAAATCCGAAACCACTGTGGGACCCACCGTGCATCTTCAAGCAGAAGCCCCACCAACCTGCCCTGTTCGTCATAGACAGTGGCTCCACTGATCCAATCCTGAAGACCCTGGAATACTTTGTGAATTTCAGCCCAACCCAGACTGCCATTCAAACCACCAACAGCAAGTACCCTCCGTTGGTATCTCCTGGTATCGGCAATGCTGTAATCCTGTTGGTTAGCAACCTTTATCTCAATACTGCCATTGTTAACTTGATCTTGACCAACTGTCTTGAGACCTGCAACCACCCACAACTAACAGGTTTATCTGAACTTGTAACTGGAGCAGTTGACAACTCCCGAGCCACCACGAGTTGATTCCAAAGAGTTCAATGCTGTCCTTTGTCGCGTTCTCATAAATGAGCAAACGCTCTCCGACCACACCCTCGACGCCTTATGCAACTACTCTGCGACGCCGTCCCCGCACTATAGCGTCACCAAATCCACCATGCAGCCCGCGGAAACCGGACCTAAGGTTTGATCCACCCTTTCCCCCCTTCCGATCCTTTCAATGCCCCAATTCTTGAATTGATCAGATGATCTTTGAGACATCAAAGAATCATCACACCGAGAGTCCACTGCACTCAACTCCATCTTTTCACCTCGTCATGGCCTCAAAGTCGACACTAACTTCCCACACGTCACATGCCCAAAGTGCCCCATGACCTCGTAACTGCACAACCGTAACTAACCCAACACCACAGAGACGTCCCAGTTGCCCCCCAAAGGCCGGTCTCCCCATCCCTGTTCCAATGCCCTCTGTTCCGTCGCCGACCGTAAGCACGCTCACATTTGTGCCCCATGACACCCATAACACAACTGACATGCCTACTCTCAACGACCCGCTCTGTCTCCTTGCGTCTGCAGCACAACTTGACGCCAGTGAGACCTCGTGGTTAGATGAGCTTCTGCCCCCGGCAATTGCCGATTCGCCGTCAAACCGTCGTGAGGCCATGACCGGACCCAACAAACAGCATTGGATCGAAGCCGAATTATATGAACTCCAGCAACTGGAAACCAACAACACGTTCACGTTAGTTAATCGAACAGATTCCATTAAATGCATCACCTGCAGATGGGTCTACAAATGCAAGCTCAACCAAGACGGGTCGATTGAACGCTTTCGAGCTCGACTCGTCACCAGGGGTTTCCTCCAACGGCAAGGATACGATTACATGGAAACATAGCCCCGTCATGCAAATTGCCACGTTCCGGTGGTTACTGGCACTCGCAGCTCTTAACAACTGGCAAACTCGTTCGGCTGACATCTCCTCCGCGTTCCTGTACGGAGTTCTTGATGCGCCAATTTACATGCTCCCGCCAGATGGTTACAACGCCGACCCGACCAAAATGTGGCTTCTTAACAAAGCTATTTATGGGTTAAAACAAGCAGGTCGAGTTTGGTTCTGCCAACTCACCTCGCCCCTCAAAACGAAAGGCTACCAGCAGTCACGCGCCGACCCTTGCGTATTCTACCAACACTCTGGCTCCGAATCCGTCATCCTCAGCATCTATGTCGATGACTTGGCCATGTTCGGCACGCCTTCTGCACTCGATAAAACCGTCGCAACCTTGCGCACCAAGTTCAAACTCCGAGACCTTGGTGAACTCTCTCACTTCATCGGCATGCAAATCACGCGTACCCCGTCCGGTTTCTTCATTCACCAACGAAAGTACATTAGCGAGATCCTCGAGCGCTTTCAGAAACATTGGGACCCTACCGGCCTGAAACGCCGCTCCGTCCTGATGAATCCTGGCAGCAAAACATCGGCCGCGACTGGCACCGAACCGTCATTTGACGCTCAACTCTATCTAAGCGCCACAGGTTCCCTCAACTATGCGTCCATTCTCACGCGTCCCGACATTGCCACCGCCGTGAGCTATCACTCCACTCACAACCGGCACCCGACACAGCGCCATTGGAACGGCCTCATGACTGTATTCCAGTACCTAGCAGCAACGTCAGACCACGGCATCCATTACAACGCAAAAGGAAACTCTCAGCTCACTGGATACGCAGACGCAGCTTATCACGTCCACATCGCAGACGGCAAATCCCAGCTCGGTTATTTGACCATGCTCGCAGACGGCGCCGTCAGCTGGAAATCGACCAAGTCACCAACCATTGCCCTGTCATTCACTGAAAGCTGAGTACATGGCCATCAGCGCACTTGGCAGAGAACTACTCACCCTTGTCAACCTCCACCGTGCCACCCACATTCCTGTGCGCCTCCCGATCTCGATCTTCGAGGACAACCTCGGCACCATCGCGCAGTGCACCAGTGACTTGTGCACTCATCGCTCGAAGCAAGTCGCCATCCGTTATCATTTCATCCGTGAGCTGGTCCAGCTCGGCGCTGTGGGATCAAATTTGAACTGCGCGTGGAGGTTCATGGTGGACGAGAGACCGTTCACGCTGATGAACATGAAAACTCGAGATACTGTATTTCATCACATTGGACGCAGACTCAAAAGTTACGACACTTCCAGCCTCTCCAAAAAAAAAAAGACACGACCACATTAAAGGTTTGATGGCTTTCCGCTCAAGTAGAACCACTTGTCGATGGATCCATCAATGGCGGCAGCAGGCTTTGGTGCATGCGCTGGGATGGCAGAGTACTCTGCAGAGGCGGTGTCGACCTTGTATGGGCTGTCGGCAACTTCAGTGTTGACAACTTTAATGTTGTAGTGCTCAGTTTCGGCTGGGATCGCCTTGGTGATGAGCTTCTTCCAGGCATCGTTGGTTTCGTGAATCACCTCGGTGGCATAGGCCTTGTTCTTGGCTTCACCAGAGAAGGCAAAGTTGTTTTCTGGCTTACCGTCGGGGATCTTGTAGATGCGGAACCATTCGTTTGATGCGCGCAGGATTCCTGGCATGTGACGCTCAACGTCCTCAATGTCGTTCAACTTGGATGCGAGAGGGTCGTTGATGTCAATCACAATGACCTTCCAGTCGGTCTCGCCTGCGATTGTGCAATCGCGAAGAAACAAAATCAGCGACTCGAATCATTGTAAACCAAACCACATTACCTTCGTCGAGAAGCGCCATGGTTCCGAGAACCTTGACCTGCTTAACCTGGCCAACAGTTCCAACAAGTTCACCAATTTCGCAAACATCCAAAGGATCGTTGTCTCCCTTAGCCTTGGTGTCTGGGTGGACAGAGGTTGGGTCTTCCCAAGTCTGTGGGAAGGCGCCGTAGTTCCAGATGTAACCGTGGTGGGGGAAGCAGTTGCGCACGAAGCGAAGCTTTCCCTTCTTGATGTCCTGTTTGATGGGGTTGAATGCCTCGTCTTTGGAGATCTGTTTCGAAAATAATAGTCAGTAAAATGCAGGTGTTGATTCTGGCACATGGGATGTATCGCCGCATGCAAGTGCACAGCTAAGCCTCCTCCATGCAGGATCGCACTCCCTCCCTCTCCCCTCCTTGTTGATCCCTCTTCATCTGAACACTTGCTGATAACGGATAAAAAGGTTGATAAAATCGAGATCGAACCTCCAGCTTGGCGTTGGTCCATCTGGGCACCTCAACGATCATGTTGAGGACCGTCTTCTCTGCATTGGCAAAGAGCGGGATGTCGTGGAAGGGCGAGACGACCTTTCCCTGCGAGTTCTCTGTTTGTGCAGTGAATGAGATGAGCCAGAAGAAGAGCAGTGAAAGACAGAGAGGGATAGACACGCACCGATGTAGACACGGTGCTCGAGGGTGTTGGGTGCGCCAACGACTCTTGTCTTGTACTGTTCGTAGCTCATGCTTCCAATTCGGTGAAAGTTTCTCCTGGTCGCAAAGTGAAATAATCTTGTCGCCATTTTGCGTATTTTATTTTACGAGTGCCTCGATTTTATCTTTGTTTTATATTTTCACCTGTTGAGAAAGGGGCGACACAGACTCACGCACGCATGATGCATGGGTGGGATGGATGTGGATTTGATGCTCATAAACATTTGTGAAGAGTCGGGTTCCTCAGATGCCATCGTAACGCGACGGTCGTTCTTGACGTTCTCACCAAGACCGTCAAGTCGGTCAAAACTTAATTAAGCCGCTGCATGGAAGGGTGCCATGACTTTTCAGCTTGTAACGCGTGAACGGATAATATCCAGCGGTATTAAAGGCATGCAGTTTATGCTCGTCAAGTGCATGCGCGCGTCATGAATCCCACTCGACCTCTGTTAGCACTCCTCATTCTCGCAGCCGTATCCCAAGAGCAGATGCAATGATGTGGCAGACCTGTTCTCCGTGTCTGTTCTGCGTGTCTGAATAAGACATCCCATGTCCATCTGTTGCTGCTGCCATCCAGCCCAAGTCCCTTTCTTTCTTTCTTTTTTTTTTTTATCCCTTTCCATTTTAACTTAACATGAAATCGGCAGACTCTCTCGACGACGACTACCTCCTGGACTTGAACGCAAGCCCAGAACCCACACGCACGAAGCGGAATCGCTCTGAAGCTGACGAAGACGACGAAGATGAAGACAACAACGGTCCATCCATCGTAACCCTCCCCACCGCCGACGACATCATTGACGAAGCACCTGACTCTGACCCAGAAACTACTCCCGCCGCAACAGCAACAACAGCAGCAACCAAAAAGAAGCCCAAAAAGGAGCATCCAAAGAAAAAGAAAAAGTTGAACACGGATCTCGAAGCAAAGTCTAAACTGGCTCGTGCTGAAATGTTTGAACTTGCTCACTCGGTGGAATTCACTCCAGATGGTGATGACGAAGTTCCCCTGCCGGCCGATAGATCGATTGAAAGCTTGCTTGCCTATGTCACTGCCAGTTGAGTTTTTTATTTGATCTGTTGTGAGAAGTCATGCTGAACAAGCTTGTTTTTTTTTCTAATCACTCACCCAGTTAAAAAGACGTCCGAATCCCAAATCCTGATTGTCACTCCATCCGCTGAACGCGCCATTACTGTCATCCCCGCTCTCAAACCAATCGGCAAAATTGCAAAACTGTTTGCACGGCATATGAAGGTGGAGGAGCAAGTGAAGCAGCTTCAAGCGCATGCATTCCCCGTATGCGTGGGCACACCGAATCGAATTTTGAAGTTGTTGGAAGCTGGTATGTATACTTTTTGGTTGGCTGATTTCTTTATTGCTAAAAGTTGGAATCTCTGAAAAAAGGTGCACTAAAGTCCGAGAATCTGGGATACGTTTTGCTGGATGGAACATCGCGAGACAAGAAGCTGCGCAGCTTCTTTGACATTCCTGAACTTAAATTGGATGTGATTGCGTTGTTGAAACTCGTGTCGGATAACAAGGTGATCGTGTTCTGAGCAACACAGTGAGGAATAAAAGTCCATCCCCATTCTCAAACTGCATCCGTCTTCTGGTCATGTTGACAGGAAGGGCCTTAGGAATTACCCCAATCTCATCAATGACACTCAAATGGAAATTAAAACCTTTGATTGCATTTATTTGGGAGCCATATTCCCCATTTCCACTTCGCACACAAGAGACTGCACACTTCACGTAAACGCGAGTGACAGATTCCCCTAGAACGACACCACGCCCCGCCAACAAAAAAGAAAGAGAAGAAATCCAAAATATTTAAGATCTTGGCTTCTCCTTCTTCTCCTTCCAAAGAGCCAGAAGCGACACTCCAGACACTTTGACAACCTTGAAACGGACACCTGGGATATCTCCGACGGCCTTTCCTTTACGACCGAAACCGGCAATCAGGACTTCGTCGTTTTCTTCAATGTAGTTGAGACAACCGTCATTTGGCACGAAGGCAGTGACCTTCTTTCCGTTCTTGATGAGTTGGGCACGGATACATTTACGAATGGCAGAGTTGGGCTGCTTGGCTTCGACACCACTGTAGAATAAAATTACTTAGTAACTATCGCCACACAGGGGGCAAACCACAAAAGAACAACACATACATCTTTTCCAAGACAATTCCCTTAGCGTGCGAGGAACCTCCGAATGGGGAGGACTTGAAAGCAGTACCGAGGGCACGCTTCTTGTACTGTTTGTCAGCCCAACGCTCCTCGCGTCTGTGGTTACGCAACTTGCGTGCGGCGTGGAGACCTCTTGGCTTGTTGGCGTGACCCATTCTGTCAAGAATGACAGAGTTAGATGGGGTGAGTTCGCAAGTTTGGATCCAATTTGAGAGATTTGAGTGTCCCCCATCGTGCAACAGCCCATCTCGTCCAAGCCAGACGGCCATAGATCGCAATCATTCGTCCAGTTCTATTCGATGCTGCTTCGATCGTTCCAGTGTCGAGGGAGGCTGCGCTGGGATGCGTGTTGCGGAGGGGAAGGTCATGCTCACGTTTATACACAAAAGGAAAATCCAACGAAATGGCAACCAAACAACAACCAAACAACGCCAGTTGCGCATTCATTCCCCGCGCATACCGCGATCGAATGTGGCGAAATGATTCAGAGCAGAAGATTTGGGTAAACTCCTGTAAAGAAGGTCCTTATCCAAGCAGTATCAAACTGGAGCAATCCATCCAAGTAAAGCTTTGGTACTCTCCCATTTCAAACGCTGCCAAACGCGTCAATTTCATATTCTCAACTCATTCCACATCGCTTTGAGTTTTGACCGTTGTGCGGCGTCAGTAACGCAACCAGTGCCTAAGACATGTTCACAATATGCGGTGCAAGTTCCAGCATATACGCGGCACACATGCAAAAGCCACAACGAGGGAATGGACGCAACGTCCCCCACTTTCCTCGGCATGCCCAGCCAAACCAGTAGATATGGGGCCACTGTTTTGCAAGTTGGGAACTGCAAGTAATCGCGCGTTTACCAACCAGATTTCATATGGACCTCTGAAGGATAGTGAGAACGACAAGCATCGTGTCACGCACAAGATCCGAAGAGTTGCAATAAAAATTCTGATAAAATGACAGTATCCAGAGTGTCAGAGGCTGTTTCATCCCTCTCCGTTACGGACCCGGCAGCACCTGCACCCGCAGCAACCAACCCCATCGATGCGGATGTCGACGAAGACGAAGACGATGAAGAGAACGATGAAAGTGAGATGTCCCCCCCTTCAACTTAACAACATAGCAAGAACCTCAACCAAAAAAAAAAAAAAAAAAAACAGACTCCCCCGACTCCAAATCGACTGACAAGAAAAAGAAGAAGAAGAAGAAGAACAAGAAGAAGAAGGCCGTTACGCTTGCAGACACCCCTTCCGTCAAAAAAACGGACTTTGTTCAAACGGCTCCACCCAGCATCCCCGTATCGCATCAATTCAATGGCGTGTACCCTGTTGGTCAGATTATGGAATACACTCATGTTGATAATACGTACCGAACTACTTCGGAGGAGAAGCGGGCAATGGAGAGGGCGAGCTTTGATGAGTACAATGAGGTGCGGCAGGCGGCTGAAGTTCACAGGTGAGCGCGGTATGCTCTTGGTTTCAAGATGCCGGGACCTGATGCCTTGCTTTTGGCTTTTTCAGACAAGTTCGAGCATATGCGCAACAAGTCATCAAGCCAGGAATGAGCATGATTGAAATCTGTGAAACGATTGAAAACGGGACCCGAACTTTGATTGAAGAGCGGGGCCTCGATGCAGGTTGATCTATCTGAAACCATTTCACACAGCAAATCTTCAAAGTCCTGATCTTTTTTTTTGATCAGGAATCGCATTTCCAACTGGGTGTTCTCTTAACCACGTTGCGGCGCACTACACACCAAATGCTGGGGACAAGACTGTTCTCGGGTACGACGATGTGATGAAGATTGACTTTGGAACGCACATTGGCGGCAAGATTATCGATTGCGCATTCACCATGACGTTCAACCCGGTGTATGATCGATTAAAGGAAGCGGTTCGAGATGCAACCAATACGGGAATCAGGGTGAAGCATTTTTTATTTTTATTTTCCGCCTTGGCATTTGCACATTCGTTTGCAACGATCCCACTCATTCTTAACTACGGTACCTGTACTTTTAGGAAGCTGGAATTGATGTCCGCCTGAGTGATATTGGAGCCGCAATCCAGGAAGTGATGGAATCCTATGAAGTCGAAATCGGCGGTAAAACGTACCAAGTGAAACCCATCCGAAACCTGAACGGGCATTCGATCGAAAAATACCAAATCCACGCTGGAAAAAGTGTCCCAATTGTGCGCAACGGGGACCAGACCAAGATGGAGGAGGGCGAATACTTTGCGATCGAAACGTTTGGAAGTACTGGGCGGGGTGTTGTGTTGGAGGATATGGAATGCAGTCATTATATGCGAACGTTTGATATTCAACATGTTCCTTTGAGGTATGTATTCTGGGTGGTTTCGCACTTGTAGAGGTTTTCGCTTGACCGAGCTTTACACTTTTTTTTCCAGATTACCAAAGGCGAAGCAACTTCTCAACACCATTAACCAAAACTTCGGGACGCTCGCATTCTGTCGCAGATACCTGGACAGACTTGGCGAAAAGAACTACTTTATGGCGCTCAAGTCGCTGGTGGACAGTGGGTTGGTTAACCCGTACCCACCCCTGGTCGACATTAAGGGCTCTTACACGGCTCAGTATGAGCACACAATCCTTTTGAAACCAACGTGCAAGGAAGTGTTGACACGGGGCGATGATTACTGAGTCCGAATTTGTTATTTTTTTTATTTTTATGATGACTTGATAAAATCACTTTGAACAAAGCGAGAGATGGACATTCGAAGCTTCTTTGCCCCTGTCCAGAGCAAGGCCAAACGAGAACCGCCAGCGGATGCAGTGAAGACCGAAGCAGGTCCTCTGGGCACCCCGACCGCAGAATCAGAAGAACCGGACGAACTCAACGGCGACTCTGACCAAGTGAAGGGCTTATCGTATGTCGAGCAGTGGGACACAGTTGTCGAATCCTTCGCTGAAGCCAATGCAGACAGTGAGCGACACCTCCTCGACGGCGACGAACGCGCAATTGTCGACACATTCACAAGCTTATCCACAAATGCGCGGCTCATGTTTGTACGGATCATGATGCGCAAGCACAAGGTGGAGCGTGTGAGCAAGTTGGTGTTTGCGGATGAAACGAGTATGAATGAATTGGCGGATGCTGGGTTGGTGAGAATGGATCCTGTCGAGTCACTCTCTGCGATGCTCTACCTGCTCTCAAGGGATGAACTCATGGTCTTGGCAAAGCTGTTTCGCGTTCCACGGGCATCATCGCTGTCTGTGGCGCAGTTGAATGCGGCTCTGGAAGACGCCCACGCCACATCTTCCCGCTCGTTCTCGTTTGACAACTTTTCAGAGTCGACCAACTCGATCTTGTTGGACAAAGTGAAAGCCATTCTTAGAAGGACGCTGATTGTGCCTGGGGTGGTTGTTGACCTGTTTCGAACCCTGTTCTTTGTGTATAATCGTGAGAAGCATTGGACTGATAATCCATTCCTGGTCCATGTTCGAGCCAATTTGCGCGTTCGAAGGCTTAATTACGAGCAGTTTACTGTGAGAAAGTAAGCCCTCTTCGTTGCTATGGCATCGTCACACACTGAACACGTTTGTTTGGCAGATGCACGCTGACTTGGCCAACACGTGATGATCTGGTCGAGTTTATCCGCATGTGCAAGCTTCAAATCGAAATTGAGAGCCTTATTCAGTCCGTGACAGGCATGAAGTCAGAGCCAGATCGACAGCTGGTCTGGCAGAAAGTTGTCGCACTTGCTGAACCGTGCATGCAAGTGTTTACTCAATGGCAATATGATTTCCCTGAAGACGGGCATGTTTCTGGGATACCATGGTGTGTATGTATTTTATCGTGGTCCTTGTGCAGCTTTATTTTTAAATAGTGTGTATCAGGCTTGCGTCGTTCACTGGCGGCATGAAGTCCACATCGATCCTCAAGCACCTCGCCTCAGCATACAAGCACCTCAATCTCTTGAAGCAAGCAAGCGACTTGTACGCCACACTTTTGTCGCACAAAATCACAGGTTTAAAACGCGGTCGCGGTAAAATGTGGGAAGAATATCTTTTACTGCTCACTAAGCAAGGCCGCGTGGAAGAAGCGCACGCGAAAGGACTTGACGCGCTGGCAGACAACGCGCTCGAGTTTGGCGCGCGTCGAAGCGTCGAAGCGCGTCTTCGGCGTCTTTCCAACCAGAAAAGCGCAACTAAAGAAATGGCGCGTCACAAAGTTGCGGCGCTCGATTTGAACCTTTCGACAAAGCGGCTTGAATCTTGTTTCACAAGAATTGTTGTGGCCAAAAAGACGTTTAGTTCAACTGGAAGAAAGGCGCTCTACTCTTGCATCAATAGCGGCGAGGACTGTCACGTTGAACAACTTGCTCTCAACGAGTATGAGCGGCTGGGCTTTAAAGGGCTGCATTCAGAAAACAGTGTTGTCACCACGCTGTTTGGCATGCTATTTTGGGACATGCTGTTTGACGATTCCGTGCCTGGCGTGTTTGCATCCCCGTTTCAGGATGCGCCCTTGGACTTTAACACAGAGTTTTTCTATGCTGCACGGCGGAGTCGCATTGATGCCAGGCTGGCGAATCTGGATTTGGGCGTGTTTGATGAAACAGATTGGGAGCCTGGTCTCAAACTCGATTTTTCGAAGCCTGGTGAAGCTGAGAACGCAAGTATCAGCAGCAATGACATCAAACTAGATTGTATCAGCGGTGACGAAAATAGTGTCCTTGCTTCGGTTCACTCGTCAAAACTTGATTCAAAGCACACTCCATTGCACGTAGCAATTATATCCCACATTGACGCAACACACCGCAAAAAAGCAACCCAATGCAGAGGTGTACACTGGAATGCATTCACAAGGCCAGAAATCCTCGAAATTGCACGGTGTTTCACTGGCCACCAAATATCAACAATCTGCCGGGCATTCATTGAGTCGTATGGTGGGCATAGCGGCGGTGTGCCCGATTTGTGTGTATGGAATCCAGAGTCGAATGAGGTAAAGCTTGTAGAGGTGAAGGGGGAAGGGGACACGTTGTCGGCAAGTCAGATTATGTGGATTGATTTGATGGTGGCGTGTGGGATATGCGTGGAGTTGTTTCACGTGCAGCTTCCAGAGTCTGTGGGCAAGAAAAGGAAAACATGTAAATGAAATACGAAGGAGAGTACAAATATGGCTTGGTTAGCCTGTTCTGCTTGATAGTATACAAGGCGGCAATGCGAGGATCGTGACTTGGCCCTGAATCGTTGCCTCCCTGCCCAAGTGGGAGAGACCCCCGGCAGAGGTCCAAGGATATAGTCATGTTCCCTTTCAGACGTTGGTTGGATAGTTTCTGATTCAAGATCGTAGCTTTGGTAAGGTGCTTGTGAAAATTAAGATTTACGGTCTTGGCAAAATGGACTTGGCAAAATGTTGGTAACTGCTCGCTCTTAACCCGGGTCCGCAACGCAACACGTCGGGCAGTCTGAATAGAGCGTGTAAACACCGAGTGATAGTACCTTGTTGCTGTCTTCATGGAGACAGACGATCACAGGTGACCGGTAGCAGGGCCTGGACTGAGGTGGCAGCTGATCATACGGCATTAGCGCGGTCCAGCTCTCTTATCAACGCAACACAATAAATAAAGCTTATCAGGAGAGAGTGCGGGCAGGTTTTTGTTCGGTGACTTCACTTCACTTTGAATATATTTGGAAGCAAATGGGTGCATGCAGCACACTTAAAAATGACACTGCACATACGCACTGGAGAGCGCACAGCCGTCGGCAGATACCTTGGCTTTGACCACATTACTTTCTGGTAAGCTAGATGTCGCTGCAGCCTCGTGAGATTCCAGTGAATATCTGACTTTCCGCTTCAAAATAGGGTCGGAAACGCCAAACAAGCAGCCTCTTACTACGTCACCAGATGTGAGTGCGCTTGAACGATAACCTGCTCGTACATCATTCACCACTAAGCGTATCCCTTTTTCAGTTGGCTTCGAACCAGTCGGATACAAGGGTCTCGAGACTGGCAGCAGAGCATTCGTCAGCCACGCCGTGCGCCAGAACGATATCGTTTTCATCTTCCAGTCTTCGCTCGAACCAGGAAACAAAGCGTTCGATGAATTTGCGAGGTGAGTCGTTTATTCAATTGCTGTTCAGCCAGCCAATTCCTCATCATCATTTCATTCGCGAATCACAGCAAGCACAGTGATGGAGTCAAGGATGTTGCCTTCACTGTCAATGATTGTCGCAGAATCTGGAAGAAGGCCGTGGAACGTGGAGCCATGAACGTTCTTGCGCCATTTGAATTGAAGGACGAGTTTGGAAGCGTGATTGTTGCGACAGTTTCCATGGTGATTTCCAAAGCAGATTGATTGCTGAAAACCATTGCTAAACAGTTCCATCTTTCAGGACGGCGATGTTGAGCATTCATTTGTTGAACGCGCTGGATGCACTGGACCTTTCCTCCCCGGATTCATAACCCCAGTCAAAGATCCGCTTACAGATTTACTACCTGCAACAGAGCTCCTCGGCATCGACCACTGTGTTTTCAGCGTGCCAGAAAACGAAATGTCACCAGCTTCAAAACTGTACGAAACCGCGTTTGACTTCCGCCGCTTCTTTTCCGTGGATGACAAGGGTTTCCACGACAAGCATTCTATCCGACAATCCATTCCCATGGCCGACTATGACGAAATGGTCAAGATGCACATCTACGAGCCCTCTAATGGCAAAAACTCCGAGACGCAAGAATTTGTCAAGTACAATGGCGGCGGCGGTGTTCAACGCGTTGCCTTTGGAACCAACGACATTATCAAGAGTGTCTCGAATTTACGGGCACGTGGGGTTGAGTTTATGCCCATCCCTGCGGCGTACTACTCGCACCTGGCAGAGTGTTTAGAAGAATACAAGTGCGATATCGCTGAGCCCCTGGCAGTGCTCGAACAGTTGGGAATTCTTGTCTACTATGATGAAGAAGGAGGTTACCTGCTACAAATCTTTTCCAAGCCTGTGGTCGACAGACCCACTTTGTCAATTGAAATCACCCAGCGTGTCAACTTGCTCGCAACTTTTTGATGTTGTCCGATCCCATGCTGTTGAAGCCAATCAAGCCTGCATACTCCAGCATGTCACCATTAGCCTTCAAGCATGATGTGGAAGTTTGGAATGCCAGTAACAAACCGGAGCTGGACTATACAAACCTGTCTGCGGAGCAAAAGCAAAACATAATGAAATTCTCTGCAGACAGTTACATGTTCTATCTTTCATAGAGCTGGGAAGCTTTGTTTTCGTCATTTTGTGGGGTTGCGACATCATTCCCAATCATTGCGGTATTGGTCGAGTATTTTTCGCCGAATTTTGTGCCAACGCTGAGTCCAAAGCACCCATGGCAGATGTTATACCACAAAACTACCTTCAACTCATCACAGCAGGAGAAAACACGCGTTTTTTATTCCGAATGAAACGTAATTCAAGCCATCTTGTGTGCCCCAAGCCTCTCACTCTGCACATCCAAAAGCCCTGCGCGACTCGAATCTCTCGGCAACCCACCACTGCCACCACCACCACCACCACCCTCTGCACTCCTTCTAGAAGCATCCAAACCACTTCCACCAGCCTCCCCCCTACCACCTCCTGCATTTTCCTCTGCCCACCGGAACACGTCATCATCATCCTCCTCATTGCCTTCGTCATCGTCTTCAAACTCATCACCCAAGTCTTCCAATGTATCGTCTGTATGTGCAGTGTGCATCGTGCGCAAATGAATCTTTCGTTGTGTCGGGTTCGTCAATCCAGGTCCACCGGGTACAATCGGTTCGTCGTCTTCATAGTCGTCACCGGCAAGCTGCTCCAACCCATATCGCTGGTTGTTTTCTGTTGGACGCCACAGGAGCGCGATGCTGAGGTAGATTACGAGGTATAAAATGTTGAGCCAGCCGTCAAGGAGGAGCCAGCGGTACTGCCAGTAGATGGGGAGCCATTCAGGGTCCATGCGCTTTTTGAATGCAACCTGTGTATGATTTTTGGTATTAATTTCCGCTTGCGGCAAGTGACTCGGACAGCGGATTCAAGTACCGTGTTGACGACGAAAAAGATGACCAAAACGACAGCAGAAAACACCAGAATTCTCCACAGACCTGTTCCCAAAAAGAAAAAAAAATCGCGAAATGAGAAACGCGCGGAAACCGCACAAAAAAAAAGTTCTGCGGTTGCCATACGTTGGTACATTAGCAGCTTGATGGGTTGTCTTCGAGCAGCCAGGTTTTCCATCGTGTCAGTTAAACCCTGAAAGAAATATCGCATTCATACATGAGGGAATTCACGAAATAAACTGCGCGCCACTTACATTCAGAATGGAGTAGTAAAACACGGTCATTGCAAATGAAAGAGGTAACGAAAACAGGAGCGCTAATCCAGGTGACCTTTTGGACGACCAAGGTAATAAATTTCACATTGAAGCCCTTACGCTGTTTTAAAATTCGATAATACACTCACACGTCGTTAATGACAAGAGCTCCGGCCCCGTACAACACGCCAGCCAAAAAATGTATGACGCCCAATATAACACATTTTTTCATATTAGTTCCAAGAGTAGGTCTGAAATAAATCTGGTGAGCAACAGAAAAAAATATGCGCAGCACAACTCAACTTGACAACCCCATATCCAAGCGACACAATCAAGAGCATAAAAAATGAGATCGAATTTCGCGCCGCGTTGAGGATAATGACCATCACGAGCATAAAAATGTGTGGCTCTCCGTTCAGATTGAAGTCCTCATAGTATCCCTTTGAATGAAAAATCAATAAGCGTCAGTGCGGGTTGGAGAAAGCGGCAACAACTAATTAGAATACTCAACGTAATTGAACGCCATTTCGACCATCAAAAAGAAGGTGACGCCTGACAAGTAATGCTGGAGCTGAAGAATTTCCCTCCAAAACATCCATGATCGCACAAACCAAAGCGCTCCAATCACTAAATACGTGATCGAGAGTCCCAGGAACAACTGACAAGTTCCGACGATAAGAAGTCTTCTAAGAGAAAGAAAGAAATCAGAAGGAAACGCACCCCCAACTTTGGAAAGTCAGCGCCGGGAAGCTTTCCATACGGCGCTTCAAACGAGAGCTTCAAGTCAAACTCCAAGCTTTTTAATTGCTCCGGGTCGCTCGATTCAACGGCAACGCAGTACAGGCCTGTTGAGGGAAAGTCGAAGCTGTTTCTCCAAATCGAGGCTTGGAGCGTGTCATTGAAAATGAACGGCTTGTTGAGATACGGATATACGAACGGGACCGTGTCTTGCACGATAAACTGTCCGGCACAGTATTTTCCTGGTCCGCACTTTGTCGACAAGTTAAAGCCCTCCAAAGCCATGAACATGACGAAAAAATGCGCACCAAGCTAGCACGTCCAGTATCGGGATCTACAAATCGTTTCTCGTCCGACATTTCATACACTGCGAGGAAAGCAGTTGAGCGATCAATTCGAGCAACACAATGAAGGGCGTTACCTAGAACCGACAGCATCATTGGTGTCTCCGCTTTTGCCGCGTCATTTGCAATCATCATTTTCAGCCAGGATCCGGCGAGCACGCCAGTGCAGACGGTGGGATCCCATGAATTCTGGAAGCGAGGGGGAATGAGCAGCTTGTCGAGGCAATGCGTCTCAACTAACGAGTGAGACAGAGTATGCTGAAGCGCCCGTGAGCAGCATCAGCAGCAGGAGCAGCTGCTGGGCCAGTCGGGCTGTCGTTGGTGACTGCATGGGCTGCATTTTTGTGCTTATGTGTAAATATGACGCCAACTCAGCTTTTTTGGACTGGGTATAAACTCTGAGACGCAAGAATTTGTCAAATACTATGCCGGCGCCGGTGTTCAACGCGTATCCTTGAAAACCAATGATATTATCAAGAGTGTTTCGAATTTGCGGGCGCGAGGTGTCGAGTTTATGCCTGTCGCCGCGTCATACTACTCGCATCTGGCAGAGTCTTTGGAAACAGCCAAGTGCAATGTTGTTGAACCCCTGGCTGTGCTCGAAGAGTTGGGGATTCGTGTCGACTCTGATAAGGAAGGTTACCTGCTACAAATCTTCACCAAGCCTGTGGTCGATAGGCCCACTTTGTCCATTGAAATCATCCAACGAGACAAATGCGCAGTATTCAGTTCTGTTGCTGACAAGTTCAAGTACTACATGACCCACCCAATGATCTTGGAGCTACGCAAGTCTCCATTCGCAAGGGGGTCGCCCTTAGTCTTTCAGCTGCCTGTGGAAGTTTGGAACGCCAGCAACGAATTAAGGTACATAGCAATATCAGCTGCACTACTAAACTTAACAGGATCTGAACCCTCAATCAAATTATGTAGATAACAGACTTGACCTCTGGGACCCAAGCTGGACTATACAAACCTATCTGCGGAGCAAAAGCAAAACATGATGAAATACTCGTCAGACAATTACATGTTCCATCTGTTTCGCAATGAAACCGTTGAACGATACGTTCTTGACAGATGGCAGTCTGCAGAGGAGTGGAACAAAGGACCAATTGATGAAAAGAGACGTTGCCTGAAGGAGTATAGAGCCTTGAGCTTCTCACCGGGCTTTCTGTGCAACAGACAAGAGTTTCTCAATAGAATCTTGCGCAATGATATGACAAAGGCTGTTGTCATTGAGGATGCTAAATTGGCTCAGACGATAGAAGAGCTATCATTCTCAGGAAGATCCCGCAAATATGTTAGGTCAGACATCTTTGACAGTCCAAGCATTCAAGCCGCAATTGGTTCTGCCGTGACTTTGGATTTGGATGTCGTCTCACGGCTCATGCATGAGACGTTAAATATGTATTGCCGTATCCTTCAGACATTGGCCGGCTTGCTGTTATAGAGAGTACAAAGACGGAGGAAGAAGATTTGGATGGTGAAGGGAACCAGTTTTGTACTCAAAGTTTGTGTGCGTTGCCAAGGAATGGGGAAATGGTAGTTTGGGTTGTGCTTGTATGACCAGTGTTTTTAGGACCATTGAGCTGTTGTGTGTTGTATTGTACGAAAAGATGATGGTGAGCAATGAATGCGAGGATGGAATGCTGCAGCAATAAGTTTGTGGTTTTGCTGAGACTGTGACTTTTTGGGTTCTGCATAACCCCGAATTTCCAAGATCCAACTGTGAATCAACAGTGGCGGCTCTATCACTCTCACAAGCATTTCGCAAAAAATTGTCTCCTCTCCCATAGGGTGGGCGAGCTCTTTGCTCAAGATTCCGAAAAAGGCTTGACGAACGCTTGAAACTTGACGCGCGTGTATGCGCAAGTTTTCAAGAGCTGAACTTGTTGTTCGTACGATAGAATAATGTTCTTAGTCCGCATAAGATTTTATTTGAAGCCGTGTAATCGGAGATGATCACAACTTGGCAGCAGTCTCGGAAGAAAGAACGCAAACACCGCCAGCAATTACAATCTTGGTTCCAACACTGGCAACATACGCAATCACAACTTCACCGTTCTGCTCAGACACTTTCCAAATGTTTGTTGTGAGAACGTCGCCGGGGTACACTGGGGACGCGAACTTTCCAGTGATGGACTTGAAACGAGCGGCATCGTTTTTGGCAACGTGCTTCAAAATGGCGGTCGCAGAGAAGCCAAACGTGCAGAGCCTGGGAATATAAGTGTGAGTCAGTTTATCAACGCAACTAGCAAGAAGCCCGCGACGAACCCGTGAAGAAAAGCGCCATTCATTCCAAGCTTCTTGCCAATGCGAGGGTCCGCATGAAGTGGGTTATAGTCTCTGTAAATACAAGCAAGTCAGTTTCAACGCACAACGCATAACCGCAACACGAACCCAGAGAGACGGTAGAGCAAGGCTTGATCAGGAGAAATGGTCACAACTTCAACAAAGTCAGGCGCACGTGCTGGAACCTTCACATCTCTAGCTGGCTTGGGACGTTTGGGTCCCTGGAAAATAAAGAAGTGTGAGTTTTCGACTAAACGCCAAGAATTCCCAAAACTCACATTGAAATTTCCAGCGCCAATCACAAACGCGGCAGAAACCATTCGCACCAATGTCTTTCCATGCGCATCCACCATCAAAGTTTCGTTTTCGGTAATCATTCCTTTGCCGGCATCGTACACGCCAATCATTGTGTTCTTAAGCGTGAACTCGCCTCCATTTGCAGGGACGGGCGCAAGGACTTCGATAGTTTGGTCACCGTGGACGAGGCGGCTCAAATCAATCTTGGGAAGACCCTGTATTGGATTGTTTATCACCGTAAGGAACAGAAGAAATGGGTGTGGCAATATAAACGCACAGGAATGTTGAACGTGTTTTTCATCTGGTCGGCGTAAGAGTTTACGTCTTGGTAGTTTCCTGGGGTGGATACGTGAGGATCGGGTGCTTGGCTTCTCTGAATGCAAAATGACGAAAATGCCAACCTTTGAGGGGAAGGACCAGAGGGTAGGTCGGGAACGCGCAGAAGCCGTTGTCTAGTGGACGTACGCACTAAGATTGAGTCTCATGCCTGTGCAGCGGTGCGATGAGCGTGCTTACCCAGCTCGTACGTGAACTTGTGGTCAGTGGCGCCGACAGCAAGCGCATACAGAATAAGGTCACGGCGGTTGTAGGACACCTTTCTCGCGATAGAAGAGAGTGAGACAGGGGCGAGATGCAGAACGCGAGAGGCAGCGGTGGGTCACCTTTTGGTCTGGAGACTTGAAGCCAACGGCCTTTGAGAGATCCATTTCTGAGTTTAGTTTTACTCAGAACATCGCGAAACAGAAATGCTGTCACAGGAGGCGCCTGTTCAGCTTTAACTGAAACGATTCTGGCTGCTGCCCAAACATGCTGTGCGAGGCCGTCCTGAGACAGCCATCGCAGATTCCGTGCGTCCGTCTGATCGATCCAACACTGTTAAGTGCGTGCACACTGACGACGACCCTCGCTGTCGATAACCAAATGGCTGGATATCGACATGACCCATCGACATGACCCAAAGCCTATGGAAACACGCTATTGAATGCATCGAAAGGTGAATTCATTCTTATTCGTCATTCTCGCTTGGCGCTCAGCGCACACCATTATTTTCTCAACAACAGACATTCAACCCCATAAAGCCTTTATTCCTGACTCTCATTGATCAACATCTCACACCTGCATTAACTGGCAGGGGCGAAGGGGATTCTCGCAGTCAAACCATACATTTTCATTGTTGACATCATGTTTCATCGTCGTTATCGAAAGAAGAAGGAATGAACTATGTCTCGCTTGCTGTATCCATACGTTGCCGTTGGGGTGGCAGCAGGTTTATCATATCCGTACGCGATAGGATTGTACTCGAAGGCAGCAGCGGGGGTAGCAGCTGGTTGGCTGTATCCATGGTCTATTGCATCCAGTTTGTTCTTTCTGTATCCTAGGGGTAGCTTATCGTATCCGTGTGCGGCTGGGTCTGGCTTCTTATAACCATATGTGGGGCGTGCTTCTCATATCCATTTGCCACCGGAGCGGCAGTCCAGAGTTTACCATCAATCCAACACTTTCAGTGCGCGCATCATGACGACGCTCGCTGTCGATTACCTGATGACCAGAGGTGGACAGAATCAAATGTGCAATAATCAAACGTGCTCGCAAGAAATAATCGTAACTCTATAGTGTGCCTAAAGTTGTAGAGATTATCGGGGATCTAGCTCAAATGGTAGAGCGCTCGCTTAGCATGCGAGAGGCACTGGGATCAATGCCCAGGTTCTCCACTTTTTCTCTTCTTTGATCATGCACACAATTTTTTTATACGAAAATAAGCTCCATGAATCACCACGGAATGGCGAGTATGCGGATGTTTCATCGGCAGTACTCGAGTGTGGCCAAGAAGCAGTCACTGTACGAAGTATTGGGAGTATCCGTGGACGCCAGCAAAGCCGCCATCAAGACGCAGTTCTACGCGCTGTCGATGGTGCACCATCCAGATCGAAGCACCGACAAAAGCGAAGCCGCAACAGCCCGATTCATACGCATCAACGAAGCATACTCCCTTCTCTCGGACGATTCGAAGCGGAGAGAATACGACAGGGAGCTGAACGTAAGATTTGTTTTGAAACATGTGTGGCCGGTATTGATGGCGCATCATGCCTTGCTTAAATATACAGTTCAAGTCGGAATCAGCACAAACTCGAACTGGCTTTAAACAGACGATGCGGCGGCATGCAGGTTTCCATCCATTGTTGCCTTTTTTATGCACCCTACGCACACTCAAAACGGCGATCTGGAACAGCGCAACCACAGCGAAACTCGCTTCATCCTGATGACTGGATTCTGTATCGAGGGACAGGGAGGAAGCAAGCGCATTCTTTCTATGACTACAGTGCGCACCAGAAGGGACACTATGAGCAGGCTGATTGGTCAAACACAACCGCATCACCGAGACCCATGTCCAACAAAGTAAGGAATCTTGAGTCTTTTGTTATATCTTTGCATGTCGCGTAACAGTTTCTTCTTGAAAAAACCAGACTCGCGCGAAATATCACGACATGATGCGGGAGGAGGGCAAAAAGACTCCAAAAGTTGTGCTTGGATGGCTTGTGTTCGGGACGAGCTTATTTTTCTTGCTTGAACGAGGATATATTCAAATGATATTCATGTAACTTGGCACGAAACAGTTTCTTTTTTTGAACTTGCGACGAAAACGCACAAGCGTCCATTATTGGGGGAAAATAGAAACCACTACTTCATTCATTACGCAAAATACGCTTTGCACATACTGCGAACGCATGTTGTGAGATATCCACTCTCAAACAAGTTCCAAAACGACAAACACCCACAGTTTTTATTCCCCATTTAAATTCTGGAACGCTCAGGCAATCTCTCCACAGTCTTTGATTGTAATCTTGACTTTGGTTTTGCCACTCTCGGATCCGAAACCTTCAATCTTTTTAACGACATCCAGACCTTTCGTGACCGATCCAAACACAACGTGCTTTCCATCCAAAAAGCCAGTCTTCACCGTGCAGATGAAGAATTGGCTTCCATTCGTGTTGGCTCCAGCATTCGCCATGGACAGGATACCAGCTCCAGTGTGCTTCAATTTAAAGTTTTCGTCCTTGAATTTCTCGCCGTAGATTGATTTTCCACCGGTTCCATTATGCTTTGTAAAGTCGCCTCCCCTGTTGAAACAATTATCAGAGCTTTGATCCTGTGACATGGGGCAGAATATATGTGTGCCACTCAACTGGCACATGAATCCAGGAATCACACGGTGGAAACTAGAATTCTTGAAGCCGTATCCTTTTTCGTTTGTGCACAAGGCGCGAAAGTTTTCGGCAGTTTTTGGAACAACATCGGCACGCAGCTGTAAAACAAAAAGATGCATTACGCAATCAGCATATATTGCATGAAAAAAAAGCTGCTACTTCACGCGTGTTACCTCCATCTCAATTCGACCCAAAGAAGTGTTCCCAGCCGCCATTTCGAAAAATACTTTTGGGTTCCCAGTCTTTTTCGGAGCAGCAACAGCCTCGCCGTCAACTTTAGATTTCTTGCTGGCAGAGTCTGGCTTCTCAACAACCTCCTCCTCCGCATCGTCATCCGCCTTACGCTTCTTGGGTGTCGATTCTTCTTTGATCTCACCACACGATGCAATCATAATTTTTTGCCTGGTGGTTCCAGAGCTGGAGCCGAAGCCTTCGATTTTCTTGACAATGTCCAAGCCCGTCACGACGGATCCGAAAACAACGTGTTTGCCGTTCTAAAAAGAGCGCATCGTCAACAACCAAACACGCAAATTAAAGCGTTTTTTTTCGAAATGATTCGTCAAACCAAATGTGGCGTCTTTCCCGTGCAGATAAAGAATTGAGATCCGTTGGTGTTTTTTCTGTCAGGAGTTTTCGAGAAATCAGTGGTCGCCACACAGGCAACAACCAGAATTGAATCTGTTACCCAGCGTTCGCCATAGACAGGATACCCGCACCAGTATGCTTCAGCTGAAAGTTCTCATCCTTAAACTTCTCGCCGTAAATGGATTTGCCGCCGGTTCCGTTGTGCTTTGTGAAATCACCTCCCCTGGAATACAAGTATGAGAAGACACGTCTTTCAAGAAGGAACAGGGACATTCAAGAAGGAGCAGGGACAAGTGTCACTCAACTGGCACATGAATCCAGGAATGACTCGATGGAAACTCGAGTTTTTGAAGCCAAAGCCCTTCTCGTGGGTGCAGAGTGCGCGAAAGTTTTCGGCGGTTTTAGGAACAACGTCGGCGCGGAGCTGTTTGATGTGCGGGGGGATACTGTGATGAGCTCGGGTCTTGTCTGGGAACTATTTCGATCTTTCTGTATATACCTCCATGACGATTCGGCCCAAAGCCTTGCCGTTGGCGGTCATGTCAAAGTAGACGCGGGGATTCTTCTGCGCATTGGATTCGAGTTACGGGGCTAAGATCGTGAGGAGCGAGCAGTTGGTCGCACGTACCTTGTCAGACATTTCTTGGTTCCTTTTCTGAAAACTCACTCTCCGAAAAAAAAGAAAGAAAGCTCAACAGCTTCAGCCGTTTGTCTGGACCAAGAACACCATTAGAAAGTACAATAAAGACATCCTCGGCGGGATCGCATTTCTCGTTGGCGTGAACCTCGCTGGGCTTGACCTTGTCCCTTGCTGCTGAAGAGATGTTTTTGCCGTTGCTCGCACACAGTGCAGCTCAACGCAAGCTCGGTCTTCAAACGGCGTCCGAAATCCCGCTGTACCCGTTGAGGCAGGTATATGAGATTGGGATGGCCCCGATAACAATCAAATGATAAGTCTCCAAGCCGTTGCGGCATTCTCCGCCCCTCATCACCCAAGACCATCGAATAGTGTCGGAATCAGCAGACTACCAAAAATGTGAGTTTTATATAGAACGCATTGAGATAAGCATTTAACGCGTCTGTAATCGTGTTGTCTTGAGTGCAGCATGTGGCCACTATTGCAAGAGCAGTCGGACGTCATCCAATCGCATCGAAAGATTCGGACATCTCTTTCCCATGGAAAATAAAGCCGTTTTAACTGAAGAGATGGAACAGTGTTGGTACGATCAATAAATAAATTTTGAACCAGTTCAAACATTTTATCAGCATCAAAACAAAAGCAGTAGCAGCAATGCAGCAAGTCTCCGACAGTCCGAACATTGGAAGCGACGCCGAATCCGAAAACTTGGATGTGGAAGAAGGTGAGTGTATCTGTCAATACACAGGCAGAATTCGCGCTGATGGCTACCTCTCCAGATCTTGACTACACACTGAGCAAAGAGCTCCTGAAACGCGAGAAAGAATACATGTCAGTTCTCTCGCGTATTGCCTTGCCTACCTTAAAACCTTACCTGGACTTTGTACATCAGACGCAGAAACAAGGAGATCCAGGCCAAGTCCGAGCAAGTCGTCAAGAAGGCCGAGCTTCTTGTGGTAAAAAAATCATTTCGCGACTTCGCAGCATCAAAACAACACCAAACGCAATTGCATTTTGCAGAAAGAGGGAAAACAGCAGCTCGAAAAACCAATCGCGTGTTTTCTGAATCAAACACAGCTGGACAACAACGACTTGGACGAAAACGCAGACAACAACAATGCAGTACCAGTCATAAGCCGCGCGGCTGAATACGCTCCAATCGTATCCAAGCCTGCCCCTCCGAAACGGCCCACATCAATCTTGAAGTCAAACTCCAAAAGGCCTGCACAGACACACCAAAATCTCTCACAACAAAAACAATATCACGTCAAAGATCGGTCTGCGACTCCACAGGTTTTAATTTTTTTCTGCTACTGCCCTTGTTGTGAATGCTGCAAAAGGACCTTAAAAATCAACGTATATGATTTCCCAGACCAAAGCCGCGGATCAGCCTCGATCATCATCCACGTAAGTATCGATACGAAAAAACCAAACTTGCGCCTTACAAAAACGCGCAAAATAAAACAGGCGCCCAAAGTCCGCAATGTCGGCAGCTCGAAATCATGCCGAGGCTGGCCACAACACAAGCGTCTCTGATTCTATACCAGAGCATTTAAAACCTGCACTGGGACCTATCGATGAAGGCATCGGACTGGAGGCAACCAATCGGCTGTTGAAGGCAAAGTTGGTGGTGGTCCAAGAAGAGATGGAGAAGATTGTCAAGAACCAAGGAATTAAGGTTCTTACGTGCTTTCTGAATTCGAAGCATTGTTAATATACTCATGATCGGAACCAGGACAGCGCAATAGCAATGCTGGAGGAGAAACTCAAGTTTTTCGATGAGGAACGGTCCAAGATTTCCAAGAAGATGCAGACACTCCAGGTTTATTCATGCGGGTTGATTTCTTTGCAGTACTTGCGCTGAATACCTCTTCGGCCTTGGTCCTCTCCGCATGTCCGTATCTTGTTATTAGTCCCAAATCGAAAAGGTCACGAAAGCGAACATTGACTTGAAGGCTAAAAATGAAACATTGGAAGCCGAGCGAGGCTCTCTGAAAAAGGTGCGTGCAGATTGTTGCCGTAATTGAACGCTGATTGCGTTTTGAAAAAAAAAAGGAGCTGGATGCCGTTTCAAAGTCGCAAAAGACGGTCGAGAGCGACGTCAACTCGAAAGATCTCAGGTGCGTTTTGTGAGAGAAAGGATGCGCGCAGATGGCTGACATTGATTCTTGTCAGATTGAATCGCGCTCTGGAGGAAGTTGACAAGCTGAAACAGGCCCTGGGAAAGACGAACTCCGACTCCAAGGTATTGTAGGCTTTCACTTTCAACACTACTACCCACTAAAATCCAATGCACCCAACGCACTCAACGCGCACAGGACAAAATGGAGACCCTCAAAAAGAATCAGCACGACCTACTCAACGAAAACAAGAAACTGGTGAAGCAGAAGGCAGAACTCCTTGGAATCTTCAAGAAACAAAACCTGCTGATCGACAACTTGAAGCGGCAGAAGCTTCATCTGGAAGCAGCAGCACTGCTCGATTTCAGCGAAGAAGAGTTTGTTCGGGCGCTCAACTGCCGCCCAATGGCTGGGCGCGATGTGTGAGAATAAAATGCTGCAACCTGTTTAAATATTTATTGGCTGTAAAATATAAAATGGGCCGTGCACAAACTATGGCTCTCGTGGCCGGCGCCGGGACAATTGGCTGGGTTCTGCTCATGCTGCACGCCACCTTCCTTCCGTTTTTGGGGTTGCCAAAGTACGTTGACGAAGTGGCGCCTGTGGTTCGTACTCTCTTGCTCGCACTTGTGGAAGCTGTTTTAAACGCAGCCTTCGAAAACACAGCTTCCTCTTTGGTGTCTTGTTGCATTTGGATCTTACTCGCTCGCATCCATCGGATACGCACTGGTCACGTTCGGGGACTGTCCTGAAGCACATCTCTCACTTATGAAGGTGAGCACTTAGCAGTCGATTTGAACCGTGTCCTCATCAATTCATCGCTTGCAGGAAATAACGGAGGCCAAAATAGATCTCAAAAGACGTGGCATTCAGATGAATTGAGTTGGGGGAGGCCTTGTTTACGAAGGTTGTTGAATAAAGCCGAGGCAGCGTCACTCTTGCATATGCCCGTACTGCCCACTTTAAGTCGCCCTCAATGCGTGCGCTGTTGCGGGATTCTATGGGAAGACACTCGTCTTCGTCAAGGTTTTTAAAAGTATGGGATCGAACATGCACACTGGTGAAATGAAATTGCTGAGGCAACTGGGACCGATGTTATGAAGAGTAAATATGGGAGCTGCGAGTCGCGCTTCGATTCATCACACGGCCCATCCCGCTCTCTTAGTCCGAATGACCACCCACTCCAGCCGCCACCGCCAGTACCTTGGACGGACACGCATTCACATTACCCCTTCTGATTGCCGACTGCTGATTGCTGCTCCTCAGTCTCGCTCTCGAATAACAAATGAGATTTCTTGTCAGTTTCCTCGGCCAAAGTCATCTGCCCAAACTCGAATGAAATTTACCAAATGAATGAGACACAGCGTATAAAGCACGACTCAACGCGACACCAGAAAAAAGTCATAAACCGTAGAGCCTTCCACCCACTCGCTTTAGAAACCAAACAATGCTCCTCGCCGCCATCACCGCCGTCCTGGCCTCTGTCGCCTCAGCCCAATTCTGCGCTCCCTCAACCGCATCCTGCCAGATCCAATCCGATCCATTTGTAAACACCTTCCAAAGCACAACTATCGAAGTCCACACCACTGGCACCATGTACGCTCTCCAATCCAAAGACATGAACGTGCAGGTCAATATGGCTACCAAGCAGCGCAATGGTGAATCTGTCATTATCGTCGACTCCATTACTTTTGCATGCGGCAATGAAACTCCACAAACGTTCACGATCGAAACCGTTGGAAAAGCTCCACGAGTGCTCTCTTGTAAAGCTGGAAGCTGTGCTGGGACTACATGCACTGCAACCATTCTTGAAGGAAGCGACCCAGTTCCCAACGTGCAAGTTCAAGAAATTCGCTACTTTGGTACGACGGGTAGCGGTGGTATCTGTTACGACAAGGATTCCAAGTGCCCTTCTTCCGGTACTCCACCAGCCGGAAACCAGCCATCAAACGGCTGCTCAGGAGGATACTGCCCACCCGCTCCCATCAAAACCCCAGTCTACAACCCACCCGTCATTACACCACCCGCCGAAATCAGACCCGTGAAAACCCCAACCTACGAAGTACCCATGGTCACTCCCCCCGCCGCCAATATTCCACCTAAATGCTACTTCACTCCCACTCCAGTCGCGTTCAAAACCCCCGCACCTGCTGACTCGAAACCGACGCCAACTCCAAACTACGTGGCTGCCGCAAAGGTTGTGAACGGGCCAAACGATGTTCTGCTGGCTGGTGGTGCTAGCTCTGTATCTTTTGGAGCGGTTGCTGCGGTCGTTGCGGCGGCGTTCATGCTTTAAGCCTTTGTTCCTTTTTTCTTGTTCTGTTGATCCTTTCTTTAAAGTCGTACATTGCATGGCTGCACCCCGTCTGAATACATAAGCAATAATGAACTGAACTTGACGTGATTTGCGCAGTTTTCTTCAACTCGAAACGAGTTAGTGCTTGGTAGTTGCAATGTGTGAAAGCTGTTTTGGTGTAGTTGACTCTGTGCCAATTGGTGCCGTTGTTTTCGAGGACGTGGCTTCTAAATATATGCTCAGTAACTTAATGTATATTAAACTTTCAGAAGAACAAACCGCCTTAGCTCATCTGGGAGAGCGTAAGACTGAAGATCTTAAGGCAGCGTGTTCGATCCACGCAGGCGGCAGTTAGCTTTTATTTTTTCCTCTTAAAACGCGCCACATTGTTGTAGTTGCGGGGAACCGTATGGAATGACAGCAAAAGGCAAACAGTATCTCATCCCTCAGTCAGCAGGCATCAACTTGAGCTCTGAAATAAAAAAGTGCAGGTGGCACTGCGGCAAAACCTCATCCGTTTAAAAAAACATCCGAAAAATAAGAAAATGGTGTCCTTCCGTCGTTTTGTGCTTGAATCGATCCGGCCCCGCACGGCATCGGTTGCATCTACGCTTGTGTCGCATGCAGGGATTGCACCTGTGCCAGCCGCTGTGCACTCTATCGACGAGTCATCGTTTGTTCCAACGTTGCTGAGCGTGTTGGGCGCTGAGAATGTGCCGGTGAGTGCTTCTTACATCGAGCAATCCATTCTTGCATTACGAAAATTGACATCTGCTCTGTGTGTCTGTGTATGCTGTGACCAGATCGACACATTCCATACCGCAACACGCGCGGTGTCACCGCTGTCTCGCACTGCACTGACGCTGAATTTGCCGGTCGATGCAATCACGGATCTTGTGGACGAAGTCATTGCCCGTTCAAAGGAAATCAACGACAAAGTTGCCGCCTCGAAGGAGTTTACTTTCGAAAATACGGTAATTTTGTGCGTCTTTCTTTAAGAGAATTGACTTGGACTCATTGAATGCGTGATTGGCAGATCAAACTTCTCGGGGATGAAGACCGTACCTTACAGCCGCTGGTCTCCTCCTTCGACTTTCCATCGCATGTCTCTGCTGACAAAGCCGTCCGCGACGCAAGTTCTGCCGCCGACACCAAATGGAGTGCATTCTGCGGTAACCGCATGTCTCCATTAACATTTGGGAGAATTTCGAACGCTTATACATTTTTCCCACCTCCTACAATCCCCAGTTGAAACCTCTATGCGCAAAGATGTCTTCCTTGCCGTTCAAAAATACGCCGCCAAAAAGGAGGCATTGGACGTGAATGATCAGCGTCTGTTGGATCGCATCATTCGTGACTTCAAACGCAACGGATTGGACTTGGACGCCGCGACCCAGGAACGCATTACAGCCATCAAGAAGGAGATCTCTGAGCTGGGAATTCTGTTTAGCAAGAACTTGGGCGAGGAAAACACGAAGCTCTTTTTCGACAAAGCTGAGCTTGAAGGCTTGCCGGCTGACTTCATTGACCGGTTGACGAAACGTGCGATCCGTTTTCTTTTTGGAAGTCAGTTGAGGACTTGATTTAACACCTTGTCCTGCTGCAGGTGAAGAAGACGGAAAGTTCGAAGTTAGCCTTAAGTATCCAGACGCAGTTCCAGTCTTGAAACTCTGTCATGTGGACACTACCCGTGCGGCAATGGAGGCTGCCTTCAATTCACGTTGCAAGGACACTAATGCTGAAATTCTGGACAAGTTGGTTAAACTGCGTCATGAGCAAGTAAGTTTGGTTCACACTTAAGGCATTCTGATCCGATTTTAATCCCTCTGCAAGGCATTACTTTTAGGTTTTCCTAACCACGCTTCGTACATCCTTGATGTTCGAATGGCAAAGTCCCCTGAGACTGTTCAAACGTTCCTCAATACGTTGAATCAGAAGCTCCAGCCACTCCTCGACCATGATATGAAAGCCCTTCTGGCCATCAAGGAAAAAACCAAACTTGCTCGAAATGAGCCATTTGATGGCAAATTGCATCCGTACGACATGTCATACTATATCAACCTGATTGAACTGGAGCAATACCAAGTCGACCATGAGGCCTTGAAAAAGTTCTTCCCACTCCACGTTGTTACAAAGGGATTATTTGAAATTTACCAGAAGCTGCTTGGACTCAGGTTTGTCGAAGTCACAGAGGGGCTTGCTGAGCAAGTTTGGCATCCCGATGTAAAAATGTATGCTGTGCATGACGCACGTAAAAGTGATGCTCTGGTTGGCCACTTCTTCATGGACTTGCATCCTCGCGATGGAAAGTATGGACATGCGGCGGTGTTTGGACTGCAGCCGCAAGCAGATGGCCAATTACCTGCCGCTGCTCTCGTGGCAAACTTTTCGAAACCCACGGCTGAGAAGCCATCGTTGCTACTCCACTCTGAAGTTGTGACCTACTTTCACGAGTTTGGGCACGTGTTCCACCAGGTACAGCAGTCGCTTTTAAAATTTCATCTCTGCACAGTCAACGGAACCAACTCTTCCCTTCTTTCGAAAAAAGATTTGCTCCAATGTGAAATGGGCTCGGTTCGCGGGAACCAGCGTCGAACGCGATTTTGTCGAGTGCCCATCTCAAATGCTTGAAAACTGGTGTTGGGAAGCCGAAACACTCAACATGCTTGCCGGCCACATTGACGACTCCACTCGCAAAATTCCAGCTGATCTCCTGGAGCGCCTGATTGCAAGCAAAAATGCAAACAGTGGATACACTGAAAACAGGCAGCTGCTGTTTGGTCTTTTTGACCAGGCCATTCACAGCGGCCTCGAATCGGATATCCGCACACTTTGGCCGGAGATGCAAAAGCGCGTCGTAGGACTGGATGCGACTCCAGGAACGTTCTTCCCAGCAGCGTTCGGACACTTGGCTGGAGGCTATGATGCGCAGTATTACGGATACATGTGGAGTCAAGTGTATGCCACGGACATGTTTTTCGCGCGTTTCAAGGAAGGCAAATTGTTGGACGCGGCAGCCGGTGCTGACTACCGTGACATGATTTTGGCGCGAGGTGGATCGCGCGATGCAATCGATAGTTTGACAGAATTTTTGGGAAGAGAACCGAGTCAGGATGCGTTCTTGAAGAGCAAGGGGTTATGACTAGGTGGTATCCATATGGCTGGTGATGTTCTTGAAAGCAAGTTGTGAAAATATATCATGGTTTGATACTTGCTGAGAAAAAATACGTTCAAGAATGATCCAGGCGGTCGGAAGATGTCCAGAAAGCGATCAACGATCCTGGGGGGTGAATGCTGCCTGCAATGGGCCTTACTAGGCGCGTTTGTATGGACCAACTATGCGATTTGGTTCGACATCCAAGCCCAAAACTCTCAGGAAAATAACTTTGAGTAGGTCTCAAGAGAGCCTGCTTGAGACAGACGATTGAATTATTATGAAGTGATACGGTGCGGAGTAATTATTTGCACAGGAGAAGAGCGCTATCATTACAACATTGAGCGCCGCTTGTTCTTTTGAAGCGGCGACACGATTTTCATCGATCAAGCATTGCAAGCAACGCATGGACAAGAGCGCAACTAAGCAAAGTAACGCAGATGCAGCCCACAACAATGAGACGTCCCTTATCGACAGTGTTCCTCAGAACAACATGCGCGTCAGTCCATCGCGAAAACCAAGTATGTCACTGCAACCAAGTCAAAAAGGGCTCTTATCGTGCAAATCATGCAAGACAAGCAATTATTCGAGAGAAGAAGGGTGTGCAAGCTGCGCTTTACGGGTTGAACCGCAGAATCAAAGATTTTTGTTTGAGGCAGTGATTCATGTTTCCTCCAACTTTAGACGTTTGCCTGACAGTGGGCGAGCTGCTGAACAGTCGCAACTGCCCTGCAACACCCGGCCAACTCTCATAGAAAAACAGCATAAAGAGCCAGAACAACGACGCGTACGATGATGTATTGCCCGAGGTAAGAATCTCAAGTGCAGGTACAGCATTATATGGATATCCAATTAAAACGGAACCTCCACCGTACGTTCGAGAACGCGTCATATGGGTCTGATTCCAAATTTTGATGCTGGACCGAGGGCTATTTCTTAAGTGCAAAGTCCGAGCTTGTCTGAACGATTGGAATGCTTATCCATCAGGTCTTGTGATGTTTATTCGGACACATTCTGTCTGCCTAGTAAAATAAAGGCAGTAAATAAATATTTAACGGAGTAAAAAAGAAAGAAACTCGAGAATGATGACGCACGCGACATTCGAGCTCGAGAGCATTCTCGGCAACTACAAAAACAGCGACCAGAACGTTATTCTGGACGGGCTCGCTGCATGGGCCCAAAGAGCGAACTCAGACAATGCATTCAGGGCCGCCACTGCCGACTTGCACAAATGGCTGCCGACCGTGTGCACGGTTTTATTCGGATCCAATTCGGGCACGAACGACGGGTGATTATCGTTCGGATGTCTTTTTGGATTTTATTGCACCTGTGCTCGCTTCTGACAAGGGATGCGCATTCGATTAGGGGTGTAATCCATAGCGGTAGATGCTCAGGCGCACTTCCCCTTCTCATGGCGCCGGACAGCAATTTCGTGCGTCTTCTTTTGCGAGCAGATCCTGCTTTGAAATATTCGGTGCAGCTTGCCACACTGCCGGTACTTCTAGCTTGTCTCGACATCATCTGACTCAACTGCTAACCATGAAGATAGGGCCCAACTCAAAAAGCCATCGCTGCCGGAAGGCCTCTCCCACAGCTGTATGCGAGCCGAATCGAAGAAACCAAGGATAGTGTGAAAATGTTAACGCTCAGTGAGTTGTGCTCCGTTTATGTTCTCTCTCCATCTCAGATCCTAAAACCATTCTTTTAATGACTACTGGTAAATAGACATGCTTGAGTATTTCATCTTTCAGTTCACCCATGTGGCCTTATCAACCATTCCAGTCATCGTATGTACAACACAAAAGATTTGGCAAGGAACTTATCGTAGATGCGTTTCTGTATTGACTGTAGGATTCGCGTCCAATGGCGCCATCTCCGCATGGGTTGACGGATTTTATGAGACATCCTCCTCGGGCAACCCCCGGCAGCAATGAACCATCAGTCCCCCGTCGTCAACTGCCCTCAGTTTCAACAACATTTCGCTTCAAAAACTTCGATTCCACCTATTTCTCAGTCTTGAAAGCGTATCTCGAATTCTTTGTTCCTTCGCAAGCTCCTGTTGCGGAACCAAATCAAACTCCTGTTGTTTCCAATGCATCGTCTTCAATCGGCTTTGAATTGCCTACCGACGGGCTGCGGAGGCGATTTGGTGATAATGGGTTGAGCTCTGGCGTTGGCGGACTTTTTGGCGCACCTATCGCACCAGCTTTGAACAGAAATCAGCCGGCTGCTGCTACGAAAAAGTCATCTGTTTCTATCCTCAATTCCACGTAAGTATATCTGCGACTGTGTGTGACATTGTTTCCAAACTGATTTTTTGACCAACGTATAGTGAAATGCCGTCAAGCGATTTAGGTGTTCGCATTGGCGTATCGCAATTCGTGATTGGTCTATTTTCAGAAATTTGGTTATGTCAGAACGAATACCACGAAACTTCCGGAAATGTGACTGTAAGAAGCCTCGTTTTGTTAATCATCGATGCTTTGAGAATTAACATACTTTCAGTACGCGCGTGCGAACGCTATTCAGATGCAGTGTGCCCAAATTGTGGTCTCCCATATAGCCTCCTTGGATCGATTGAAGGGAGTTTTTGCGAATCGATCGCAACAACCGCCACAACACGCATTTGGTCGAGCTTCTGGCTTCATGCCGACAAATTCAAATTCAATGGGAGGCAATACGCTTGATCTTGCGTATGATGAAGTAATCACGTGAGTATTATGACGTTCGTTTTACACAAATTCCCTTATCGCGCACACAATGTAGGCATGCGTACTTTACGATTCAGAAGCCTGTTTACTACTTTTTGAGATTGGCTCTCAAGTTTTCAGACTTGGATGACACTTTTCCATTGGTTGTGGATATTTGGATCAGCTATATTACGCCATGGAATCGGTCATCTGTTGGTGCTCCCAGTGCCAATACCTTAATCAAAAGTGTTGGCGGAGATCAGCAAAAGAACGGTAACAGCGCATCTGTGGATGTCACTCATGAATGGTGAGTTTCGACCGACGCCATCAATCATGAAGAATCTAACATCGGAATTTCCATCAGGGTGCCATTCATTTCTCAGAACTTTCTGTTTTATTCCCGCCTTCTGAGGAACTACATGGAGCGCGCTGTTCAGTTTGATTTATTTGCTGCCACTCGTCCATCTGACCTGACGCGATCATCCGGAACTGCGAACGCCAGTACAGGCGCTCTATCAGCTCAACCCTCGTCAATGACAACGGCAATGCCAAACAAAAACAGAGCCCTGTTTGCTACCTTGGAACGCGTTCTGCAAGTTTTCTATCGAACAAAAGGATTACTTTCAGTTTTAAAAACGATTGATTCGTTGCTGGCAAATTATGAAATGGGGCCCACATCTGGAGCGCCTGTAGTTGGAGGTCGCGTTTCGTTGCCTGGGAGAAATAACAGTGGGCCTACGGCAAGAAGTCGAAATAATTCTGGTGGTAGCATATCTGGCGGAGTTCCTGGCCCTGCAGCAGAATGGATTGAACGGGTGGGTGGTTTGGAGGTGCTTGGGCTTTGGGTGCGAAACCGAATTATCGACTTGGAAGGACGCATGGATTATCAGAGCATGTTTGGTGGTGTGAAAGGAATCTATTATGTCAGCACTGGAGTTGGGGTCGATGGTCCTGGGATTGTTTTGGTGAGGATTATTGGTTTGCTGTGCATATGATCCATCATCTCATCCAATTTTGTTTCTTTAAAATCAGGCACGCACCATGCTTACAAACACGTACGGTACCATCGTTCGTCTGAATACATACCTTCCAGTCAACTCTTTGCGGGCCAATGAACGTCAAGCTCCATCATCACCGACGCAATCAAAAGGCGAAACTAGTCCCAATTCAGACTCGTCCAACTATCAAATCTGGATTCAATTATGGCAAGCGGCAACCTATCTCGGAACGATGGTATTGTCCTCATCTCAACAAGTTGACAAGGAGCGTGAGGCAAAGCGAACTGCAGCACTTCAAGCATCCGTCTCCAGGCTGAACGCGCTCGCCAAAATGTGCGTCACAATCCTTAGCGTTACCGAAGAGGAGCGAGCCACGATTGAAGCAAGTGTGATTGGCGCGGCTGGAGTTGGCAATGGAGACGACTATGGAAGTGGAAGCGGAAACTTTCCCTTCCACAATTCCGAAATTGACGATGATGATGAAGTGAACGCGTTTTCAACCGAGATTGTGCCGGGAGTGTTTACTCCAGATTTGGTGGGTCATGATCGTGTGAGATTGACGGCTGCGGGTCGTGAACAAGTGAAACGCGGGCTTCGTAAAAGTAATGCCAAAGACGTGCCGATTTTGAAACCGCAGAGTTCGCGCGTGAAGAGATTGGTTCTGTCGTATGAGATTGAATGGATCGTGAATGGAACAAGCTGGGTCGCTCAAATCTTTGATGAACTGGTAAACGTATTTATATGAACTTGATACCAGGATTTTATGTCCATTAAAATTTCGTTTTTTTTTTTCTTGCACACAGTACCCTGCATTACGCGAACGCGCTCCGTTGTTGCCCAAAAAAGCTGGCTTGCATTGGCTTCGATTCTTTGCAGCAAAGCAAAACTTGATTTTTTCGGCTGTTTTGTATACTGTTTTCTATATTGTTTGGAACTTGGTGTGGTTCCTCTTTATTGGAGGAGGCGGGGATGTTGCAAGTCAGCAAGGACAGAACATGCGTCGTGATGCCAGAACTGGTCGTGCTCGCCAATAAAAAACAGCTATAGCGCTTTCACACTAAAGAATAAAAAATTCGATTTTTTTTTTTTTTTTTTTTTTTGGCTTTCCCTTGAGCGTGGCGGTTGAATGTTGACAATTTTTTGAAAAGCGCGCAAGACAAACAGGCATCAAACAACAAAATGTCGTACGCAAGCGAAGGTGAGCCCCATGCAATATATCCCAGCCCTTGCACGCCGCCCTTCTAAACACGCTCAAAAAAAAAAAAAAAAAGTACCACTTCGTATTGCCATCAAAGAGAGCCAACGCAACTCGGACATTTTCAGCAACTCCTCAACCCCCTCATCTGGAACACCTCGCACGACCGCCCGGTTTGATCGAAACGCGTCCACAGTCTTTGGTGGATCCTGGGGAGACCAACAACAACAGCAGCAAAGTCCTTCAAACGGGGGACGCATTGATCGAATGGCATCAGACATTTTCAATACAAACTACAACCACCACCAACAAGGCCCAAGCAACAACAAGTCTGGAGGAACGCTCAAGAAGTACCAGCCATCGTTTTTGGACTCTCATCATCATCATCCGTCGTCGTCGTCGTCGAAACGCACGCCTGAACAACACGAGGGAGACTCTCTTAAAGCGTATCATCAACAACAAAGCAGCTTGGACGAAAGCAGCCACTTGGATGAAGCGTACGCTCGCTATCAAAGCATGCAAAATGAGCAGCTTAAGCAAGCTTCACCCATGCAGCGTAGACAAGGGACACCATATTCGCACAACTCTTATGAGAGGGACGACAATCCATCATCATTTCAAGAATACGAGTCTTGCATGAAACCTCCATCGCACGGCGGTAGAGAGTATCAAAGCGCAAAGCCGTCGTCGAGTTTGTCTTTGCTGCAAAACACGTTTGCAGACCATGTCCCCGTATCCGCCATGAAACGCACAGATCATCATAAGCACACGAGCATTTTCAACGACTTTGGATCTTGCGATTCACCGAGAGTTAATGCAGCTGTTGCAACTTCTGCATCCATGAATGCGAGACACTGTGCAGCTCCGGCAGCCGACTTTAATGCAACCACGCCGCCTCCAACTGTCCCCACCCAGGCCGCCTCGACCAACCGTGCAAACTCTGTTTCATCCAACTCAGTGTTTCCAAACAACTCGTTTGGAGATACATTGCAACAGTTTGGTGGTACCACAGATGTTCCTAGATCGGGCCGTCGTCATTTTCAAGTATCATCGCGTTCATCCATTTTCAGTGATTCGAATGAACAAGTTGGAATGAATATGGGATCCTCCGCTTCTCTTGGAAGACGTGGCGCGGGTGCGAATTCAGGCGAGGATTTCGGACGAAATGATGGGCCTTTTCCTGGTAGTAATCCAAACAGCGATCATTACGCATCAAGCCAACAATCCGCAAGCGTGAATTTTGGGACGTCTGATGGCGGTCGTAGTGGAGGATTGTCGAGCAGTGATTTGAACCGGGAGCGGGTTGGGCGGGGAAGGAGACAGGCGTTTGAAACATCGCAAATCTTTTTCTGATATGGTTTTGGTTGTTTTAGAGTTGACAAAGCGTGGGATAGAGGGCGGTTTGGGTTTACTGTTTTGCAGTTGGCATCAACAAACAGAGTTCGTTCAAGATGTGTGTTTTGTTTTGATGAGTGATATGGAGATTTAATTCCAAAGTGGGGCTTGAACCGGTGGCCGCTGTCAGAGAGACGTGCGCCCACGCACATGTTTCACACACAGAAGCTGTTACCACTGCTTCTTATAGTGCTGAATGCTTCGTATTCATATTAGCCTTTATTAAGTATTGGGACTGGGACTGTCCAGTTGTCCACGCTGAAGCTGACCAAGGGTGCTTATTTTCAACAAATGAGACTGTTCTTCAACGCCAAACTACTCCCACTTCCACTCTCCCTCGCTGGTGCGCAGCTGTCTGTCTCAGAGTACACCAAATCATTCTTCAGTGCGGCCCTGCCCTCTCTTTTGGAGGAACCCGCTGCGCTGTGTTGTGGTACCGTTCCTGAGAACACCAGCTTGTTAAAGACACGGCCCTTTGACGACCGGCCGCTTGCTTCCAGTTTGCGTGAGTCTGTCTCGGTATCCTCGTCGTCGTGACTGTGGATAAGTGTGTTGCGAAGGCTGATGGCAAAGACGTTCGTGCGATGGCCCCTTTGTGTCTCATCTGCGTGTAAGGTCGTGGTAGATTCGCCTTTCAGCAGCTGAGAGGTTTCGTGGGCGTCTGTTTGGGGGTTCACGAGAGGGCGTGAGACAAGAGGGCTTGTCAGCAAAGATTACCAAGCCCACACTCTCACCTTCTGTCCGCACGGCTGTGCGTCTGAACCACCTCATGCAGGAGTGCTTGTTGGATTTGTAGGAGTTGGTACCTGGAAGCATGTGCTCGTTCTCGATGGTTGTAGTTGGGGCTGTAGGTCGTTGGATGGAATGGAAGCCGTTTGTGGGGAGAAATAAATTTCGTTATTAAACATTTTTTTATTTTATTTTTCATTTCACTTTCCAGGTTCGAATTTCTTTCTTTTACTTCTTCTTCTTCTTTTCTTTTTATATTTTCTTTTCGTCCGAAACCAGTTTCGTGTCACGTGACTCCGGATAGTCGCTGCTTTGAAGTCGCCGATACGACGCAAACGTGCGGCGCATGCCCACCATAGACTCCTCAGCAAAGATCAGTTCGTTCTTCAGTTTGCTCACTGGTCCGTGAACTGGCACACTGCTGCTGCTGCTGCTCACGTCCTCAGAGTACACCAAGTCGTTGCGGATGCTGAAAATGTCCCGACACAGTTTCTGCGTCTTGTTCCTCGCTACTTGAAGCGTCTTCTTTGTCGATGCAAGGACCGGGCTTGACCTCGACCGAATCCCTGGCACGCCCATCCAAGTTGTTTGCGCCGTGTTTTTGAAGGTGCGTTTCTCTGCTTTTTTTTTTGCGTTTGATCAGGGAATTCGGGTTGCTGCACACAAAAGTGAGTCTCTCTCACCAGTGCTGCTGTTGCTGCTGGATGCGGACCAAGTTCTGTCGAGATGGTTTGCGGGAGCGTGCGTTGTTGCGCAGCAGGTTTCGTCGTTCACGCCGTGGTATTTACGCGCCTTGTTGTTCTTATCGAGACCAAGTCGCTGCATCTGTTGCTTTGTTCCTTATAATATAATTTGGGGGCTGACACTCAAAAATTACGGGTTTTTTGTTTGGCAAATCCTAAAATTTATATACGAAACAGAAGACACATTCCCATTTTGGCGGTGATGGAAATTTGGTAAGTCATCATTTTGGCGTCATTCCCTCAAGCACATCCCATCCCATCCAATCCCATCCCGTTGATTCAGGATGTTTCTTTTATTTTACACTACACGGCCATGGTCCCTGCTTTCTTCAACGTCGTCTTCTGGCTTTTCAGAACGCGGAGTGGCTCTTGATCAATGAGGAAGGTTTTTCAAGTTTGTTCTGCAAGGCAGAGAGGAAGAGAGGATTATGGATTAACTGGTTCAACTAAAAGACATGAGCTTAAATAGGAATGGAGGCAAGGGATCGACGTTGCTTGGTTGTTATGTCAATCTTGAATGTTCCGAGATTCGCGATAAAAATAGATTTAAGATTTACACAGGAACGTGAAAGGTCTGGAATCATGAAGCAAGTATGTTAATTACATGCAAATGTTGTTAGGGAATCGACCAAGAGCTGCGGCGTGGCTACGTGATCAATTCAGGAGTTTGGATTGAGTTTGGAGAGTGCTAAGAGCAGAGAGAAGATTGAGAGGAGACTGATCTTTATTGAAGTGATAACGTGCGCTTTAAATAGCGTTACTGAATAAAGAGGAAGGAAACGATTGGTGATGAGGCATTGTGGAGGTGATGTCATTGTGCACGGTCAAGAAAAAGAGTGTCCATTGTTCTCAATTAGAGACGCGTGACGGAATCGAGTTGATTACGTAACAAATGTCAGCGGCCTTATGGTCTAGTAGTATGATTCCTGCTTTGGGTGCAGGAGGTCCGGGGTTCAATTCCCCGTGAGGCCCATTTTGTTTCGTTATTGTTTTTTATCGTGTTTTGTTGGTAGCATTCGGAGCGGCAGGAGCAATGGATGTCAAACATGTGCTTGATCTGCCCAAGAACAACCGATAAGGTAAAACGGACCAAGCTCATCTTTCTCAAATGTCAGAAAATCATGTCGGAAATGTGTCATGTGGTGGGGTGGATATGGCATGAATATCACCCGCTCCCGTTGAAGAGATCTGAGAAAAGACTGAAGCAGGTCGGCCCCACTTTCTCAGAAATCAGCAGACCATCCACGCTTTCCGTCTTTTGCACGGGTAAAGTCGGATCTTGTTTTCGTTGAAATTTCTTCAACGCACGTCGCTCAAGACGACTGGCGTGTGTTTTCACGCAAGAAGGTGTACGTAAAATGCGGGAGTTAACACACATTTCTGCGGGGCGTACGCTTTCCAGTTTTTTCGTTTGTTTCCGTTTTTCGTTCAAGTTCCGCGTTTTCGGTGACAATTCTTGTTTTTAGTCATATAAAAATTCCATGGACAGGTGCAACACCCGCGCCTAAACAAAGCCTGGGCCCAACAATGAATGAACAAATAAACGCTCAAGCTTTTGGAGAATCCATTATGAGATGGATATCTGCTTACTGTCTTTTTTTATTTAACCGTCGTCATTACCAGCCGCGTGAATAGCTACTCTCCCGACCCCTTCAACTGCAACTGCGACTATCATGCTCTCTGCTACTGAAACTACCGCTCTGGTATCCATCTCGGCTGCTCTTACAAACATCTCCGAGGTCATCTCTCCCACGGCAATGGAAGTCGCAGCTGCTACCAGCTCGACACCATCATCCTCCGCCACACCATTATCTACCACCACACCAAGTCCAACAGAACATGAAAGCCCACACCCATACATCATCCCCACCGCAATCTTGGCATCTATCGCGCTTTTAATCCTATTCGCACTCCTCTGCAAACGCCTACACTCCAACTGCCGACGAAGGGACAAGCTCAACACAGTCGCCCAAATACCCGAATCCAGGCGCAATTCCACGTTTGGCGGCGACAGAAACTTAAACTCCACCCGTTCTTCACAAAACACGGACGTGGAATCAATCATTGCGTACACGTCCCGGACAGCGTCACAGAAACGGATTCTAACCGTTGCTCCGCGGTATGTTCCATCAAACCGCTCACAAGATCATGACACCCGCGATCTCGAGCAATGTGTTTGTGAGGATTCGCAGCTGGATGATGAAATGGACACTGTCAGTTACGACGTTGCTTTCACAAACTCAGAAACTTCCAAACGCGCGTCCGTCACAACTGTATTGACAATAAGCGAAGTGAGTGATTATGCCGTGTACTTCGACTACACACAAAACAGTAAATAAACAATATTTAATTGTGCGATATTCTAAAAAAAAAAGTGCACCCCTGTTGCTGGCATGCATATGTAAAAGAGAACAAAATTGCCCACACATAACATCATCAATATCGCGAACCAAGTATACGCTCCCGGTCCAAGGCCAACTGATTAATCCGAAACATCATATCCGGAAACTCTCCCAAAATCTCATGAAAATCATGATGCGTAAGACGATACAACACGCTCGGTTTCGCTGCCTGAACCGTCGCAGTCCGCAACCCTTTCGAAATCAACTCCACCTCCCCAATATACGAACCATCATACAATGACACAACACGCTTATTGCTGATGGATACATCCAGTTTTCCAGAAAGAATGAAAAACATGTCGTAGCCCGTGTCGCCTTGTTTCGTGATAAAGTCGCCTTGTACGTAGTAATATGAGCGCAGGGCTCGTGCGATTCGGCCGATAAAGATTTCATCGCGACCGTCGTTTTCTTCACGGCGGAGAAAGGGAACTTGTTCAATGAGTGCGCGTGTGTTTTTGAGGAGGATTTCCTGGGAAAATGTTCTGTTTGAAATTTTCAAGGGATTACAAAAACACGGGGGGTCACTCAACTGCTCGAAGCGATTCATTCATTTCAGCGAGCATGACTTCTTCTTCAAAGTATTTGCCACGGTACTTTGCTTCATAGTAATCAAACAGTTTCTCGGTCGTTTCTTTGGGCAAGTTTTTGAATTTCACATAGTCCAACAATTCCTCCATTTTCTGCGTGTACAGGCGACCTGCCGGGTTGATTGACATGGTTGCGGAAGAGATTGCTCCCAAAAACGATGCATACTAGATCTCCCCCAACGTTTTTAGCAGATACATTTTTTACAATTATTTTGAATAAAACTCTCACCAAAACGGCCGCAAAGATGATAAACACGGAATATGTCAGCTGCTCCGCGGCAGTATCAGGAAAAAACCCGCGTGGGAACATGTTTCCGAGACTCTGCATATTTTTTTTTGAACAACGGAGCATTTAGAGTTGCCAAAAATAATGGATTAAAAAGGCATACTCAATAAACTGAAAATACCTGGTAGGTCGTCCACGTGTAGAACTGAAACAAGGTCGCTGTGTTGAACCCGCGCCAATACGTGTCCCAGCCAGTGAAGCCGTGCATTCGGCCAAGAAAGTACATTGCGCACGCGTTCCAGTGAACAAAAAACATCATTGCCACTGCGATTGGCATGATTTTGGACACGGCCATGCCCGATGCGGCGTCCAAACGTGCTTGCAAACGCTTCAATAAAGCACAGCGCGAAATCATGGAACCCAGCTTCCAAGAACGGATGAGTTTGATGATAAGAAGGATGCGGTTTAAATGCCAGTTTGGAAACATGATTTCGAACGGAATCTTTGCGAAATAAATGTTGTGAGCGGGATTCGTCAATACTAAAGAGACCTTTTTTTTTTTTGGAAGACATACCAGAGTCAGAAATTCCAGCGGCGATTTCCACAAGATCCACGTGTTTAACCAGCTCGAAAGATCAGGTCGAAGTACTTCATACTCTCTGAAACTGTAAATCACCGACGTCGAGACGGAAGCCACAGGCGTAACAGCAGAAATAAGGCTTTCAAAGAAATAAATGACAGTGATTGTGTAGCAAGTATAGTGAAGTGTCATCTCTGGCAGCAGCGGCTGAAAACTGATAACAAACGGAACCATCCAAAATATTGCTGAAAACAGGGTAATCATTGTAACGTCCCAGTAGGTATTAAACACGGACTTTGGATGCATCCCCGTTGCGACAAAGTGAACAACCAAAAGGTCCTCCAGTTCGAAACTGTCGAGAGCAACGCGTCTGCCTTTATCATCGTATGCGGGAAGTAAAAACGTTGCCGCATACAAGTCTACGAAAGGTTGCTCGAAGCTGTCGGTACTTTCACTCAAGCCAGTCACGATCGGAACATTCTTTGGCAGTTTTGTAAAGTGCAGCTTCTTGGAATCGGGCAACACGTCTCCACTTGAAGGACTGGTGTTACTTCTTTGATTGTATGCAGCATTTACTTTGGGATGCTGGAAGTTGAAGATGGAATGGCTGGACGCTTGTGCGGGCAATGCGAACGATTTCTCCTCCGTTTCGTCCAAAATATCGAGTTCAAGCTGTCTTCCAAGTGCGACTTTGAGACTATGGAACGAAGAATGAGACAGACTGGGTGCAGCGAAATTTGGACTGAGTGGAGGTACTTGGACGGCGCCGAGGCTCCGTTTGAATTCCAATTGCGGCGACAGTCTCGGCGATCCAATGTCGGCAAATTTTTCACCCATTTTCTCAATATCATGGACAGAAATCGTCGAGTTGCTGGCGTTGACTTCCACGCTCTCTGCGGAGGACGCGGTTCTCGTTAAGGAAGGCTTCAATCCGTTGATCCTCATCTGGTAAAAGAAGTCCAAATGCTGGCCAAACACCAAGTTAGTGCTTGAGGTGACTGTTTTCTGATTAGGAGTCAAGTTTCGAGTGAGACTTTCATGCGGCGACGGCAGTTTGTTTAACAGCCCCGGATTTGAATGTGCGGCGGTGTTCATGTCCGAATCTTTGCGGTTAACAGTCATAGCCAAATCTCGCGTGTTTCTGGGAGGTGCTGCGTCAAACGACAATCCGGTCGGTGCAGGCGGGCTTTTGGCTGAAGACTCTCGTCGAAAATGAGGTGTTGCATCCTTTCTTCGGACTGTCGAAAACGACTGATTCGATGAATGAAGACTCGATTTCAGTTTTCTTGCAAGGTACTGCTTGGAAGAAGCTGCTAACGTGGGATTCGCGCTCGTTGAACTTATTTCCTCAAAGGCCGTGTAGTCTTCTGGATCCCAGCGGATTCCCATCTCCAAAGATCCGGAAACAGCTCTCGAGGGCATGTTCCTGCTTTGAAGACTTGGGTTTTGGGGTAGGTGGTTGTTCGAAACGTCGCTGCCAATGTCCATCGTATATCCCGACAGAACACGCGCCAACGCGTCCCCACCTTTTGCTTTGTTTAAAAGAGCCATCATCGCTTCGCATTTGAGCACGGCCAGTTTACAGGTGGAGTGGGTGCTGTGCAGTTCGGGAATGAGGGATGCGAACAGCGCGTCGATGGGCATGTTTTTTTTCAAATTTTTTTGTGTGTGTAAATCTGTGACAGTGATGTGATGTGACGTGACTGAACAAAGTTGAACTTACCTTAATGTCATGGGGCTGATATATTCACAGAAGAGTCTGCGTGAGCAAAGCGAGGTTCGCCGGCATCAGTCACGCGCTTGACCACTTCGCATCAATGTCACAACTTGGTACCCGTTCAACCACGCGTGCCGAGAATCGTGCGCGTTTAAAAAACGAGTGTTGTTTGTTGACAGACTGACGCTTTGAACGTTATTGGATTTTCGCGTTGTTCATGCCAAGTTTACATTGCGGCGGACAATACGTGTCTGAGATCGGGTATGCGGCGCCTGTGATGCCCACATGCGACAAAGATGTCTGCCTGGCAAGCTGACGACAAATACAGCCCTGTTGATAAACCTTGGAATAAATATTTAACCCAAAAAAAAAGAAAATCTAAAAACCATGTCCCTGTTCCTTGGACGACTCCCAACTGAACTCAAGGCACGCGCACACACACACGCCCACCTCAACTGACAGCCAACTCATTCCGAACTCTCAACTTCAGATCCGCGACTTGGAGGACATTTTTGAGCGTTTCGGCCGCATTTCCAGGTGACCGCCAAAAAACTTGCACGCATTCAGTGGGGCCTGAAATGCTAAAAAACTGTCTTCTACCCAGACTTGACATCAAAAGAGGCGCTTCTTTCAACTTTGGCTTCATCGAGTTTGAGGGTGCGATTGGGCATTTCACCTGTTTTGCGATTGGTTCAAACTGACTGCCGGTTTGACTTTTTCAGACAAGAGAGACGCCGAAGATGCATTGAAAGAAACAGACGGAAAGGAGGTTAGAGCCCATTTCATATCCACTGACTGTATCGATGCTGAACAGCTGTCCCTTTGCTTGCAGCTGCCTGAGTTTGGCACACGTCTTGTTGTGGAATGGGCCAAAGGAGGCGGTTCAAGGGGAGGCAGGGAAGGAGGCTCCAACGAATGCTTCAAGTGCGGCAGAGAAGGTCACTGGGCCAGAGATTGCAGAGAGGGCGGGTCAGTTCTTTTCTTTTCTGTTCGGTGTTTTTGATTTGCGCCAACTTACTGTCTTGATTTCAGACGCCCTCGTCGCCGGTACGTCAAGATGTTTCCCCGATCTCCCTATACTGCACACCAAGCGTTTCGATTTCCCATAACCAATCGAATCTACCCGGTTTTCAAGAAAGCAACCATCATGCTGCTTCCTGCTTTTTCTGTCATTCTCCTGCCATTTTCCGTTTTTGATTCCGCGAGATCTTGCATGGGGAGGCTACGGCCGAATTTCTTGTCTGAAAGTCCCGGGCCATCTCTATTCAAAGCCGCTTTTTTCTGCCGCACAATATCCCTTGACTCGCAATATTCTATCTCTGCAATCCCCAATGCCTTCTCTCTTGAAACAAGCCAAGCCCCCTCTTTCTGAGCTGACACCATTAGGTACATTATAAACTAACCCACTCCGCCCCCGATGCGTGTTTCGTTCCATATTTGTCACGTAATCACAGATCCCGATCCCGATCACCCCCGCGCCGTCGATACGATAGCCGATCACCACCTCGCCGCAGATATGACGACCGTTCTCCGCCACGCCGTCGCGATGATTCTCCACCCCCACGTCGCCGTGATGACTCGCCACCACCAAGACGTCGCGACGACTCGCCACCACCAAGACGTCGCGACGACTCACCACCGCCAAGACGTCGCGACGATTCCCCACCGCCTCGTCGTCGCGACTCTCTTTCGCCGAGACGCGACTGAGCGCAAAGTCGATTTGGATGAAAAAAAAAAGTTCAATTGTTTTTTGCGTTTTTTATTTGATTCGTGGTTGCGGAACGTTGAATACAGCAGCAATGAAAGAATATCGAATTAAAATCATAGGGGCAGGCACAGTTTGCCCCCGATGCAGCTTGGAAAATTGGACTCCCAATTTATGGTGGACTTGGCAATCAACGACAGGAATTCATCAGTCGCACCCAACGAAGTCTAGACAATCTTCTGCTTCATGCGTGGAGGGCCAATGGTTTTGATCCGCATGCACAAGAGATGTGGAATCTTTTTTGGGGGCAAAAGTGGCAGGTGTCGAGTCAATAACCGCGTTCAAAAGTAAGGCACAAAAGTTTATGCAAGGAGAATTCTGAAACAAAGCGGAATGACACGAAACGGATCACGCAGGGTTCAGAGCATGCGGCTGCGAAGGCAAGTCCTGCTGCGAGACCCTGATTCGTGTGTTTATTTCAGCTCCCAAAAAATGCAAATCTATTTTATTGCTGTCATGTCAGGTCTTCAATGCGCCGCACAATTGACCAGAACGTGATGCAAGGGGTGTGGATATTCGGTACATCAGATGGGGCGATACTGCCGTGCGGAGGGTAACGCCTGCTAGACACACTGGACGCCAGTCACACAGACGGCCGCACATGCCGTGGATGGTAGGATGCTTGCATGCCAGTACTGCATCGCATTCAGTGTCCAGCCAGAATCCTGCGAGAGACTAATGGCCAAGATGCACTCATCCATAGCAATAAACGAGACGTCAATTTGCGTAAAATCAAGCCTGGCAGAAATAGCAACAAATAATTTCGTTACAATCACCAACACCAACCAACCCATCCCAGATGACACCCCAGGAAGCGTCCGTGACCAGCATGATCATCATCTCCGGGGTGGTCCTGGGTCTATGCGTCCTCTGCTTCTGCTCATGCGGGGCCGCTGGCGCCAAGCAGATCCTCGCAAACATGGCCGAGAGGAGAGAGCGGGCAAAGATGTTTGCCGCGGCAGCGGCTGCTTCGAACGCAAACAACACCAGCAGCAACAGGTCTTCCACTCCAGACTCTGCCGCAGAGAGCGCAAACAGCTTCCACTTCTCGGACAAGATGCGTGAAAAGATCAAGTCCATTCATGGGGCACACTTTAGGTAATGTTTTTACCTCTCAAATACTGCACCTCTGGACGTAGCCTGCTGTGTTTGCTAAAACGGTGTTGCTGATTTGTTTGCGCAGGTTCGACTCTCACACTGGATCCGACAACGCCGACCCTTTCGCCACACCAAGGCCTGGTTCGAAGGCAGACACCTTGGACTCGGTCTTCACAGAAGTGCCCATCCACTCCGACGTGGATGCTCTTGTGAGAAGCAACTCCCGGGCGTAAGGCGCTCTGAATCCAACCGCCACCACCTCAATATCTATGCCTCAACTCATCCATGCGTGGATTCGGTTCCCCCCTTTTTCGTATACCTCTCTAGACGCTTCTTACTTTTAAGAATGCTGCGAATAAAAGCAGAATATGTTCATACTTTATTATTATCCGCCCCTCTGCGCTCTGCATTTTGTTGGGACGGAAGCTTTCGTGGTTTTGTACACCAGCGAATCTTCCCATGCTGGACTCCACGTTCATTCGCGGGCCGTGTTCATTCGTGCCATTTGCTCTTACAATGCGCATGTTTGGCCCTTAGTGAGCAAAATTGACGCCGAGGAAGTGATGCCTCGGGGAGGATACAAGGGACCAGGCAGAGTGGACTCGGTTGCATCGCATCAAGAACTGTGAGAGCTCGAAAACACTTGGGGGCACCATCGCGTATGGGAAAAGCGAATGTCTGAATAACGCAACATTCGAATGCAAGGCACGGACAGGCTAACGCTCACGGGTCTGCATTTCTTATTCAGTATTCCGCAAGAAACACGGCCGGCTTTTTGGCTGGTTATTCGTGAAGTGCCCGCCCCGTTTCCACAAACAAGACATGCGCCAACGACCCACACAGCATCTTCTTTCCAAACACAAGTAATTGTCTGTTTGGTGCAAAAGACCTGACCGCAGTACCGCCACCCCCGCGGTCAATTCACGCGCCGCAATTTAAATTGAACCTGGACCAATTCAAAGTCTGCTTCAACTCATGAACGCCTTTGAAGTCTGCACAGCAGCACTGCCAACTCTCCGAACCGCACTTCAGCCATGCGCAGTAACGCCTGTTCCCGGCTGTCTCTGCAACGCACCAAGTCTGGCCGTGTACAATGCCGTGTTGACCGCTTGCCCATCCAAGGACTTTAAGGTCAATGAAGCGCTCAAAACTCTCGTCGCGGCATGTGCTGGAAACGGTGCCGCTGATATTCTGTCGGACGGCATGTGTGGGGTCAATGTACAACTGGGAATGTCGTCTCTGGCTCCTTGCCGCTTAGTGGTCAACGGCGCAGGAGAACTGAGACAAACTCAACCGTTTAACGAGACGGCCTCATGTCTTTGCACTGCATCCAATCTGGCCACGTGGAGAGCGTCCATCAGCAGTTGTCGCCGTCAAATTTCTCTCGTTTTTGATCAAGGCGTTTCAATCGCGAAAACAATGGTCACGGCGTGTGAGGGTGTGGGTCTTGGTGGTCCAAGCGTTACCAGCAGCGTTACTTCAAGTTTAGTATCAAGTTCTACCTCCATGGCGGTCACCGCCGCGACCTCTGATGCAAGTTCGGCAATGGCGTCGACACTGGTTGCGTCAACGCAAGCAAAAAGCAGTGACTCATCGCGTACTGTCGTGGTTGCCGGACTCATTGCAGCACACGCTTTGTTGCTGTAAATCTAGAATGGCAACTCGCTATCCTGGTTTGCTGTAGAGATTCATGATGTGAAGTAAAGTTGAAAGATATGCGTCTGCTTTGTATATGCTCTTTTGTCATCGAAAGCCCTTGTTTCGAGCTGGAGCAGAAGGTGTTTGCAACTGAAGACATCAAACGGAGGATCTGCTAATATTGAAATGCAAGGAACAGTCAGAAGCCCAAGCACTCAGCACACTTGCACAATCTCGAGGCACTCTGTCCAAGTTCTCGACCAACAAACATTATCTCAGTAAGCTCCACGTGCTGTGGGGCGAACTGCCGATCACAGACCGCTTCCAGGCGCATTTTCCACCGCGTGAACATGGATCATTGAACATGACGCGAGTTGGACACTTGACAAACGCCAAGCCACACAGCAACCAGGGTTCAACTGCGCGGACCTGTTCGCCGATTCTTATAACAAACAGAGCCAAGTTTACTTCTGCAAACCCATATCAACCCAAAACCACCGCAACAAAACTCAATTATGCAAGCAATCATCATTGCCCTCGCTGCAGCATCCGCCGTCATGGCTTACGAACACAACCCAGCCCCACCAAAGCAGGAGTACTACGCCCCAAAACAAGAGTACTACGCGCCCTAACAGGAATACTACGCTCCAACCAAGCAAGAGTACTACCAGCCTCCAACCAAGCAGTACACACCACCTCCGAAGGAGGAGTACTACGCGCCATCCAAGGGATACACCACCAACACCCCTTTCCGCTGTGGATCTTCGTGGGAGAATGCCAACTCCAAGTGCGGTACCCTTTGCACTTCTGGAAAGGATTACGAGTGTGGATACGGTGAAAAGTGTTTCCGCGACTTGCAAAAGACTTGCGACTCGTACCAGCAACCATCTTACCAGCAGAAGCAGCAGTACAACAAGTCCAATTGCGCTGCTCCGCAGTACAAGGCTCCTGAGTACAAGGAGGAGTACAAGCAACCCGAGTACCAATCCCCAACTCAGGAAAAGTCTTACGGCGGCGAGACCTAGACAATCGAGTCTATCCTAACCTCTGGATACTTCGCCTACTGGAGCAAATCTGGCGATGCCGTCCTGTCCAAGACCAAGGATATCTTCACAAACAACATCATCAGCAAGACCCAGATCCAAATTACCGTGAAAGGTGATGAGTACAACTCCAAAGATATCTGCTTGACTGGCGAAAAGAAAAACTACGGGGACCTCCGCTTGCCGAATGCTCATCATAGGGATCCACTACTTCCTCTGACATTTCTTATTGGAGCGTTGAGGAGGTTGACGCCGGATATGGATACGATCAGAATAAGACCGACTCCTGTGTGTATGTTGTCTTCAAGTACCAAGATTCGTATGGAAAAGCTTGGTGTGTGGATGCCAGCTCCAACGACTCTTACGGAGTCAAGGAGGGCAACGAAATGGTCACCTTCGAGTGCAAACCAAACCACAAACCCCAGCAGTGGAAGGTCTGTGAGACCAAATCGTACTACTGGAAAAAAACGGATACTGAGCGTCTTTTCTTATTCCTGTGTTTTGCAATTTGGTTTTCTGAGCAAGAAAATAAAACCAATCTCTCATTTCAAGTCACCGCGCCCTGTCGTTTATTATTCCATCACTATCAGATAATGCTTCAAGCAGACCCGAAAAAGAAAGGAGCTACGCGTGAACCGGCACATGCCTGCATACCGCACCGCTGCTTGAGCATCAGGGGCGTGTTTGAATTCGTCCTTTCAGTCGAGATGCTCCCGTCGGGTGAATCTGTTCCCACGCATTGAGCAACGCGAGGTACGTCGGTTGTTGAGAATGGATGACAAGTATTGACTGTTGTCCAATCAGAATCATTCCGACACTTGTTCCGACATATCCCGATCATATGGCGCTGTCCCATGAGAGAAGTGTGGCACTTGATTTTAACCTCATGGGCGCGAAACTAAAAAAAAAAGATATATAAAACGAGTCTCGTGTCTCACCTGCCCCAACCAGCACAAATAGCCCATGTCTTCCACCGACTCCGTCTCGAAACCAGCCCCAAAGCAGAAAAAGAACCTCGCACTCCACCTCCTCGCTGGTGGTTTTGCCGGTGCATGTGAGGCTCTGACGTGTCATCCGCTCGACACGATTAAAGTGCGTCTGCAACTGCGCGGTGAACGTGCTGCCGCTTCAAAGATGATTGGTCTCAATGCCGCGTCGTCGCAGGCCACTGCGGCCGCACAAGCAAGGGTATAGCTGATTTTGTTCATTTGTGTAATTAGTGCGGGAACTGATTCTGTTGTTTGGATTACGTATCCGCCGCAGGCGAAAGCCAACTTTATACAAGTTGGAAGGCAGATTATCGAGAAGGAGGGCTTCTTTTCCCTGTACAAAGGCCTTGGCGCAGTTCTCGGTGGAATTGTGCCCAAAATGGCGATCCGTTTCTCATCTTTCGAACATTACAAGGAGTTGATGGCTGACAAAAACACGGGTCTGACGAGTTCTGCGGGAATCTTTGTTGGTGCGTTTTATTTTGAAACATCAAGACCCAAGGAGGGTTTGATCGTGGGAACTTACCTGACTCATTCTTTTTCGAATTTTTCGCGTTACAGCCGGTCTTGGTGCGGGTATTACCGAATCTGTATTGGTCGTGACGCCAATGGATGTTATCAAGATCCGTCTGCAAGCGCAGAGACATAGTATGGCCGACCCACTCGATGTGCCAAAATACCGCAACGCCGTTCACTGCGCCTACGTCATGATTCGCGAAGAAGGCGCCGGATCATTGTATAAAGGAGTCGCTCTGACCGCATTGCGTCAATGTGAGAATATCTTTTCACATCGCGTCGGCAAAACCCGTTAACTGAACCCGTGATTTCCCGCATAAACAAAAAAAAAAAAATCAATCTACAGCCACCAATCAAGCCGCAAACTTCACCGTGTACTCTTTTCTCAAGGGCAAACTGCAAGAAATGCAAGGAAGCGACAACCCCCTTCCCTCATACCAAACACTTTTAATGGGCTTCGTCTCTGGAGCATGCGGACCACTCTTTAACGCACCCATTGATGTCATCAAAACGCGTATCCAAAAGAACCCATCCAAAGAAAGCGGATGGGTGCGCTTCACAAATGTCACATCAGGAATTCTAAAGAATGAAGGATGGACTGCATTCTACAAGGGAACCACACCGCGTGTGTTGCGTGTTGCGCCGGGTCAGGCAATCACGTTTATGGTGTATGAGACTGTGTACAAATTCTTTACGGACATGAGCAAGAACGTGACGGTGGCAGAAGTGGAGAAGGCGCACTTGGCTGCGACTGAATCGAATGAGCAGTGAGCAGCAGCAGCGTGTCACACATTTTAAGCCTTTTTGTCGTTATTCTTAGCATTTCCCCGCCCGCGCGCAGCCTTTTTTTTTTTTTTTTTTTTATATCTGGGGAATCTTTCGGCGCGGGTCGGGTGTGCAAATGATATTTTGTAACAACTGTCGGACTCTCGAACAGTGGTTTGATTCCATTCATTTGTTCTCTTTATGACCTTCTTATTCCCACTTCGTCGTTGCTGTGTAATTGACCCTCTCTAATAAAAGGGAACATAAAAAAGCCTTGTCGGGTCAACGTGAGCAGTATAGCTGGTGACAGAGGAGGTGCGGCATTCTATCAAGTCTGTTTTGAGGGGCTGGTTGCTGATTTGACTGCGACCTGCGAACTTTCAATGCGATAAATCAGGTATTTCACAGTATCAAGTGCATGGACGTTCCTCACACCCTTTCTGCTTCTTGTTGGTCCAATGTTTCAACATCCGCATGGCAAGCAATGGTACGATGTGATCAAGTATACGATGACAACCTTCCCTATCCAAGTTCAAAACAATCTACTCGTTGATCTTCATTTGACGGATTTTTCTCTCTCAAGTTTCCTGATGGAAGTCGTCGAAAGGGTTGCGTAGATTTCCCTGGTGGGCGCGTTTTGAGTCCAGAGACTTCAATCGAGTTTTCTGCTGGCGATAGCCGCCGTGGAAATTGGTTCTCCTGTTTGCTATTCCTGGTCTTTCAAGGTGGGCTGCATATCAATTATCGTGCTGTTGAACCTGGAGGAGCCGGAGCCCGTAGTCAAGGCATGCATCTCTTCAAATCTTGACACGGACCGTGAAAAAATGCTCGAGAGAAACAAGGCCACATGGAAGCGCTACGAAGCAAGTTTATTTCATCAGTCCGAACAAGTTTGCTCCTCTGTGAGCAACATTGATGTTACTTTGCATACACCCGTTATTGCACAAGTAGAAAATGAAGTATCAGTGCGTTCTTGGAGTATGTCGTTCAATGACACGTGGTTGAGTAAGGGTTTGAGCATGGATTAAGCTGGGGGTGTTACGGCTGATGTCTGGGTCTTGCCTGTGGTTGTTGTATGGACTTTTTAGCTTCTGTCATTCCACCACATTATTTTCAGTCACAAGAGTAGCTGGTGGATTGTACCATATCTTTTGTTCCTTGGAGTGAGTAAAAATTGCTCAGCACCATCTGATCATATTTCTCCCGTTCGTCTCCACACTTCGTTTGTCTCCGTCTGGCATATAGGCAATGCTCTTGTCACTGCCACAATCGTTTTTGGTGCCAACGTCGACATCCCCTTCGAATTCTTCTTGCAGAAAGCACTTGCGCTGGTGGCAAAACTTTGCCATAATACGGTACGAAAGATAGGAACACAGGAGAATAGATATGAAGTGAACAAGGTTACTTGAACTCATTTTCACAACTGCTTCACGGTTTAGCGCGTGTTCTGATTGGTCAATCAATTTTATTTTTGTGACGCGTTACAATTATAAATTGGCTTGATACGATGATACTTCCTTCACTTCGCAAATGTATTATTTCTTTTTTAAATACTTTTAATAGCCACGGCCGCTTCCAGCAGCCACGCTTCTTTGGTACGGATGAAGACGCTGTCCAAAACGAACAGACGAGTCACTACGACCACAAGAAGCTCCTCCTCTGGATTGACAAGAGCCCGGATAACGCTGAACAAACTCTTGCGCTCCAGGAGGAACTGAAGTAAACACTCCCAATGAGGTAGTAAAAGGTACTGGAGCAGGCCCACCGCCGAGCATCATTGAAAGACAACCACCACCAGAAGCAGCAGCAGCAGCGGTAACCCCACGAATGTTTGCAACGGCGTTGGCAAAGGCAGTCAATACGCGAGAGTGTGGAACTGTTTCAGGGATGGTTGTAGGTGTAGTGTCTGGAGTGACCAGTTGCTGTGATGGTGATGGTGGTTGTGGGTTGAAGACTGGAGAAGCGGTGGAGGGTATAGTGTTGGACATGGGGTCCACCAAACCGTCGCCAACCCACTTGCGTACAATGGCACACCACTGCACAAAGTTGCTGGTGGAGATGATTACTTTATGGTCCAAGAATTCGAGGGCAGCCCATTTCATTTGAGCAATCGACTTGCGGCATTCGGAAGCAGCTGAGGGGAAAAAGAGAGAGAGAGGTCCGAATGTTAATATGCAATTTTGATTGGGGGGGGATTTTGAAGGATGAGTAACGGATGAGCAAATGGGCCAAGTCATCCGGAATGACTGAACACTGAACATGAGCCAAGCTTATCCACCACCCCAGAACAGACATGCACAGGAAGGAAAGGCGGGGGGGATAAGGGAAGGGGGCGTTATCTAGTTACCTGGCTCAGCGCCGCCGTTCAGCAGTCTCGCCCATGACGCAGTTGAAGTCTGAGCATCCGACACACTTGCTTCCGCCAACATCAACCCAACAAGAAACAATCTCGCCGGGTCTCTCAACAACGCATCAATCGCCGTCGGGACCCCTACGTTCATGAGTTCCTTATCCAAGACAACAGCCTCATCGACCCGAGCCGACAAAGACACTGCCTTGCGCACAATGCGGCTGACAAACAAAAGCGCAACTAGGACAGTTGTTGGGAGTCCTTTCGCACGTTGGTCAGACGTCTTTGCTGAGGATGAAACAAAGACTCCGATAAGACGGCGGAGTTGCACACTATTGGCGTTCGATAGAATGGATTTGTTGTTGTTGGTACGAAATGAATGGTTGTTCGATTCGAGAAGGGTTGTCATGACTTTGAGGGCAATGCCGGCGAGACGGGCCGAGGCCGTGTGGGAGCCGGCAAGCTGGGTTGTTGGGATTGCGGTGGAATCTGAGGAAGTCTGAGGAGCGCTGTTCATGTTTGCAGGTTCTTTTTTTTGTGGAGGCTGAGAAAGCTGAGCGTGGGTGATGTGGGTTGTTTAAATTCGTGGTTTGGTGGCGAAGTTTTTCGTTGAGACACACACTGAGCAGGTATCTAAGATATAAATAAGCGCATTTTAAATAAAAAAAAAAGTAGAGTGCGAATGACGTGGCGGAATATCGCCATCATACAACACCCGATGTCGTTTGGTGTTGTATCGGATGTATTGGATGCAGCACGTTTGCATTTATTTCCATGCGAGGAGCGATGCAGTCAGTCACGCTCTGTCTCTCTCTCGGATGCTGCTCTTCGAAATCATACAAGGGTATCCAACACACTACACAGCAATCTGGAGCATGAGAAATCACGACGCGATATTTGCAATATGGTACGTGATTATGTTATTCTAGCAATAAAACGCGTCATTCAAGAAGTAAAGGATAAATAATGACTCTTGTGTGTTCATCGTTCGTGACAAGGGGCTACTGCACCAGCTGCATCCACTCCATCACAACCTTGCACCACCACCCAAACTCTTTTGCATTAACGTGTACTTTATACTCAAGATGAGTCAACGCAACCTTCTTGAGCCTGGCAATCTCAGTCGGCGCCAGGCACGACACCTTGGACCACGTCCGCGTCGATGTCTGTGAATCCATCAAGCACGCCTCCGCCAGTGTCAGACACGCCATGAACAACGCCCTCGGTGATTTTAAACTCTGCGGCAGACCTTCAATTGAGTGCGCCTCGCTGTGCATCAGAATCCTGTTCACTAGTAGCAACCCTTGCATCATGACAACCGTCAAAGCGCGTGAGTTTCGTGCTGGTGATTTCAGAATCAGTGTCACGACAAGGAGACGCAGGTCAAACAGTTCTTGGTATATTCTTGGGTTCATGGGGGAAGTGTGGATGGCGGTGGGTGCTGTGCTGCTTGAAACGCGACTTTGATCTTCAGGTGACGCGGCGGGCATGTTGACTTGGGTCCATGAGCTTCCGTAGTAGAGGCGTGCCATGACCTTGACGACTACGCTGATGAGAAGGAGCGGGCGGCCATGCGGGTCGACGTGTAACTGCTTCACCTGGCAGCCGAGTTGCTTGATGGTGGGCATGTGTGTTGGGCCACAGTCTGTCATTTTTATTTTTGGATGGTTCACCCGAGAGACATGCGACACCTTCGTCTTCTTATATAGACGCCCATGACTCACGGAGACTGGTTTGGCCTGTTTTTTTTTTTGGTTTTTCAAACAAAGGAGAAAATTCTGAGGTGTCAGCATGACCAATATTTTATGATCCCCAAAATTCGGCAGTCAGAAAATAGAAGCGAGGCGCTTCGGAAGCTGTGAATATACACGCTGGGAGGACAAGGCTGAAAACACAAAGCAGGTCCGAGCTTCATCAACGCGTGTGCCACCCAGCCTACTCACCTGTGGCACTGCCGCCAAGCTGGCCCCGTCTCCTCTCAAGCGCGCTCTTCGACGGTACAGCTCCCTTCAAAGCATTGGAAACCTTCCCAAGATGCTGTTTATTCATCTCGGTCTTGGGCCATGCGTTTCTGACAAGAAAAAGAGGAGGCGCATCGTGTGTTCCGCTGGAATTCACTTCCAACAATTTTTTTTGGTCAATCTCAAGAAAAATTGAATGCCGAAACCCGTTTAAACTGACGCGCCACTCGATGTATTGAAGAGGATATTGACGCTCGAATAGAGTAGTACAGGGGCTTTATTACGGTCAAGGTGGGCCAACCATTCAGGGTGCTGCCATTCCGTGGTTTTCGGAGCAACAGCAGCAGCATCGGCAGTTTTCAGAGAGATATTTGTTTCTGCTAACGATGGTGCCTGGGTCGTCACTTGCTGTTGGCTGTCCGCGATCCATCGTAAATTGGACGGTTTGGTGAGGTTTGGGTGCATGAGCATCTTCATACTCTTGCGTTACTTGTGTGTTAAAGTTAAAAACAGCCTGCTCACTAAAGTCGCAAAGCACAACGAGTGTTTATTTCTCATAAATATCGATACACAGACTGCCCCTGTTTAAAAGTTACCCCAAACCATGTAACAACAACCACTTACAAAAACACAACAAACATACAAAAATCCACATCATCATATAGCTTCCCCCCAGCGGTTCTGAACACGGTTTACTCCGCCTTTCTTCCCTTCTTTTCCAAACGCGCTTTCTTCTTTTCTTCAGCCTTCTTTTCCGCTTCGGGAGCAGTGGCAGTAAGACCCGAAACCTAAACAAGAAAAAACATGAGCGCTCGAGAATAAAATTTCGCAGTATCGTCGGGGCGTATATGTTTTTACCTTGATTTCTTTTGAAACCGCGCTTCCAATCTTTTGCACCAAACCCGAAACTTCCAAACCCATCATCACCACAAACGTGATAAACTTTGCCTGGTTTGCGTTCATGACTTTGGCCAAATATTCGGGCGCGAGACCAGTCAACGTGTATGTTCCAATGAGGTGGCCCACGTTTTCAAACAAGTCCAAGGCTCCCTGCAAAAAAGGAAAATGCCACCTGTCAGTTGCGAAAACGAAAGAAAAAAAAAAGACCAAAAAAATGCACCAGAATGAAAGGCATCTTGTGAATAAAGAAAGTTGCATCATCTTCGTTCGGATACAAGAACGACAAAATGTTCAAGTGGACGAAAATATACAACGGCACAGCCAACAAGGTGTCAGCCCAGATGTAGTTCTGGTACCACGAGATGCCCATGGACCCTTCGACCGGGTTCAGAAGCGTCAAAAGTTCCGTCACGTTTTGCTGCGTGAAGCCAAAGACCAAGTCGGGTGGCAAATGGGGCACAAATGGGTTCTCGGTTTGTTCCTCTGGAATCAGGCCCATTGCAATGATGCCCTGGTTATGCGTGTACGCTTGTGCCATGGCCATCATTGTGAAGCAGTAGAACAGAAACAGGCCTGTGAGTGCAAACAGAATCGAGCACCCGGCAACGGCCCACCAGTTTATAGACTTGATTGGTTTGGCGATGCTGTCCATAATCAGGCGAGATTTAAGTTATCAGCTTACAGGTTAGATCCGTTCAGGAGAAAGAAGCTTACCGCGACTGCACAACGTAGAAGGTGAGCAAGGTGAAGGCAATGATGTCAAGGAACGGGTACACATCGAGAATAAACCGCCGCCAGCCCAGAGGGAGGGACATGTAAGTCTCGCCAGACTTTGCAGTGGCTGTGTAGACAAGATCGAGGGCGCTGTCGTGGACAGTTGTGAGCAGGGACCAGAGCATGGAAGTTGGATTGGGGGTGGTTAAATTTAAATTGACCCAATATATTCTGAAGATTTATGGTGGCGTTCAGTGGCTTCGGATAAACACGCGAGCTCCCAGCGCGGTCACGCTATGTTCCTGCTTTGGAGCGACGATAGCGCCCATTGAGGAAGTCGCATCTGATGCGGATAAAATCGATATCGACAACCAAAAGTGTCATTCGATCAAGTGCGTCTCAGGCTCACGATCACTTTCAAGCAAGGCCAAATAGCCGAACTGTTGCCGTCCCAACGTCGATAAACTGTTGATTTCTATTGCCAACAGTTCGCTTGCCAGCATTTGTTTGTTTGACATCGGAATATTTTTTCTTTTCTTTCCCTTTTTTTCTTCACCCAAAACCCAAATCGCTTCACTCCAACAACATGGTGAGAACAACAACACGATGACGGTCTCGGGATCATCCGTGTGTGCATTCGCAATCTGTCGGTCTGCCGCTCTGGCTGCCGTGTGTATGCGTCTGCTCCCCCTTCCCTGGTGCAACACTCTCTGTCTAGGTGCACCCGCACTCTCTTCTGCCGGTTCAGGACAGCGTCGTTCCAATCTTTGAAGCCCCCCATTGCTGACCCCGTCGAGAGAAACACCTGTCCACTTGTGGGGACGGGCTAGTACCAATGACAACTGGGTGTGCGCAAACTGTCCACTTCGGGACTGGTTTGTCACTGAAATCAGCATAGTGGGGCTGCCTCTCTTGCTAGAGGTTTCCTTATGGAAAGATTTCAATCTGCGGCGCTGTTCGTTACCGTTGCTCTGAAGGGCTGCGTCTCCTGACTTCCTCGCTCATCCTCTTGCATGGCAATGCTGAGCGAGGAATGAGTCTATATCAATGTGTCTTTATGAGACCTGCGATATTGTTGCACCAGTTTTTATAAGAGGATCTAGGAGTCTTTCAAAGTTCCCTCTCTGAGGGGCGCTCCCATGACTATATCCTCGACCCCCATGTGATACTTAAGCATTCTGTCTATTGTCGCAGGCTCCACCTAAGTCCGTCGGAAAGAAAGTTGCTGCTGCACCCGGAGCCAAGAAGGCTGCCTCCAAAGCCGTGAACCCTTTGTTTGAAAAGACCCCCAAGTCGTTTGGAATTGGTGCGACAAATGAATTCCTGTGTATTTTTCAAATGGAATCCGGATGCTAACTCAGTGTTGCTGTTATAGGTGCTGATGTCCAGCCAAAACGTGACCTTACCCGCTTTGTGAAATGGCCCGAGTATGTCCGTCTGCAACGCCAAAAGACGATCCTTCGTCAGCGTCTCAAGGTTCCACCCGCAATCAACCAGTTTTCCAAGACGCTTGACAAGAACACTGGTTTGATGATCTTTTTTGTTTTCTTTCGGCTCTCACGGTCCTAACACCGTTCAATGCTTCTTTCAGCTACCCAGGCGTTCAAGCTCCTCTCCAAGTACCGCCCCGAGACAAAGGTTGAAAAGAAGGTGCGCTTGACCGCTGCCGCCGAAGCAAAGGTTTCTGGTGCCAAAGTGGACGCTGGAAAGAAACCCGTCGTTGTCAAGTACGGTATCAACCACATTACCGCTCTGATTGAAGCCAAGAAGGCCCAGCTCGTTCTGATTGCCCACGACGTGGACCCCATTGAACTCGTTGTGTGGTTGCCAGCTTTGTGCAGAAAGATGGGAATCCCATACGCCATCGTCAAGGGAAAGAGCAGACTTGGAGCCGTTGTTCACAAAAAGACGGCGACTGCTCTTGCCATTACCGACGTTAGCGCTGCCGACAAGCATGAACTCGCCGCCCTCATTTCTGCTGTCAAGACCAACTTTAGTGAAAAGTTTGAGGAGACTCGCAAGCAGTGGGGTGGAGGTATCATGGGCAAGAAATCGAACGAAGCGACCGCAAAGCGTCTGCGCATTCGTGCAAAGGAGCTTGGACAGAAATGAATGGGATTTCCATCATATCGAGTCTCTGGCCGGGCTCAGTCTTATATCGTTAGCGTTTTCTTGTTCCTATTTTCTTTTGTGGTTGTGGACAACAAGGCAAATGCATATCTTTCAGTAAACTGTATTTTAATTCCGAAACATCGAAGAAAGAACGAACAAGGAGTGGGAGTTGCAGATCGAGCTTGTCAATGCATTTACTTGGCGCAAATAGTTAAGAAAAAGATAGTGTCCCTGGCATTAGTACAGCCGTCATGATATATATAACACGCAAACGATCAAAGAATGAGCGAAATGATCAGAGAAAGCACGCTGCCGCCAACCTGCGCGGAAATCATACTCGAAGATTTTGCATTACTGGCTCCAGGTTGGGCACCAACAGTCTGAACTCCCACAGATGAACCGCTCTGTGGAGCGCCAGGCACAGCAGTAACATCATTTAAGGGTGCAGTATTGGTAGTTGCAACAGTAGTAGTGGTTGTAGTTGTAGTTGGAAGCGGTGGCAGTGACAAATACTGAGTCGTCGCGACAGCCGTAGGCGAGTCTTGATAAATAAACGCGCCATCGGGATCCGTGAAACTAACAGCCATGACATCTTGACAACCAGCCGTATCACGCGTCACATCGCATACACCGCCTGGTCCCATTGTGCCAGCCTCGCAAACGCGCATGCAAAACACTCCGTTGCCGCCCATTTCCAGGTAATTCACGAACCCGGGGTTTCCTCTGTCCGTGTTGTCCACTCCAGAGTAAGGTTCCTTGCCACACGTTGAAAACCCGACATTGTCGTCTGAAAAATTGGACCGGGAAAAATAAGGGACTGATATAAAAGGTTTTTTTTTAAAGCAAATTGACTCACACTGTCCACCGTCATCGTAGAGACCAGGCGCTGACTGCGTACAGTTAATGTTCAATGTTTTGCAGTCCATTACCCCGCTGACTTGCATGTACATGGAACCGACGGCAGTAAAATTCTTGACGACTCGGACACTTCGGAGGCCAAACTGCGGCATTCTTTTCGCGCCGGGTGGGAGGTAGTCGCCCATGCAGAAGGATCGCACGTATCCTTCAGATTGGACGAAGGTGGGATTCGCCCCGACTTTGTAAAAGTTTTCTTGCTGGTGGGAGTGAGTATGATCAGTAATTCAGTGTCATATATATAAAAGGAGCGTGGGGGGGTTTGAAGTACCAAGAAGATGGAGTCCGGGTCGGGCAAGTTGATGCAAAAGTTGGTTGCATCCTTGACGTATACTGGTGTCAAACAGAGGTACTTAAAAAAAAACAGGGACGGGGACAGGGCAAAAAGAAAAAGGCCAACCTTTCTGTCCGTCCAGCGGGATGGGCGCCACTGGATAGCAAGGATCGGCTTCGGTGAGGAACCAGTTGCTGGCAGCGCACTTTTTGATGTCGGGAACTGTCGATGGTGTTGTTCAGAGAAGCCGGAAAGCGTGAGAAACTGGCAACACTCACATGATCCAAGGCAGCCGGGCGGGAGACCCGGTTGTGTTGGGCCTCCTAACTGGAACTGCGCCGAGGCAATGCTGGCAACGGATGCCAGAGCAATGAATGTGGCCATGTGGAATCTTTTGAACTGGGGACTAACTCCGATTCAAGAAAAAAATGGTGATGATCACCAGCAAAAAAAATGATGATATGGATTACCAGACGTCCCTTTTCCTGTTACATTTATGCAACTGGTTAACTACTCGCATTCTCACGCGCCTCCTCCTCCCAAGAAATCCTGACTGTCTCGCGCGCGACTGTGCTCGAAAGAATTGCGAACAAATCTCCTTCGACTCTCTTTCACTTATATATCAATGCTCTCCAACCCTTTGCAGACCGTGATAGAGTGCAATCCATCCACCAAGTCAATCCCTGCTCAGGTGAAGCTCGGAAAAAAGTTGGATGAGCGATCTGGGATAAAAGCCCTTAAAATGAATACGGAAATTAGCCAGCACTTTTTCAACCGGACACGGCTTCATTGAGTTGCGTACAATGCGAAAATGGCTCTGTCAATGCTCACTCACGTATGAGTTATCGACGCAAACTCCCCCAGTCTTCATCTTCTCTTTTCGTGTCATTTGCCGGTAAAAAGACGACAGTGTTATTGGATGTTCAGCAAGATAATATTGGATGTACAACAATACGATGGCCAAATGCACTGAATATGTAAATATGAGTGGCAAAAAGTAAAAAAACAGTCCGAAAACTCAAACAAGGCAACCCCCTTTCAAACCAGAAGCAGCAACCCCACAGTTAAACCCGCCCACACATCCCATCCTGGCCGCGACATTCTCATTGCAGCACTCTCCACCCACCCACTGCTTCCGCGACTCGCAGCATCCCCACCAACACCCCCAATGGGCGACCTGTTTCCGTTGTTATTGACACCGCTACTTGGGATGCCTTTCGATGCTGGTGCGACACCGGCCATCTGCAGCAGCGATTGAATCACATCCGGCGACATGCTTGTTCCATTCGAAAGAATGACTTGACACGCAGCTTGCAGTGCCGCCACCTTTTTTTGTACCAACGAACGTCAGGATATCCGAGAAAAAAACAAGGTCTCGAAGAAATTTTCGAACTCACCCCGCTCGCAATTGTACTGTCACAAGTCACAGCCGAACACAATACATCTTGCTCCGCCTTCGCAGCTGCCAAAACCGTGTCTCTCGCAGTGTCGAATGTCGGAGTTGCAGCCAGCAAGCCAACGCCTGCTTGGTAGATACTCTGCACAAGCGGGGGTCCTGCCTTGTTGAGTTGAAGGTTCCCAGCGATTGTGGCAACGATGGTTGCATAGTTTTGATGTGAGGAACTTGCGAGGGATGTTTGCGCGTTGGAACGTACGGGGCGCGTATTCATTGTGGATGATGGGGTCGTGTTTTTTGGAGATGGTGAGGCGGTTGTATTGACGGCTTGGCAGAGCATGTTCCAGTCCGTTACGGTGATGTGATTGGAAGGAGGCAGGCCGACGCATTTGAGGAAGCATGGACTGACTGCTGTGACTAATTCTGAAAGAAGAGTTGCGTTCGACGAGGATTGTTGTTGGGGCGTGGTTGTTGCGGGCGCTGCTGCTGCTGCGCTGGATGTTGTTCTTGGCGCGTTTTTTAACTTTGATATGATGGCGGTGCTGGATAATAGACTCGTTGGTTGGCTGCTTGGAGCGGAAGATGTGGATGATAGGTTGGTGGCAGCTGTGGAAGAAGACGATGGAGAAGAAATCAGCGTGAACTCTGACTGAATATACGCAGTCAAATTATTACATGATATCCGAGATTCGAGAGTATCCTGACGCCTGTCGAACGATGCAATATGTGTCGAATCAGCGCCAGCCTCGGCAACATCCACATTCGAAAGCCGCCATAAATATGCGACAGGCACGAGAATGATACAAAGACTCAATGTGATGAATAGGGCCTTTCGAGCTCCTGATTTGATTTGATTTTGAGGACATGTCAATATATGCGTGGTTGTTATGTGCCGCTCTGCACACACCTACGGGGGTTGCTGCAACAGCGCGAGTTTCTGGAGTCGCAGACATGAATGGCTCCTGTAATGATGGATGATGTACGCACGATAATGGTTTTGTTTATCCCTGTGATTGTCGAATCGGCGGAAGGGTGTCCCCCCTGGTCACAACAAATGTTTGTGGGATTCGAAATTTCCAAATCGACGGACAGAGCATTTGCACAGCGATACCTGGTTCTCTTCAACAGGAATCCATATAGCGGTACTGTTTTGCAGGCAGTTTACCTTTCACCTGTCCGATGACGGAGTCTTGATATGTCCGAAACTTGAAACTTGAGAAAAAAAAATGGAAAAAAAAGTGAATAATGAAGCGGACATTCTCAGCAACTCGCAGCCCGAATCCCGTCCTGCTTAAGGCGTGGATGCGCGTGAACGAATGCCCAGCTGAATGGCGAGTGCCCTTCCGCCATGTAACATGTATGTTGCTTGTCGTGATTCACTTCTCGCTCGCTGATGCCCCTTTCCCCTTCAAAACCCAGATGTAGACTCCCAAGCTGATTCATATGCTGTGAGCTGTTGATCGTTGCCCAAGAATAAGCCCGTCATTGCTGACTCCGATCTCAGGATATCACCTTCCCATCCCTCGGTGTCACGCTTTTTTGCATGAATAACGATTCAGCCAAGAACATGTCTGAAGCAGCATTGCGTGGGCTCGTTCACCGGTGATTGGATGTTTATCCTCACACAAAACACTGGTCCCCATTCACATGGCCACAAAAAGAATCCAGCATTTATCCCACCGATTCAAACACTGCACAATCTTGTTCAGCCTCTGCAACCACCCCGTCAACACGCTTCCCAATACTCGACCATACTCCAACACGCTCCCTTTGCTTGCATTTCAGCGTGCCATGGATGCTGCTTATAAAACGGTTCAACAAGAGTTTGCGGAAACGGGTCAAGGTGTGATTTGTCGCGTTGAACTGATACCCGTGTGTAGCGTCGAAAGTACTGCTCAGGCTGTTGATTTGTTTTGTCAACGCGCGCAAGAAGAGAGTGGGTTGAATTCAAGCGGGCACAGCGATGCTGGGCAGAATGTTGCAGAGGTGAAAAAAAAAGTCTTCGCGCGTGCCTTTGTTTCGTTTCTAACTATTTTCAGTTTTTTTCAGGACATGCGCAGGATGATAAATCAGAGTATTCTTTCGGGAGAAGCGTCACTGTCAATTTTGTCGCTTCTTTCTGGACGGCCAGCACCACTGTCGCGTCAATGTAACAAGCTTGTTGTCCTCCTTTTTTCAATGTCAATTCATTCCGTTCTTTTTGTGCACGCAGCGTGTTTACTTTTGAAATCGAGTTTCCAAACAATCGCATCGATTGCGCAAGCGTCACGTTCGGACCTCGTTCGTGGCACGCGTGACCCTGTCGTGTCTGCGCAAGTGAAACAGTTTTTCGAGGAAGAGTCTCTCTGAAGCTAAAAGCTGCCCATCCCAGAGCACCAGTTGAACAGTTAAAATAAATTGCGATAAATACGTGTGCCCTTTGTGCGTGTGTGCGCCTCTTTTTCTGTTTATTCCAAAAATATCTTCCCTTCAAAATTCAGACAATAAAAAGAGCACCCTGCAAGCTCTTTGACACGAAATAATTGATCCGAAAAAGAAAGCAAGCATGCTTTGCCCTCTCTTGTACTTCTCTATCGCGGCCGCCGTTGTCCATGCACAGGCGCCCATCAGCCTTCAAGTAAACTTCCAAGCCCTGCCCGCGTGTGGACAAACCTGTCTCACCACCGCAGCCAGTAAGGTAGCTACTAAAAATAGCGGGGGTATTGCAAGCATTGGCAGCTCGCTGATATACGAAAAAAAAAACAGGCACAACAGGCGTCCCAACTCGACTTTGTTACCGCCGTCTGCCGTGGTGCACCCCTCTCCGCAGTCCTTGTCGAGACCGGTAGCTGCGTCACAACCCAGTGCACAAATCCCGCAGACCGCGCCTCTGCTGGTATAGCCTTGAACAACATCGCGGGACAATGCTCCGGCAGTGCTCCAGTCAGTGCTCCAGTCAGTGCTGTTGCACAACCCACCGTATCAGCAAGCCAAGCTCCCGTTGCAACAACCGCTGCAGCTGTATGGACAGGTTGCATCATGTCCAGTGGCGCGTACATCTCCATCACGCATCCTCTGACTGCGTCCACTATTAATGGAGGAGATGACTTTGAAATCCGTTGGACCATTGCCGGCACTCTGGACCCTTCGTTTGCAGCGCGTGAAGTCACGTTTGAAATTGACGACGCGAGTACGCCCAACAATGCTGTCAAGGCGCCCAGTGGGGATTTGATTGGCGCGAATGTGACGGTAGGATCGTTGAGGGCGACTTACAAAATGCCTGGGGGTGTGCCCACTGGTAGGACGTACACGATCAAGAGTTTGGTGCAGGATGGTGGATGGGTTAAGTTGTGCTTTTCGCCATTGTTTGCGGTTCAGGCGAGGCCTGGGGTTGTGGATCCTGTTGTTTCGACGGCAGCCAAGAGTAGTAGTACAGCTGCGAGCAGTGTACCGGTTGCCACTGCTGCTCCTACCACCACTACTACTACTGCGGCAAAGAGTGGAAGTGAGAAAATGTATGGGATCAAAGCTAGCACAATCGTGTGTATTGTGTTTGCGATGGTGTTGTCGTTTTAGATGGCGCGGATACGGACGGTTATTTCATTTTCGCATTTGCAGTTGCCAGCATAAAAAATAGGTTTATGGTAAAAACGCTTTTTTTTTATTGGGCAACACAGCAGCAACAAAATGTCGATTATTTGAGCAAAGATCGGGTAAATTGTTCCTATTTTGAATGTAAGAACCCGAGAAATGCAATGGCAGAATACGTGTGGGGAACAAACCTGTGCCTGTCTCAGCGCCTGAGCAATCGTCTGCTCTGTGATGGGCACACCCCCGCCATCCGCCGAGTCCTTTTTCGTCACGCGCGCTGCGATTTGTGTTGAATCCGATTCGAGAATGATTCTGAAGTAAAAAAGAGTTTTGACACGCCGCATCAGAAAGGGCAACATGGAAAGAGAAATAGAAATGTACGCGCGCACCCATCGTCGATTGTTTCGTCCAATGCGAGGAAAACGAGATCGGCGTTCTCGAGGATGGCTCGTTTCTCGACTTGTCCACTGAGAGAATGTTTTGAGTTGATGCGAATAAAAAATAATGAACCGGTAGTACCTCAGCAGCATTGACAGCGCCTCGTAGAATGCTTGCAGGGCAGCAGATAGAATCAATTCGTTCTCGTCAAGAGTGCCGACAAAGTACATGAGCACGTCGTGACTGTTTTTGTATACAATGACCTGGTTGTCAAGCAGCACAATGTCGCCTGAGATGAATACATTCGTCAGTGCAAGTTGCGCTGGCATTCGTAGAATGAGAGCACCCACTCTGCAGCTTCTTTGTCTTGTCAAACAAGGCCTTCTCAAACACACGCTGGTCTTTTGCAGTTGGGTAGTCGGGTGCGTAGTACTTTGCAAGCAGACGCTTGCCCTCGCTGTCCAGCACAACCACGGCCTTGACGGTGTAGAGCCCGAGAGACGGGCCGTTGACTCTTCCCATGTTGTTTTATTTAAGTTTTAAATTGATGTAAATATTTTTACTGTAAATATTTTATGATAAACCAGCTCGTTTCGTTGAGGTTCAACAGAAAAAAAAGTGAGAAACTCGAATGCTGGCACTTATTCTTCTCGCGGCGGCATTAGCGCATGGTCAGGGTCTCGCGTCGCAGAACTTTGACGCCGGGATGGCGGCACTGCCATTATGTGCTCAGCAGTGCGTGTCAACCGCAGTAGCGGCTGGGAGTGGGAATGCAGGTGCGCTTCGTTGATCCACAACCAACCTTCTCCGTTTCCATTCAAGCTCTCTCCCACGCCCTCGAAACTGCCGCGTATTCTCTGTCTTACTAAAACACAATCGGTCGATCCACCAGATCTGCGTACTGCTGTCTGCCGAGGAGCTCCACAATCGCCAGCGCTGTTGAGTGCAATGGACTGCGCTATTCTCCAGTGTTTAACTCAGAGTGACGCAAACATGGCGCGCGCAGGATTCAACAACCTCGCCAGCGCGTGCACCTTTGTGGCTAACGCTCCTGCCAATCTCCCAACCGGCGTTGTCTTGAATCCAACCGGAGTCATGCTTCCACCCATTGGAATTTCTCCACCTGTAGGCATATCACCACCAGTCGGCATTTCACCTTCTTCAAGCGCCATCGATACAGCCACTTCAACAAACTCTATTCCTTCTACAACTGCAACTGGATCAGCCCCACCCGCTGTTTGGACTGGCTGTATCATGAGTTCCGGAGCATACGCCATCATCACACATCCAATTGCTGGAAGTATCTTCTCCGTGTCAGACCCAATCGTTATCGAATGGACCCCCGGCGGTATCCCCGACCCCGCATTCTCGACCCTCCCCGTCACGTTCGAAGTTGCTGACGCGTCAAACCAAAACAACGTTGTCAAAGCCAACAATGGCGACTTGGATCTCCCTGCGAATCTGAAAGTGAGTGATTTGAAGGCGAAATCGGTTGTTCCAAGCCTTGTGAGCGGAAAAAATTATACTCTACGATCGGTGATTACGGACCCTTTGTCGGGTGTCAAGAAGAATTGTTTTTCGCCGCAGTTTTCTGTGTTTGGGAAAGGAGGGGATGTGGGGCCTTCTCCGGGCTCTGTTGCTGCTGCAAGTGCTGGTGCGTCGCAGGTTTCTACTAAAGCAAATGGGGCTCCAGCGACGGCAGCTGGTGCTGTTTCTGGCGCTGTGGAGGTTTCCAAGTTGAATTTGGGAACGCTGTTGTTGATGGGATTGGCTGCATTCGTTCAATGAGGAGACTCAGGATTGGGATTGCTCGAGTAAGCTGAAATGGCCTTGAGCGTTTAATGGGTTTGGGGAAGTTGGACGTCTCATTTTTCTTCAAAAATATATCCATCTGGTCGCACGATTTTCAGGTGTGAAAAAATTCTGACACGCGATTTTTATTTTAAAAATTATCTGCTGCAAAGAACGGTGAAACTGCCATGACGATGTTCGGTCACTGATTCAGGACGCATTGAAATGAGCATGAAAGGGACATGAAAGGGACAAGACACGCGCTTGCAGCAAAACCAGGTTGGTCACTGCAGCCGATGGAAGTTTGGAAGTGGGAGAGTCGAGAGCGCATCAAGCGTTGTCAAAGGCAGTCAGCGTTGTAAGCAAAGAGCGCAATAGGATGATGTTCAAATTGCGACTGACAAATACGTTGAAATATTTTTATTCTCAGAAGTTCATTTGAACGAGGCACAAAATGTCATTTCGGATTTTAAAAAGTATTTGTTGAACCAGGTTTCGTCTTTTTGGATGAAGGGCAACAAAAAAAACGATTCGAAAAATGTCTCTGGCGCTCCTCATTGCCGTGTCATCGGTGTCTGCGCAGTTCTTGGAGGGCGGTCCTACCCAGCCTGGCCTTCCAACTGGATGCGTGGGCAGCTGTGAGTATCTCGTGTGTCTTGTCTCCTCTGTCAACTAGCGCCAACCATTCCCCCCCTCCCCCCGCCACCAGTCCCGAATCTCACGCAATGCACCATCGCCAACTACTACCTTGGTGACACTGTCGACAGATGCGCTCCACCAGCACCGTACCCAGTCGCAGGCCAGCAAGTCTATATCAAAGACTCCACAAACTTTTGCCTGAACCTGCCAAACCCGGACTCCATCTTCCTCATCAACAACTTTTACTCTTGGAAAAAGCTGCCCACGATCGTGCAAGCTGAAGGCTTTGTGCAGTCGTACTGCATGGGATCTTACCTGCCACCAGGGTCAAAAGCGCTTCCTCAGTATGGCATCCGATCTGCCCATGTTCTCAAAAACTTTACTGTCCCCGGACAAAACTACTACCAAATCCATGGGTACATGGACTGCGACCTGCTGGGCATCAACTGTACATCTTCAGCACCCGGTCGATACGACGACGCCGGCCAATACGACGACGGACCGTTCATCAACTGCGGCAAGGAACCCTACTCTGGAGTCGACGCATCTGCATCCGCCAACCCAGGCATGCAGCACTACGTCGAAATGGCCGGAAACGGGCTCTTTTGCATGCGTGTCTGTGAAAAGGGAAACCTCGGACCCGGGCTCCCATGCGACTTGACACAAGACACTGCTGGCTGTGAAAAATTCATGAAGGTGCAGTTTTTGGGAGAGTATGCGACTGGGTTTTCGTACATGGATCTTGCGAATGGGGTCAAGACTACGGCGAGTGTGTTTATCCCGCCAAAGACGTCGGCGACTTCTTCTGGGGCGAGTGCTGGTGCAACGGGTGGTGTTGCTGGTCCTAGTGGTGGTGCTGGTGATGCGGCTGTCTCGCCGACTGTTGTTGCTTCGAAAAAGAGCGCTTCGTTGCAGATTTTCAATGCGGCTGTCGTGGTTTTGGCTGTTGCGCCGTTCTTTTTCGTGTAATCAAAGATAAAATAAACGTATATGACAGGAAGGACAGTTCTAGTCTTTTTATCGTTGTGAGTACTTGATAGAGTACCCACGTTTAGTTCTAACCCCCAAGTTCAAAGAAGGTACAAGGCCGCAGCCACAACAAACAGCGAGAAGCACGTTGAAGAGCCTGCACTGTTCAAGATTCCTGTGCTGATATTGTATACAATTGGAGGTTTAGTTACATCGCCGGTTGTCTCAGCAGCTGGCTTAGTGGTGGCAGGATCTACGGTCGCGGTTGTTGTGGCGGCAGTAGTGGCAGTGGTCTTTGTCGCAATGTTGAATGTCTTTGTGGTGCCAGCAACGCGATCCTCCAAGACAAATGTACCATCCGGCGCATCAAACTGCGCTCCCATTGGGATTCCAATTTACAAATTTACAAAAAATAGAGCGATATTTAAAATATAACAAAATGCAGGCTCAGAACAGAAGCCTCAACACTCAATGCTTGAACAAAAGAAGATTCGGACATGTCCGGAAAGGGAGGCTGATCATGTCCAGCAACAGCACTCACTACTCATGGAACCATCTCGAAGCTGCCTGGCCCCGTTTGGCGGAGGAGACAGGTGAGAGGATTGCTGACAACGATGCGATCAACACCGTTGCGCATAATGGAGTAGTCAGCTGTTGTTTATGCAGAGGTCCTGACCTGAATGCATGTCTGGAACAGCATCAAAGTATTTGCAACCCGTTGCGTACAACGCTGAACGCATGTGTCCGGGTGGCGCGGCTGAGAGCAAAGCAGTGTAAAACACATCCTCAAAAAAATTAAATAAAAAGCAGTGAAAGGCAAAGCTGGGGCAATGCTACAAACCTAATAAAAAATACGCAGCATGGCAGCCACCGCATTTGTGCTCCTGGCAGCACTTGTCCAGGCGCAGTACTTCCAGGGAGGCGAGACAGAGCCAGGCCTGCCGAGCGGATGCGTGGGCAGCTATCCCAACATCACCATGTGTCGCGAAAAGAACTGGTACCTCGGAGACACTGTGGACATTTGCAAGCCCTTGATCCCATACCCACTTCCTGGACAGCAGGGTAAGCACGCATCTGTTGGAGCGCGCCCCGCCTTCATTTATTTTACTTTGACTGACCTAACCATCAACCACCCAACAGTCTACATCAAAGATCCCGTCAGTTTCTGCATCAATCTGCCAAATCCAGACTCCATCTTCCTCAAAAACAACTACTACTCCAAGGGCCTCCGTCCCACCGTTGTTCAAGCCGAAGGCTTTGTCCAAGCATTTTGCTCGGGCCCATACCTCCCACCTGGCGCGAAACCCTTCCCAGTCGGAGCAATCCGCTCAGCACACGTGATCAAAAACTTCACCATCCCCGGGCAGAACTACTACCAAGTCCACGGCACAATGGACTGCGACGCGCTCAACATCAACTGCACACAATCCTTCCCAGGAGCATACGATGACGGCGGCCAATACGACGACGGCCCGTTCATTTCGTGTGGAAAAGAGCCGTATTCGGGAGTTGACGGCTCGGCGTCAGGAAACCTTGGTTTCAAGCATTATGTTGAGATGGCTGGAAACGGGCTGTTTTGCATGCGTGTGTGTGAGCCGGGGACTCTGGTTGAAGGCGGCGCGTGTGATGTTACACATGACACTGAGGGATGTGAAAAGTTTATGCGCGTCCAGTTCACTCCTGGATTTGATTATGTGGACTTGGCTGCCCCGACAGTCGTGTCTACTTTCAGTGTGAGTCTGCCGCCGCTGCCTTCACCCACTGCGATGCCAAATGGAGGTGGTGGTAGTGGTGGTAGTGGTGGTGGTGGTGGTGGTGGTGGTGGTGGTGGTGTCATTGTCAGCACAGCGATCACGTCGAGCAAGTCTGGAGCAACGTCACTCACGCGCAGCTGTTCAGCCCTTTTTGCATTCCTCATTGTCTTGTCTCTTGTCTGAATCTCTTAAATCCAGTACCAATATGATCGATCCAATAAAAAGCATTTAGCAACCGTGGTGTCGAACCCTGCCATTGCTTGGTTGTCACGTGACAACAAATTCAGAGGAAAATCTGCCACCACCCACCCACCCACCCACCCACCACCTCAACCAACGAATTGCTTAAAGAAACCTGATCACGCACTGTCCTTCATGCATTCTGATCCGTCAAAGATTGACGCGCTGCGTCTCAATGCCCTCGCTTTGAACGTTTGCCTGAACGCCCCACTCCAAGACAGCGACACCATCAGCGAACGCTCGCTCGTGTCTCTTCCTTTACTTGCTAAGGCTGCCGAACCAACTGTGATCGAGGAGAAGCAAAAGAAGAAGAGGAACCTGGGTACATTTCCCCCCAGCTTTTTCACAGTGGTTTTTTTTTCCTTCAGGGTCTGCGCAGTGTAGTTACCGTGCGTGTCCGAATGCCCACATGTAAAAAACACTGAAATTATCCCCAGGGGAGCTGTTTGCTAAGCTGCTTGGAAGCGGTGAATTCGAGGCCCACAAGCACTTTTACCCACGCGTTCTGAATGCAAACATCCACCCACTCGTCTCCTCCTTCCTCACGCTTGGAAATGACCGCATTATTGCTCGATACTCGCACTTGAATCCTCAAATCAACTTTGATATCTTGAAAACTTTGCTGGATTACAAGTACGTGCCCGCTCAAACCTCGTTTTCTTGTTTTTTTTTGTTTTTTTTGCTCACATGGAAGCGCTAGACCTAAATACTTTCGATGGGCGGGCTCCGACTTGTTTAATGTGACTACTTCCTTTGGGCAACGCCAAATGATTATTGTCGAAACCAATTCCTGCCCCTCGGGTCAAAAATCGATGCCTCTCCTTTCGGAACTCGGCGATGACCACGGAGGTATTTCGAGAAAATGTTCACGTTGATCAGCGACTTCTATGAAAGCTAAAAACGCTAGCGCCTTTTTTTTTTTTTTCCAGGATATGGGGTTGTCATTGACTCAACCTTCTTACAAATGCTTGACGGCGTGGACAAATCCTTGGGAGATTTAGCGGTTGTATACGATAAAAACCCAATGGAAGCCAGTGGGTACGCTGCTGTAATGGCTGAGCACGCCAAGGAAAAGGTTTGGCTCGCTGAGTACTACGATAAAGACCCGAACCCACCTGTTCGTTGGGTTGGCGGTGTTATGGAGATTCGCGATAAATCCAACGAGTGGCATACCATTCGCGCGTGTTTTAGATATGTCACGCAAAAACCGTGGAACAGGTTTCCATTGAATACCAAAACAATTGTTTTGAATAATGTGAGTGACTATTCTGGATTAACTATTTCATTAAATCAAAATTTTTTATGCAGGTCGTCTCATGTCTTGCTGGAGGTCGAAACAAAATGATGGCAGCTCGCGCGTATGACTTTTTGAATGCAGAGTTGGACGGAACGGGCTTGGCGGTCCGTATGCCAGAAACCATTCGAAACGTGGCCAAAAGCGAGATTCCTCTTTGTTTGGACAGTATGGGCGGTCACGCCGTGCTGAAGGTGCCTTACTCCAACGCAGGACAAGGAGTCTACACCATCACCAACAAGAAAGAGCTATGTGAGTTTATGGAAGCGGACCACCATTACGACAAGTTTATTGTGCAAAGCCTTGTTGGAAACGCGTCATGGAGCTCAGTGACTCGTTCGGGCAAGTTTTACCACGTTGGCACGATCCCAAACAAGAGAAACCATACGTTCGTGAGTGATTTACGAATGATGGTGTGCGCAAATTCCAATGGGTTCAAGCCTGTGGCAATCTATGCTAGACGCGCGAGAATGCCGTTATTGAGGCGTTTGGAAGATGATCCATTGAGTGAGTGCCCAACTCCCTTTGTCTGGGCATCCTTGAATTCGTAACTTGTTTTCATGTATTAGTTACCTCATGGGAAATGCTGGGTACCAACCTTTCTGTCAAAGTGGAAGATGAATGGACAACTGAGGCGCATCGACTTTTGTTGATGGATCGCAAAGATTTCAACCAGCTGGGTATCGGCATTGACGATTTGATTGACGCGTACATCCAAACGGTTCTCTCTGTGATTGCCATTGATAAGATGGCCCAGAGACTCATGAAGGAGAACACGTCGCCTCAGGAGGCGGGTGCTAACGACGAGCAGTATCCATGGTTCAATCAGAACTTGTTTGATTATGAGCTTTTTGAAGCGCTGAATCCAGACGTTGCGTTGCTGCAAGAAATCTACAACTGAGGGATAGAGTAGTGGTGACTTTAGACCACGGGCTCTTTCTTTTTCTTCTTCGTGTTGATACCAAGTTATTCATTAGCGTTTTCTGTCTTTGTAGCGTTTTAGCCCGTGCCGTTTGTACCATAAATAAATATTTGCTCTGATAATGATCTGATGTGTGGCGTTTTGAAGCGCACAACAAAAAAAGTTTCACGAAATTGAATGGCCTCGCTTGGAATGTCACCCGGGCTCACGCCCGCATTCTCACCAGAAGACCACCCTTACACGCCCTCAGACACTGAGTCCGACATGTCCTTCTCATCGCTACCCGGTCCCATGTCGTCAAGAAAGGCGAAACCTCCAGCGCCTCCTTCTCACAAGCCAAGCCAGCGTAAGCTCGGTAAAGTACCAAAAACAGCGATCCCCCTGACATGGAGGTTGCATTTTCTAAACTAGGCTATTTGCTGTGCTCACACAATAAAAACAGGCAACCTGGCCGCGAAGAGCATTGGCAGTGGAGAATTTGAACCGGAGAAGCACTTTTATCCTCGCGTGCTGAATGCACACATTCATCCGCTCGTTTCATCGTTCCTGACGCTTGGCAACGAACGCATTTTGGCAAGATACACGCATTTGAACCCGCAAGTCAACTTTGAAGCGTTGAAAAACCTGCTGGACTACAAGTTGAGTTTTGGTTGCAGAAAACACGTGTTTTGCAAATTTTTTTTTTTTTTTTGTTTATCTGAGCAACTTTCCAACCTCCTTTGGCATCGGGATTTGGTCTCACCCCAGGCCCAAGTTTTTCCAATGGGCTGGATCGGACTTGTTCAATGTGACGACTTCTTCCGGACAGCGTCAAATGATAATCGTCGAGACAAACTCTTGCCCATCTGGACAAAAGTCGATGCCGCTCTTGTCCGAACTTGGTGACGACCATGGAGGTGCCCGCTTACTTATTTTTCAATTCAAAGTGACTTGGTCATTGATCTGATTTCGCAAGTCACAGGATACGGAGTTGTCATTGATTCCACATTCAGAGAAATGATTGGAAAAGCCGATAAATCCCTCGGCGACCTTGCTGTAGTCTACGACAAGAACCCTATGGAAGCCACTGGCTACGCTGCAGTCATGGCCGACCACACGAAAGAAAAAGTGTGGCTTGTTGAGTTTTACGGTAACGATCCGAACCCGCCTGTTCGCTGGGAAGATGGTGTCATGTATGTTCGAGACAAGGAAAGCAAGTGGCATGGTATTCGTGCGTGTTTCCGGTATGTCACGCAGAAGCCGTGGGATCGGTTTCCCATCAACTCCAAGACGATTGTTTTGAACAGTGTATGTACATTCCTGACTAATACTTACAGGGTTTTTGTTATTGTACTAACGTTTGTGTAATTTAGGTCATTTCATGTCTTGCTGGTGGGAGGAACAAAATGATGGCAGCTCGCGCATACGACTTTTTGAACGCTGAGTTGGATGGAACGGGCTTGGCGGTCCGCATGCCAGAAACCATTCGAAACGTGACCAAAAGCGAAATTCCACTATGGCTCGACAGTATGGGCGGCCACGCTGTCCTCAAAGTACCTTACTCCAACGCAGGACAAGGAGTCTACACCATCACCAACAAGGAAGAGCTTCGAAACTTTATGGAAGAAGACCATCACTACGACAAGTTTATTGTGCAAAGTCTTGTTGGAAACGCGTCATGGAGTTCTGTGACAAAGGCCGGCAAGTTTTACCATGTTGGTACGATCCCCAACAAGAAAAATCACACGTTTGTGAGTGATTTGAGAATGATGGTGGCTGCGAATAGCAATGGGTTCAAGCCGGTTGCGATTTATGCGAGACGGGCGAGGAAACCCTTGCTGAGACATTTGGAGGACGATCCGTCGAGTGAGTTTTTTTTTCCTCATATGCGCTCTTCTTCAAGAGAAGCCAAGCAGCTGATCATTTCTATCCAGTCACTTCATGGGAAATGCTGGGTACCAACCTTTCTGTCAAGGTGGAAGATGAATGGACAACTGAGGCGCAGCGACTCTTGCTGATGGACCGCAAAGATTTCAACCAGCTTGGAATCGGCATTGACGATTTGATTGACGCGTACATCCAGACTGTGTTGTCGGTCATTGCTATTGACAAGATGGCACAACGACTCATGAAAGAAAACACGGTTGGCGCGCCTTTGGATCCAAAGTATCCGTGGTTTAACCAGAGCGTGTTTGACTTTGAACTTTTTGAAGCGCTGAATCCTGACGTTGCGTTGCTGCAAGAGATTATGCACTAATGTCCTGCTTATTTTTATTGGGTTTTTTGTTTGTTTTTGTTGACAGTGAATAAACTATTGGTAAATACTTGTTGCAGAGTGCATTCATATTTTTATTTTTCAGCCCTTTCTTTGGCTCGCTTTCTAGTCCTTAATCGATATTATAATAAGTTAAAATGATAATTCAACATTGAATTCTGTGCAGGGTCACCCCTCAAACAAATTCACTCTATACATAATCTCTTCTTCAGAGTGCCTGCCAAAATCCCAAAGTTCAAGCTTCTAGAGTGTCCTTGCTGCTTCTCGTTCCATATCAGGCGGTGGTGGCACTGCAAACGCGTCATACCCAAAAGGGTTGATGCTAGCCGCAGAATATGAATGCTGAACACCGCTTGTCATCAATGGTCTGTACGAAGATTGAACTTCCATTGGAGTAGCACCCGTGTGAGACGGGAAGTAAGCCATTTGCGGGTGGAATGGGATTTGGAATGTTGGAAGTGGTGCAGGCTGTGTTTTATGAACCTGCTTTTGCTGCTGAAAGTGGTTGTGGGTGGGCCGTTGTGCAACGTGGGGGTATGCCGCGTAGGTGGGGTACTCGGGTCCTTGGTTGGGAGATGGGAGTTGTTGTTGGGGTTGTTGGGGTTGAGTGGTGCTGGTTGGCCAGGGATTCCGGAATGGGCTTGCGTCTTTGGGTGGAGTCAGGTTTCCGGACATCTCTTCGGTTGGATGTAGGGGTGACTGGAATTGGGTTGAGTGGTACAGTAGCAGAGACCTGCGGAAAGAGCGATGGATCAGTTTTTCATTCTTGAAAACTTTTGGAACATGAGAAATGTACTCACTTGTTCTCAAGCATGGGTCGAACGTATGCGCTAATATTCAGAAACTTGTCTGACCTGTACTTTTCAATAATCTGTCTCGGCGCTTGGACAAGGCATTCCTCCAAATTCGAAAGAATCCGGGAAAACACCGGATCCGACTGTCTCCAGACGCGACAGCTGTACAGCGAGTCTGCTAGAATCAAACTTGCTGCCGCCAATAAACTGGGTTTGAATGGCCGGAAACGTCGGTGGACCAAAGTCAGTTCCATCACCATCCGAGACAGAGCTCGAACAGCTGGTTTGTCAGTGTTGCATGCATTGGAGCTCGCCAACTGCTTGCATTGGGACTTGAGAAAACTTTCGGCCGTTGGATGGCCAAGAACGTAGTTCAAATCTGAGAGAATCAGTTTTTCCATGGTGATGAAATCTGCTGTAGCAAAATGGTTGTCGAGGAGCATGGCCAATGTTTTCAGCGAAGGAACGCGGCCGTGATTCTCTTCATATTTCGCGGCAGACCAGAGACAAGTGAGACCCAAGAGTTGGAAGTGGCCCTTTCGAATGATTCGCTTTACAGAAACGCGGTCGATAAAGTTGATTGTGAGGTAGAGTGTTTCTGGGCGGAGATCGTATTCGCCGTGCACTTCAATGAGCCACAAAATCAACGACTTGCGGTGCTTCCAAGTAATTTCAACTTGGATGGCATCGATTTGCGCTGCATCTGGCAGTGTGGCAATCTGGTGGTTTCGGGTTGAGCGGGCGGTGAGTCGGAAAGCCAAACCAGGGGTACGATCACAACAAAAAAACCAACACACACATACCTCCATTTCACGCGTAAATTGATCAATCTCGGACGCATACTCATCCATTTCTTTTGAGCTGGAGTTGTCTTCAAACGCTTCAAAACGCGAAAGAATGTCAGCTGGTATATGTCGGGAAGTTTGAAGAACTGGCGTTGGAAGTTGAAAGTTGAACTGATGATCCGATGATAGCATGCTCTTTTCCCGATAAATAATGTGTTGATGGTCCTGGGAGAAAGCTTGTTGTGTGGGCGGAGGGAAATTTTGGAAGCTGTTGTTTTGATGCACGTGCATTAATTTCTGTTGTGCTGGCGAAAGCTTTGCTGTCGGGAAGGTTTGCTGTGATCGAACTTTGTCTGGTCCAGCATTAGATGTAGCTGAAGCCATGAATGGCAGGTTGTTGATGATGTAGGAGGGGAGGTATGTTGAAGCCATGCTGGAAGATTGAGCTTGAAGGTGAGATTACTGGACGCGATTCGCGGTATTCTTTGAAGAGAGTTGAATGGTTTTTGGTAAGAACTGTTGGTGGGAATTATGCGACGACGGGCATCAATTTCTCTGGGGGCAGGGTGGGTTGTGTGTTGATTCAGTGAGTGGGTTTGTTTTGGTTTTGACAAGGGACCCCCAGAAGTACAAAATTTTAAATTTTAGACTCCGCCAGGCAATGTGGGCGGGAAGAGGAAATCCCCAGCCAGCGAATGGGTCTTGTTAAGCTCTGTTTTATTTGTTGGTTAGGTACAGTTTTCTCCACCAAGCGCCAAGTTTGAAGCGGCGATTGCAGTGTTCTGAGAGCCCCTGAGATGCCTGGATGTTGTGGCCCATATCAAGCGACAGTCTGGTGGCAGCGTGGTGGATTCCGCATGCCAAGCTGTCTTACTTGACTCGGTCAACGCATTCGTTGTTTATTTTCTCTCTCCTCTTTATGCGCGCATCGGTTCGGCCGTGGCTGCTGTTGCTGTGGTCTGGACGCCTTGACCACTTTCAGAACACACAGCTGCATGCAATAAAAATTTAACTTTAAAAAAAACCTGACAAATAAATTATGGACTGGAACGGACCTGCTGGCATGCATGGCTTCTCACGCCGCACCTTCAACGAGTACTACCGATGCTATTCGATCGCTCTGATGCCCGGCAACGAGCGGGAAGGCCTCAACTATGGCGGGAAGAGTGAGTCTGACCATCCTTGAGAAAACATTGCCTCCCTAATCAACCCCCTTTCCCAGTTCTCCTGCCACCGTCTGCGCTTGCGAAGCTGTGTGAGTGGAACCAAGACCGTCTTATTGCTGAATTCTGTCTTATGCATCTTCTCTTGAAGCCACCCTCAACATTGCCTACCCAATGCTCTTCGAAATCACAAATGATGCCCATAAGGAGCATTCCTCGCATGCGGGAGTGCTCGAGTTTATTGCGGAAGAAGGAAAAGCATATCTGCCACAATGGGTAAGTTGAAATCTTTGACGTTCTTTTCGACCAGCATAGCTACATTGCGTGCAGCGAATGCGAGGGAGTCGTCCGAGTTGTAGTATGACCTGCGTGGATACCTTGGATCAACGGATTCTTGCGTGAAATTTCGAAATTGGGGACGCGCGTTTTCCAAAAGTTTTACGGACATTTGAAATGCTCATTTTTCCTCTTCAGATGATGACCACGCTGCTCATTGAAGAAGGATCCCTCGCTCGAATTAAAAACGTGTCGCTTCCGTTAGGTCGTTTCGTCAAACTTCAGCCACAAAGCGTGGACTTTCTCGACATCACAGACCCAAAGGCTGTGCTCGAAAAAGCGATTGGCCAGTTTGCCTGCTTGACTCAGAATGACATCATTACCATCAAATACAACAGCAAATTGTACGATATTCTGATTATGGAGTCGAAGCCGGGGAACAAGGGCATCAGCGTCATTGAGACTGACTTGGAGGTACACCGAATCTTTTTTCGCGCGTCCAATCCATTTTAAGACGGCACTCATGTTTCAAAAAATGTATCGTCGCAATGTAAAACAGGTGGATTTCGCAGCCCCGCTGGGTTACAAGGAACCAGAGCGCGTTCCGAAACAGGCGCTTCCCGTAAGTTTTCAAAATCGATTCCATTCTTCAATTTCACTGCCTAATACCATCCGAAATGATGAAGCCTTCCGATTCACTGGCAAGTATCGAAAGCCACACCAAAAGTGAAACAAAGGGCTTTGCTGCGTTCAATGGGTCTGGCAACAGACTGAGTGGTAAAGAGAGCGCTTTAAATATCAAAGAGGATTCCAAGTACGTCTTTTGGATGCAGGATTGCCAGAAATCTTATATTCATATTTATACAGAGCACCGGCTCCCGTCTCAAGTGAAAAGGTTGCTCCTGCTGCATTGCATTTGCCCCATGGAAAGCTATTTTTCGGTAAGTTGGGTAATTTTTGCACTCTCCAAGATAAGCAATCTGATTCTGGGATTCGCAGGTTATCCAATTGTTCCCTTTAAAAAGCCAGGAAGTGAATCGGAGGAACCCGAGGTTGACTGTAGTTTTGCGCTGATAACTTTTTAGAAACCTAACTAGCTCTCGTCTCGCTCTTTTCGCAGGTTCCCAAGTTCACGGGGCCCGGTCAAACTCTGCGAGCCGCGAAAAAGAAGTAGTCGCGGGCAACACCATGCAACAATAAAAAATAAAATGAAACTGCACTTGCGACTTCGAATGCGCGTTGCGAAACCAGAGTCTAGTTGCGATCGCGACTTGGATAAAAAAGTTTGTCGATGAATCTTTATTTGATTGGAGCAAATCAAGCAATCCGTCGTTCGCCAAAACCTTTCTCGTCAGCAAAAAATATACAAAGGTGATATAAAGATCGCATTGCAGGTGAATGCAAGTGTCAGTGTCAAAAATATAATAGCGAACTTTTTCTGTGAGCGTTATTCACTAATTGTGGTCCCGAGCTCGAAGGATTTCCTCCTGTTTTGCTCGATCTTTTATCGCGCGCGACGCATGAGCGGCATCTTTGAGGGTTTTGGAAGTTTCCACCTGTCATAATTGCAGCAACAATGAATTTAGTCATGAAGGAATGCGCTTCCATTATTAACAAAGCAATCATTCAAAACCTCATTTCTCGTAAACGCAATCAAAGTCTTTGGCCGTGCATTTGCAACTTGTTGTTGCGGGTGTGAATACATTCCAAACGCGCTGTTTGGCTGCGATGCCATCGTCTGAGGAGGTGGGTATGCCTGTACCCCCACCATTCCACCTGCTGCTCGTGGCGCGTAGAATTGCGGTGGCACGATTGGAGGAACATTTTGATGTCCCTGAATTTGATAACCGAGTTGAGAAGGGTGAGCATACCCCACCGGTTGCTGTTTGTAGAGGACGTGCTGCGTCGCTGCAACTTGACGAGTTGGTGCGGTCATAGATGCAGTTGTTGGGGTGAGAGGTGGGGTTGACATCATCTGTGGCACAGCGCAAGGCATAAATTGCTCATGGGCTGATACATGGCGTTGTTGGCTCGCATTCGATTGAGCCATGAAATAATGGGATGCGGGCTTGGTTATAGGCTGTGAAGGGCGTCTATGTTGAATGGGTACGTTTTTCAAGTTTGCGACGGGAAACGGATGCAGACGACCTGCAGAATCCCAATGCTGCTGTTTGCTTGGGAGAACTGTTGCTCCTTTGACCTCGGGAAGTTGTTTCCCCAGCTTGTACAAATCCGAAAACGAGTGGCTCTGTTTTCGAAGACGCAAAGGTTTGGTATCATCATCCACAGCGCTTCCATGCTGCGAAGCAATTTTCCTCATAATGGGCGGATGATGGCTAATTGACCGGCGTCGATCTGAGAGCGGTTGAGAGTCGTCGTCTTCAGAGCTCGTATCGCTTTCACTGTCACTGCTGGAAATGGTGGCTGATTTCTTTGCGGCTCCCGTATTTGCTCGTGACTTTCGGTTGAGGCCTGCCTTATCTGCTTTCGCAGATGATGGGAGTTTCTTTGAAGACGGCCCGTGCGATTCCTTTCCTTCCAGCGCAAATGCAGACGCGGAAAACTCCTGAGAAGGGGGAGACCTCAATGATTTGACAGGCTGGTTGGGTATACTGCTGGCGGAAACCATGGCACCGTTAATAAAAGAGGACGACCCGCTTTTCAACACCACATGCTGGCCTGCTTTGGTTGAGGATCCATTCGACAGGGGCCTTTCGTTCAGTATCGATTTCTCCGCAACGGCGGTACCCATCAGAACTTTGTGAGCCTATCAAGCGGTCGCGTCAGTGAGTTTGGGAGTGTATAAAGAAAAGACGAACAAGTAACGAAGATGTGTGCACTCCAAATTTGAAAAGATGTTATGGGCGGATATTTTGTTTTACAACAAACCTTCATTTGCTGGTCCGTCAGTGGCTTGAGAATATTCAACGACGTAGAGAGCGTATTGGTATGTTGTTTAGAGACTTGTGGAGTGGCGGGCGCATGGTCCAAGAAGGATGTGGCCGCCAGAGTACGCGGAGAAACTGGCGGGGGCTCATTCGTTTGCGCATTTGGCTCCTTTTGATTTACATGAGAAGCAGAAGGCTTCGAGAAAAACGACATTAGCTTTCCTTTCAAGTTGGGATCACTCCTGTGAACGTTGGTCAAGCTCTGATCTGGCGTTTGTGTGGACTTTCTGTCAAAGGAGAACAGGGAATATCTGCGCTGCTGGTTGGAGGTAGCGACGGGAGGATTGGTAATGACTGGCTGCGAGTATGCTGAGTAGGGTAGAGTTGGTGACGGCGGTGTTGTCTCTGTGAGAACAGATGGAAGCTGGTGGCCAACTTCAGTGGAAGGTGGCGACGATTCGGTCAATGAGTTGCATTCGGAATGGGACGACCCGGAGGAGGCCGTGGATGCCGAGGACGGGGACCCAGACATGTTGTATCTTGACTGAATAAAATTTAAAAGGCCAGGGTTTGAAGACGCGACTCATTCTGTCAATTGGCCGAATAAACAAGCACCTGCGCCAACCGGCAGAGTATCTGCGCATGTATCGTTGTATCTTGCGATGTCAGTGGGGCATCGATCGTGGTGCCCTGCGTCTACTGCCGCTTTTCAGCATATCACCACAATGCCACGGCGTGAGTTACTTGTTTGAGGAACTGCCAGCTCAATCCCAATGTTGGAAATCTCAGATATGAAGTGCGCCGTCACTCACTGCCACGCTCCGACGCATTCAGCTTCGATCTGCTCCGGTCCGAGCCCCGTCAGCTTACCACTTAATCTTTGCTCGCGATCTTTCTGCTGAATAGCACCGAGGCTGATTTGCCGCTGTGCGCTTTGGGTTTTGGACGCACTCAAATAAACCGGCATTTGAATAAACGGCATTTATTTTTATCGTAAAATCTGAGACTGTCCACAACGCACCTGCCGCTGTCGAGCCATTCTATCGACGTATCGAGATTCCAGTTCCTCTCGTCGAATCCCTCCATCCTCTTCGTTGATACCGGCATCGACCGTTCCTCCACTCGAAAACCGACTTTCTACTCTCTCGATACCCCCAAACCAAAAGAATGCACACCAATCCCAAAACACGCAAAAGCCGAAACTCAACAGCAAACACGCCGTCAGTGCCTGTCTCATCCCCGCAGCAATCTACGGCAATGTCACCGCCAGGCATGCAAACAGCTGCATCCATCGGCACATCATCACCTCAAAAGAACGCTTCTCCGGGATTGCCTGCGTCTGGGATGCCTATGAACATGGCTGCGCTGATGGGCGGCATTGCGACAGCGAATACCAATGGGGCGAGTGTCGAAATTGGGGTACAACAAGCGGCCACTCCGCAGGGCGTAAATCCGGTTCTGTACGCACAATTGCTGCAGTTGTACCCTCAGATTTCGACAATGCCACCGCAAGTGGTTCAACAGTATGTCTTTTTTTGGTGCAGTTCTAGGCTTCTTTTGGAAATGTACTGACTTGCTCCACACCTGCCATGCATGGTCAGAATGGTGCTGCAGTTCCAAGTGCGCATGGCAGCAGCAGCGGCAGCCGCGAACAACGGCCAACCAAACAACTTGAATGCAGTGCCAAACCTGGGTTTACCCGTCAACGGACAGTCTGGACAATCGACAAACAACCTCAACCTTATGACAAACATGTTCAACAATCCAAACAGTCCTTCATTAGGAGCGAATGCTGGTGTAACCGCAGCCGGGACGAATTTTCAGAATGCTGGCGCAAACCATGCAGCCATGTCTGCACTGATGGCCAACAACCCAAACCTTGCCGCAAACATGAAAATGATGCAGATTTTTCGGCAGCAACAGCAGCAACATCTCATGAACCTTCAGAACGCAAATAATGCGGCAGGCTTGTCTGGTGGTGTGGCGACTGGTGGACCAACTGTGGGGGCGCTCCCACCAAATATGAATCCTGCCATGGCTGCGTACTTTGGTCGAAATGCCATGAATGGAGCTACACCTCAAACGATGCAATTATTCAACAATGCTCGAAATACGGCTGCATTGGCGGCGAATTCGAATTCCGGTGCTCCTGATGCACCCTCTACACCCGCCGCAGTGAATACTGGCAGTCCCGCAAATATCGGAACGGAACCGGCTGTAAATGGCAGTATCAACGGACAACAGCAACCACAAACCGCCCAACAACCGCAATTAAACCAGGGTGCCCAGGCTATAGCCAACATGAGCGCACAAGAAATCAGCGTCCATCGAAATACTCTCTACACGCGGGTTCAAGCAATCGTGGCGGCCATCAATCGTCCCGGGATTACTGAAATGGAAAAACTGACCTTGCTCCTCAATCGACTCACGATGCAAATGCAAATGACACAGTTGGATCATTTTCTCAAACTAAAATCGGGAATTGTGATTCAACCCGCCGAAGCCGAGGCCACAAAAAACGCCGTGCATCAACTGAAAATGAATATTGCAAATGTGCGCACTCGTATTAGCATGCAGCAGGGCCTTGGACAGGCGCAACCTGGACTCGCTGCGTCAATGCCTCAAATTGGAGCTGACTCGAACACTGTCATGATTCCCAATACACCAGCTCCCGTTTCAGTAACCGACGCTTCGGCGAGCAGCAACTTCCAAACAAATGCTGCGATGGCGCAAGTCAGTAACAGCATTGCTCAATATACCCAGCAGTCAGCCGTCGGAGCGGCAACCGCAATTTCCATGCGACCGACCCTTCTCAATCAACAAAGCGCCCAAAACATGATACAATCTGTGAGCCCACAGCAAAGTCGGCCGCTCTTTGGAGGCACCGAAGCGTATCTTGGTGGAACAGCCACAGGGCCTGCTTCGACCTTGCAAGGGTTTCTTGCAAAAAGTATTCATGAGTTACCGCAAGCGTCGATGGAGGAGCGGTTACGCGCGCTTTTGGATGATTCGAGTGCGCCTGGGATTGATTCAGATAGAGGAAGCGGGACCCGGCGAAAACTGAGCGATCTTTCAGCTGAAATTGATGCATTTGCCATGTTGGATTCAAGGGTCGAAGATGTATGGCTTGACTTGACTCTCTTTGTGTTGACCAAACCTTTAGTAACCCAAGGAATACCATATCTAACGCGCGCGTAGGTCCTATATACGTTGGTAGATGACTTTATTGACCATGTGACTCAAGCTGCGTGCAAAATGGCAAAACATCGGCATTCGAAAGTGGCCAAAATCAAAGATTTTCAGTTTCCTTTAGGTGAGGGTCACATGAATCAAATATCTTCTGTCGCTTCTTACCAATCCCTACCTGCTGTTTTTAAAAAACAGAACGAAGTTGGAACCTCCGGATCCCAACAACCGTTGTCCATCCACCGCCCGCGGGGTCAAACACCCCAGGCCTCCAAGCATCTACCCTTGCATCCACTGCAACACATTCAGACCACAACAGCATTTCCATCGTCCGCCCTCCACCGAAACGCTTCCCTACGCCAAACCACATTTCTCGAAGCATTCAGGTTAAAAAAGCGTTACGCGACGATCAAATCCATTTGACAAGGCAACGCACGCTTGAAGCTCAGAAACTGCGAGAGGCTGCTGGTGGGGCGGAAGGCGGCGATGAAGAGGAGGAAGAACCAGACACGTCAGATGTCGAAGTGGAGGAGGAAGAGGCAGCGGCGGGTGGGGCTGATGAGGAAAGAGAGGCGGAGAACGGAGCAAGCTTAGATGAGGTTGAAATGGAGGGAGACGGTGTTGTTCTGACTGTTGGAAATTCTGCGACAGTTGTAGATCAATCAAATGTTGTATGATAGCACAGTGTACTTGTTGCGACAACAATTTATTTGATGCATGTATATTCCCATTCATAGATTCAGGGTCAATCATCACAGGAACATGCACTGTCTATCAGGCTACTATTCTGAAATCGAGCTTTTTCCCCACAACCAAGAACAGAACTGCTTGCAGACAGATCATGCACAAAGTCGATACGACCAATTACTGTGGTGTTTAGCAGTGCTGCTCATATCTTTGACTCTTTGAGCAGGATGTGAATTTTTTGTGACGATGGCCTCCACATGATTTTGAATCTTGAACAATCAAGGGGTGCAGCCAACGGCAAATAAAAAAGGCAGGATAGTAATGATAAGATACGGGGGTTTGGTCCTCAGGTTGCGCATTATCCACAACAGAATTCGCCAGAAAGAAAAACACAACTTCCCCAAACAAAGAAAATAAAACGGCACAGTTGACATTTGAAACAATAAAAGCATGTCTAGAAAGCAAGTACTCAAGCACCTGGTGGAGCTTCCTCAGCGCCAGACGGATTTGCCGGCGCTTCGCCGGTCGCGCCCGCGTCGGCCGTGCCAGCAGCACCTCCGTATTGAGCATAGTATTGGTAATACGCAGCCCAGGCAGCGGCATTTGCAGCGTCGTCACCTCCTGCTGCCGCTCCTGCTGCGGTTGTATCGGCTCCAGGTGCCGGTGCAGCTTCCGCCGAGGTTGCAGGTGCAGCACCCCCAGCGGCAGCGACTTGAGCAGCGTAAGCAGCATAGGCAGCAGGGTCATATTGATACGCTAAATGTTTTTTTGGTTTTGGGGTTTTGGGTATTGCATGTTTGTGTGTATGTGCAAGTGGAGATTCGACGCGATAATGATATAGGATAACAAGTAAAGAAAAACAAAGGGTTACGACACACAAGCATAAAGTACATAGTAACGGACAAGCACAACGATACAATGAATTTCTTCTCGCGGCAGAATGATAACATACCTGATTGATCATAGTACTGAGAGTAGTCTTGGCCGTACGCTTGCTGCTGTTGCTGCTGCGCCATCATTCCATACGGATCAGTGCCGTAACCGTACTGACTGTTCATTCCCATTTGACCGCCCATACCCATTGCACCCCGCTGAGAAACGGAATCAGAATCAAAAAAAAAACGGAAGTAACTGTCGCAACAAACCATGCCACATTTGTCGTAAATGACTTCGATTGCCGCATTGATACCGTCGCGATTAGGTCCTATTAAATGACATATGATTGTTTATACATAATTGAGGAGGCAATTGTTTGGATTACGCACCAGACACTTTGATAACACGTTCACCACTTGGGTCGGGCTGCTGCTCGATCTGGAGACGCACCCCATAGGTATTCTGAATTCCTTTGACAGTTTCGCCTCCCCTTCCAATTACAAGTCCCACTTTGTCATTTGGAACTCTCACTTCTTCCATCTCTTGGCCAGGGGGGGGCTGATAGCCACCACCACCACCACCACCACCGCTGTATTGACCGCCACCTCCTCCAACCATAACCTGCATTCATAGCCACGTTTAGGCTGCCAGTAGATAGATGAAATCAGGCTGACTCACCCTTGCGGTCACGATGTCATCCACCATCCGTTTCGCCTCCTCGATTTGATCATCTGATCCTTGGATGTTCACAATTTTTGTCCCAGGCTGCATGTTGGGGCCATCTTGAAGAACCGTAATACGAGCGCCGGTTTTCGCCTGAAGCATTTTGATAGTTTCTCCACCACGACCAATCACGAGTCCCACTGAACGAGTTAATAAATAGTTTTTAAAACACTTCTCGGCTGTTGTGTTTTTCAATCCTAAGATTACCTCGGTCGGCTGGAACTTCCATTGCGAAAACTGTGCCGCGAGGGCCGTATCCGCCGCCACCTCCACGTTCCATCTCACGCCGATTTCCTCCATCAACAAGCTCCATAATCATGGCACGCGCACGTTCTACTTCCGCCTCTGTTCCAATCAGTGTGGTTCTGCGTTCGGGGTCTCCGTTTTGATGCTCTGAATTTCACACATGAGAACAAATACACGTGTACCATGCAACAAAATAAATAGAAATGACTACCTTCGGAAAACTGAATCTTGACGACTCCAGATTCGCTCTGAATGCGCTTCAAAGTTTCACCCCCTCGACCAATAATCAAACCCACCTGATACAGTTTTAAAAATTAAGGAAGACAAACACATCCAAAACGACATAAAACAAAAGCTCACCATGCTCGCAGGAATTGCAATCTCTTTCGAAATCTTTGTCGAGACAAGTCCGCCCGTGAGACCCAGTTTCGCAAGGAACGAATTTGTTGCGTCATCCGACCCGAGGCCATGCTTCGGTTTAAATCCACTCGATGGAATGTCTTTGTACTCGTCACGGTCAAACTGGTTGCGTTTGGACGCATAGTCGTCATCGTCGTCATGGCGCCTTTTGCTTGAGTACGAAGAGGATGCAATAGGGGTTGAATTGGACCCAGTTGATGCGGTTGCGACTGTTTTTTTGGATTCGGACATGATACAGGTGGGCATGGGAGAAGGCGTTGTTAGTCCCTCAGCTTTGATGAAGTGGATGTAACTCTCACTCTGTCCAGAGGCCCTTGCTGCGGCAGTCAGTTTTGCAGCGACTGCCTTTGCTCGTTCTACTGCGCTGGAAATGTCACTCTAGCGAGGCGTCCGTTGTTAGAGGTGGTCTGCTTTGCATGTGCTGCTTACCATTTATTCGTTTCTTTAAAAATATCCGAAATATTCTGAACGTTTTGAGAGAAGCAAAGAAAACGCGGTTGCTACTCACGCCCGTTTATCGTTGGCACATAACACCTAGCAAGGGCGTCAGCATTCAGTCCCCGCTTCAAACGGCGTGCGAATGAGCGCTTGTTTGAATTGAGGTCAATGCGACGCTGGATCCGTACACAAAGCAGAGCCCCGTCTTCTTTCCAATACACTCTGGGAGAGATGGGCACCACTTTCTCTCGAATTTGGTGTCGGGAATGCAGCCTGTAGGTTGGCCCGTCTGGCGTGCTTGAAGTCTGCAATATTCGTGTGTAATATGTGCAGAATCATGACGCGTTTTCGGACTCGTTTGGCGCCCTAAATCATTGGAGAACCTGTTCGAACCTGCCGCACCCTTCAATCTAGGTAAGACTTGACCACTCAACCTTCATCTTGCCTCTACATCTGAGACAATGGAAGGTAACGATCCTGATCTGATGAACCAGCGGAATCTTCCTCGTCTGAGAAACTGAATCTTTTGGGTAGATTGGGGTAGATTGCTTGGAATCCGCAAACGAACTAGCTCCCATTTAGTGTCATTCTCTACCATTCTACTCTTTCGTATCATTCTATTCTGTTTCTATCGGCACGACAGAGGTGATACACCTTGCGTAGAGAATGATGGCCAAGCATTTCTTTTCACCTTTCTATACCTGGCCACCACCCTTTATCTGGCACATCCTCTTGCCTTGTTATCTTTTGGGCAACCTTGTGAACGATTATAGCCAGTGACAAGACCAACCTTAATGCAAGGGAGCCACACAGACGGATTATAACCTGTTTGATACTGGCGTATTGGTGTGGAATCATTGGATGCAGGGTAAGTATGAAGAGGGCGTCTGCATAGGTTAGGCGAGCGAGTGGGAGGTGATTAAGTGCCGGAAGTTGACTCACACAAAACGCGCAAAGTTCATTCAATGCCGCAGAAGTTCAAGTGGGAGTGTGTGCTTATTGTTCCTGCTCGCCACCACCTGCATCTTTGGAAAAGTGAACCATTATTTTGTTGAAAGTATGCAACTCTTTTTTATCACATCAGCACAACGCCTGTCTGAGAGGAGTATGCGTTGTTTTCGAAGTGCGTTGGAGTCAACAACTTGCTTGAGTGAGGCGCAGGCTGAAGGGTCGATTCTGAACATCTGGGACCATTACCAGGAACCATTTCACCATCTTTTTTTTATTGACAAGAAGAATGACCACCTCAACCGCGCATCCGCCTCATTCATGACAGTTTCTGGAACAGCCTCAGCTTCTCCTCGAAAACGAAGGTTTTTTCTTTTTTTTTTTTTTTGGAAAGATCAGCTCTTTGAGTAAAATAGCATATACGCTTGGCGGTCATCCCGTTCTTTTGTGACTTCCGCTGCAGACACTTTTTCGACATAATCATCATCGATACGGAGCCATTCTTCGTTATTCCGGTACACGTCGCAAGTATAGTGGCCGCCTTCAGTGTACTTTCCATGGTGATTTATCACTGAGGAATAACATGTATGAGGACATGTCGCATTGCATCAAGAATTAAAAAAAAAAAAGTCACCCGCAAACAGCGCATACTCCAGATATTGACTTTGTTTCCTTCCAGCAGGAGACACAACTTCAGGTTTGATTTTTAGTGAAGCGTTGAAGTTGATGTGCTTTCGTAATTTTTGAGTGGTTCCAGTCACGCCGTCAAATACAAAGCGTTTCAGGTGCAAAATTAAAATAGGAGGGAATGAATCAACATAGTTTTGCTTCGTCACATCCACCTGGGTCGTGAAAATGAAGGAATTCAGATGTGCACCGAATGAGTGAAGTGATAAAAAACAAACCGGAAACCCGGTGACCGAAGTGTATCCAGGAATAATTTCGGGTACCGTTATGTTGAGGAGTCCGTCTTCGATTGATAGAATGTGATCGGGCTATGAGAAGTCGCGATGAGTTTCAAATAATCAGAGGAGTGGCGAAAAAAATGTTGAGTTTTCCCACCGCGATGTCAAGAGGTAGCGCCATAAATGGCTCGAGCATGGCTTTGTCCTTCTCACCAACGGCTTTTAAAATGGTTCGCATTTTACCACCAAAGATTTGAACAATTGGGGTTTCTGAAACTTCAGTCTGGAGTCAAAAATGAACATTATTTCCACGCCATTGTTGAATAGTGACTTGCGCCGCAAAAATCGAAACGAACCGATCGAGTTGTTGTCGTTTTGTGCTTGGATCCAACTTCAACCCATCCCTCACTGTTAGTGTGACTTATGCTTCCATTCGATGACGCGGGGCTGACAACTTCACCATTTGAATGTGATCGGGACAGTGTCTTTGCACTTTGGCGCGCTGGAATGCAAATGTCAGTCCTCTAAGACATGAACACATATCCGTTACCAAGCAAAAGTTCTTCATGGAGCCCATCGAGAAGAAAACCAAGAAATTCCTCCGCATCTTCTTGTTGACCCTGAAATTGTTGCGCCATCACGATCAGGACAACACGTTGACAAGAAGGATTAAAAGATATTTAAATACCTTCATTGAATCCACGTTTGACTTTGTTCGGAGCGCATCGTACACGTATTCAGGTTCAAATGAGTCAACAACTGACACCGGGAAGGACATTTGTGAGTGAAGAAATCGAAGGAGGCAAGGGAAAGCAAAACTGCTCACCACAACGTTTCGGCTTCGTTCGCATGTTTTCTTCCTCAAATTCATTGAAAAATGTGCAACTGGAGAGAAGGCATGATTTTGAATTAAGAGCACTCGAGCAATTCGAAATGCCAAAAAACTCACAATGCGTCAATCAGCGGAGTCTTGTCTTTCAAATTGAACGCAACATGCTCCCCCAGTTGCTTAATAAGATTATAGAATGGCATGCAATGAAGAAGCGGTTGAAGAATGGCGTTCATAAAACACATGTTTCCACTATTTTTCAAGCCGCGCGGTTTGATGAGGTGAGATTTGAGTGATATTTGATACGAAGAGAAGAACTCTGTTCCACAGCGGCCGGGATTAATGCCAACTATCGTACCGAATAGAAGGAAAACGTACTTTCGATTCCGCGAGCGAGGGGCGGAGACGTTGCGATGCTTGGTACAGAGGATCCACCATTATTCGAGGATGGTCCGTTTATTTTCCCGGTCGATTCAATCTTTGGTGCTGCAATTTTGGCCCAAGACTTGGGTGGTGGTGCACTTGGCTTCGCCGATTGGAGCTCATTTTGAGTCGGTTCTATCAGCGCTGGGGTTGATGAAGCGGCAGTGCTACCATGGCTGTTCGTGTGGAGAGTTGAATTATCCGAAGTGGGTGCGGGTATCGATGTGGTTGTAGTTGTTGCGGCAGGCAGTTCTTGCAGAGGGGTCTGGAGTGTTGGTTCTTATTCGTCAGCATCCAAAACCCACAACTTTCGAAGCAGGAACAGACCAACTCATTCAGAATAGCATTATTGTGCTGATGGTGTATTAGGGAAGCGGGTTCCCACTGTCGAAAAGGTGGAAATCAGCATTCGAATATTTCGATAGTTCAAGTTGTGTGCCTTGGCGCCGAAATCGAAGGTAGCTGTTATTTTGGTCAGGTCGATGACCCGTGCGACATCGTCTAATTCCAACGATCCAAATCGTATTCGTTCCACGAGGGACCAAGGGACGGGCGCATCTGTTCCCATCAAGCGGACGAGCCTTTTTTTTTATGTTAAAATTTAACTATATTTACTGCGGTATATATTTATTTATGATAACGGCAATTCGCCAACGATCTCGTTGTAAAACTCTTTAAACAACCAAATATCCCCACGTATCCGCTTAAAGTCCACAACGCATGTTCCAGGTAGGTTGGGCATTTTCATCAACTCCACGTAAAACACCACTTCATCCACAAAGAGAAGGGAACCCAGCACTGGAGTGGCCTTAGTGATATTGATTTTGTCAGATGCACCGTCATCTGCAGTGACGCCCTTGGATGTGAATCCGGAGTTGTACTTGACTCCGTATTCTTGGATATACTGCATTTTTTTCTTCGTCCATCCAGTGACGAAGCGAAGGGATGTCCAATCCTCCTCCTTGTTTTTTTGAGCACGGTTAATTGCCCTAGAAACTTGCGAGGATAGTACCATTTCTTCCTTCTCTCCTTCATAGTCAGCAGGCAAGCTGTTAATCCCGCCTGCCGAGCGACTAAGGCTTCCATATGCTCGAGCTATGGGCAGCCCAAACCCTTCTGGTATGTCCACAAAAGCAGCCAATTCTTCGCGTGAAATAACAACACCCTTCCCTTTCTTCGACGATCGTCCATCTGCAGATACGGCAGTGAGAACACCGGGCTTCACCACCTTCATTCGGTACTCTCCGTGTTCCTCTCCGGTGCTTTCAACAGTAAAGCCACGTCGAATAAACATCATCTCCAAGTGTGCAATTAAAATGCTGGCATTTCTCGCGGAAAGCGCACGCATATCTGCGTTTCCAACGTACATTTTCATTTTCCTTGTCGGGATAGACTTTGTCAACCTGCTCCTCACACTCTCGCGGTGCTGCGCTTCACGGCTCCCCATTTCAACTCCGGGACTCATATGCACATGGTAATCCGATGCACTCAAAGAGAGAACAGTTGCAGATCGTGTCGCCAAGTCATCTTGAGGTTGTGGCGAAAAAGCGCGAACTTGCAGTGAAGGTTGATGGGAAGAGATGGACGAAAAAGTGGCGCCGCTGTTGGTTCGAGTTTGCGTTGATGACGTGTGTGGGAATGAAGAGTGCGTACTGCGCGTCATGATAAGTTTCATAATGTCAATGTCTTGAGTGGAGGCTGAATGTTGGGAAGTTGAGCGACGCTTTGATTCTTTTGGAAACGTTGCGTTGCGAGCTTCTACAGGAGGGTGTGATTTTGTTACAATGAGTGACATTGGGCGGATACGCTGAATCCCGTTTGTTGCTGGTGGGGGTGAAGTTGGCGGTCGAGGCGGCTTTTCGTAGAATTGCTCAATATACCCGCCTTGCATTGGTGGAGACGAAGTTCTAGGGATCGGCGGAAGCGGAGTCTCGCTCAGAGAACCTGGGCCGGGTGTCTCGTTTCTTGCAACGCTCAGCTGACTTTTTGGTCTAAACAAGTTCATGAAGCTTTCGGAGATATTTCTTGAGGAAAATCCGTTTCAACAATTAGAGAGGTTGCCTTTCAGGGTAAAAACTTTGAGATGACTCACGAAGAAGCACGGGCACTGTTCCTTGACGCATTTCTCGACGGAGTTTCGCTCGCCCGTAATGGAGCAGCCTCACCTCCTTCTTTACCAAGCATCCATGCCAGCGACGAAAATCGCCAAATAGAGTTGCGCGGCTTATTCACTTCCATGGCACGCAACTGAACAGGCTCCACGATCGAAACATGTTTTCCATTCCTCGAGTTTCGAATAGATGTGGGTGACTGACGGATTACTGCCGTGGAAGATGGAGGAAGAGTGGGTAACGGGCGATTTAAATCGCGAAATCGTGAAGTTTTCATGAATTCGGCAAACGATCCGATTCCGACAGATGTCATTACGGCTTTCACTGATTCGATGGATGATTGCCTGGATGGGGTACTTGGGAGAGATTTATCGAGGTTGAAGAAAGGCGGGGCTGAGAAGCGATTCAAAGATGGTTTCGAGGGTAGCGCAAGATCCGCTCTGTTCTCTGCCTGCATCGATTGACTCCCAAAAGAAACATCCATGTCTCGGTTTTCAGTTGCGGAATTAACTTGATCAATGGTTGGAAATACGATTGGAATAGATACAGGATCTCCGGTGCGCTCGAGTTCGCCGTGATTTAACGATTTCAATGCTACACAGTCAACATCCATGGCTACCAATGAATCAGCACCCATTCGCCCGTTTTCTTCGTCCAAAGTGTCTGCATTTATGTTCTCAGGACTTTCGGGCGCATCGAACAAGATCATTGCCTCTGGTTCAGGCGATGCACTGTCTTTTTGATGTTGAACTGGGGTAGACTCAACAGGCAAATCTCGCTTCTTTCCGCGCCCAGGGGAGGTAGGTGGTGTGGGTTTAGTTGCAGCTGGATCCGCAGGGACAACTCGTTTGTAGTCTCCAGTGCCAGTGTTTGATTTCACAGATTGAGTTGGAGTGAGTGGAGGCGCACCGCTTGGGGTATTATTGGGTTCGTGACCTGGCCATTTCCCCGCTGGTTTCGAATTCGACCGCGACGATACAGATCGTGACAGGATTGTATCCATTTCGGGAGCAATGGTTGAGGGTACTTCATGAATGTGGACTGATGGGCTGGATGGTGCTTGACTGAACCCAGGACCTGTCAAAACAACTTTTCCCAGCATCTAATAGGATTTGAGATACTGTTTAGAATCGGATGAAGAGAGTCAGCATGGAATCTCCTCACCTGCCGCCGTTTCATTTCTTCGTCGAAAAGGTGTCGAACCGGCTTTAACCACACGTGACCCATAATTTCGTCCATGGATGCACGGACATTTGGATCAGGCACTAGAATTCGATTGATCAAGTCTTGGCAGTCCGGAGGAACATGTGCAGGAAATTCGAGTTTGGTTTCCATGATATAGTGGTAAAGAAGATTGATGTTGTCTCCATCTGGATTCGCGGGATCATCGTCGAATGGAAGGTATCCGGCAATCATGGAGAACTGGGAGAACTGGTGTGAAATTTGTGTGCAGCACAAAGCAAAACGTGTTGAGTTACCAAAATCACACCACAGCTCCATATATCTGCGATTTCTCCCACATAACCCTTTGAAAGAGAATGATAAAAATGAGTTCGCAATTGGTCGTTGTGCATCGCACTTGCACCCAATCTTACATCGGTTGTAACTAGTTCTGGAGCGGCATAACACGGCGATCCACACGAAGTTCGCAAAAGACCATCGACAGATTCAGATTTGTTTGCAAACCCAAAATCAGTGACTAGCACGTTCTCGTTTTCGTCGAGCAGAATATTTTCCTGGCAAAGTCATCACAGATAAATGAATGAAAAGGCTGTGAAGAAAAACAAAACTTGAAGAAATGCAAGCAAGTACCAATTTCAAGTCTCGATGCACGATTCCAATGCTGTGAATGAAACTGACGGCTGAGCAGAAAAATAGGACGGTGTCAGCTTCCGGTATCCGTATACTCCCCACCATCCCGCATTACCGCATATTATCTGCCCAAACATGATTCGCGTTACGTTCTCGCTCAGCGCCCGGCTCTTTAGAATGTACTCAAACAATTCCCCGCCTGGTTGGAGCAAATGGTAAGAAAATGGCAGTTTGAATAAAGTCCAACTCCACCTTTTGCTAGCTCCATCACAATGGCAATGTATGAGTCGGTCTCGATGACGTCAATCAGGGAAATGATGTACGGATGCGATCGCACCAATTTGAGTGTTGAAATCTCCCTCATCAGCTTCGTGTATCCATTGGGTGCCGCGGCAATGGTTGTCTTTTTGCACAGTTTGATTGCCACCTGTTCAGAAGGAGAGAATGGGGTGGGATGAGGCGTTGTCTCAGGTTAAACGAGAATCAACCCCCTTAAAAGCTTGCCGAATTACAAGCACAGAGCGGCCCAACTAACCTCACGTTGCGGGCTTCCCGCCGTCCCAGTCGAAACAGCAAGCTTTACTTTCCCGAATTCACCTTCGCCAATGGTGCGCAGGAGCTGGTACTCTCCCAGCATCGGGTACATGGCGGTTGGTTGGAGGTGTGGGACAAATTTTATTAGATTTTGAATCTCCTCTTCGGATTATAAGGACCGTGCCTTGGGCGAACTATGCTGGAGGGTGAACCTTCCCTGGATCTTTGTTGTTACGGCAAATAGATCTGCCAAGAACAGTCGGAAACCTGTTTGATCTCATCGCCATGTCTGACAACTGTGTCCTTAGACGAGTCCGCTCATTCTTTGCAGCCTTCTTCCAGAGACTTATCCCGTCGATCGATCACTCAGCTCCAAATCATCGCAGCCGCAGATATTTCCAAACTTTGTGGATGTTACGGGTCCGAAGAAAAAAAACGGTGATTACGGAACAAGCCACCAAGCGCTGACGGGCGCGACGTATCAGCTGATAGACGGAGAATCCGTGTGAGAAGACCTTATTGGCGATTCCTCATTTTACAATTCATCTTAGTTTCCTTTGGTGTTTCTGAGAGTTGAATGTATGAGCAGTTGGAGCCGGACGGCACAAGCACAGAGTTCATTCCTCGTACCTTTCAGATTTCATTCCAGTCATACCTTCCCGGCACATGCGTTGGCGAATACCTGCTTTCAACCGGTAATTATTGAGAGCCAGAACATGTGGCCGTTGTGTTGCCTGCCGCTACCAATTAGATCTAACTTTGCAATCGCAAACGGAGGCATGCCCAACTTTTAGCTAAGTGGTAGTATTATATTTCCAGCAGATATCAAGCTCTTACTTGCGTTGCACATGTGGCAATTACCGAGCCATGAAAGACTCGCAGAATGAGTCAGCATCCACATATCGGACTGTTTCCAATGGAATCAAGTTGTACTGCTACGATAGTCATGCCGTGTCTGCATTTAGCAAGTTGGCGATTGACGTAGTTGCGTCATTCGATGCGAACACACAGGGCTAAGCATTGAAGTGTTGTTGCTGACTGGAAGATCATAAAGTAGACTATCGTTTTGAATCCGTATATAGCTTCGTTCTTTGCAGCAGGTGATAAAGAAGTCTGAGGCCTTTTGATTGCTTTGTTTACGGTTTTTGGCAATACGTAAAATCTCGGTACGACAACAAAGCATGTCCCTGCACCTGCCGTCCACCCATCACAGCGCACCCTTCACCGTACGCAGGGCATCGAATAGCTGAAAGGATCGATTTCGAAGATAGGCGAAGGATGTGCGAGAAAGTTGGACGATCGATGGTCTTCGGAGTGATCGATGGCCATCTGAGTGATAGATGGTTGGACAAACTTGGACTTGGCGATTGATCCACAACGAGGACTATCTCTTTCAAACTCTATTCCTGATAACGTCAGAGAAGAGTAGTCGATTTGTCCTTGGACTGCGTTCCGTCGATTCATCAATATGCTCGAATCGTTGAAGCGAATCTAACCCTTGCTACTCCCACCGAAACAGAACTAAAATGGTCAAGTTCTTGAAGAGTGGAAAAGTCGTTCTTGTCCTGTCCGGCCGTTTCGCCGGTAGAAAAGCCGTCATCGTCAAGAACTACGACGAGGGAACTGGCTCCAAGCCATACCCACACGCCGTCATTGCCGGAATTGAGCGTTACCCACTCAAGATCACCAAGGGTATGGGCCAGAAGAGAATCGCCAAGCGCAGCCGTGTGAAGCCATTCATCAAGTCCATCAACTACAACCACATTCTGCCCACTCGTTACAACTTGGACTTGGACTTGAAGAGTGTTGTTACCGCGGAGAGCTTCAAGGAGCCATCTCAGCGTGTCACCTCCAAGAAGGCCATCAAGAAGCTTCTGGAGGAGAGATACAACAGCGGAAAGAACAAGTGGTTCTTCCAGAAACTCCGTTTCTAAGTCAAACCAGCAGACCGTTTCTTTGTTTTTTCTTTTGTGCGCTCATCAGCTCTATCGACGGTGCGAATTCTTTCTCTCAGCGAAGGAGCGGGGATGTGCGTTTGTGTGAGTTGCGGTGGTGTGGAGGGCTACACGTGATGATTCCAATGTTACATGGAGCTGTGTCATTGCACAAAATAAAACTTGTGTTCTATTCATGAGCGTCTTCCTGAGTCCGTACCAGGTAATTGCCGTTTTCTTCTGAACCAATGAGAAATAAATCACGGCACTGTGTCATGTATGCCCTTCCGTACAACCCTCCTCGTCTCCCTTTCTGCTGCTACCGCTGAATGGCTTCTGATTGCTATCAGTGCGATTGAGACAGGATGGCAGCTGCAGGCAACCCTGACTCCTAAACTCGCCGAAGGATAACACACAGTCCCCTCGGGGTCACCAAGACATGATCATTTGGAACGCACACTTGAAGTAAGGGGTTTTTCTCGATCCGACGGCTCTTCTCTCACGTGGATGTCTTGTTTTCGGGCCTTTTCGCTGACTTATTTTTTCCTTTTCTTGGTCGCCACCAAATCCCCATCTTCACAAAATCATCTCTCAAACCCACACAATCAAGCAAATGCAACTGATTCGATGGTTCGTGTTCTCACTCTCTCCCTGATCTCCGCCTTGATCGTCGCGTCTTAGTGTCTTCGGGCAATGAGACCGTTGCTCTGAAGAAACTGATCCATATTAACAACTGAAACTCCTGTTGATATACTGGTCAAAATACATGCATCACCATCTGAGCTCCTCATCTCTCATTCCCACCTCCTCTCTTTCCCTCACCATCATGCTGACTTCAAGCCTATCTACCGCAGATTATCTTCCAGTTTCCTAGACGCTTCCCGATGTATTCCAAGAAGGACCCGCTGCAAACTGTGAGTAATATCCTCCCTTCAGCCACGACCTCTGCCCTTCCCGGATGCGATGAGAAAAGAAAGTTTAGCCAGTTCTGCTTCTGAATCAATGTGATCGAGAACGACTTACGCATATTTCTGATCCACCCCTCCTTCATCATCGTTTGCCTTGTCTTCGAAGTCTAAAATACTGACATGTTATCTCCTTCTATTAGGTTGATGCCACATTCATTTGTCGAGTCAATGGTGAAAGAGTTCGCCCCGCATTATGGTAAGACACCACCCCCCTGCATCCATCTATGTCACAAAAGCTTCCAAATGATGCTTGTTCATCCGTGTTTCACCTGATTTTATAAGATTACAACTACTTTTTTGAACCTGATGCATGCTCTCCCTCTCCTCGACGTCACTCGTTCCCTTACTTCTGTGTCCTAATTCCTCTTTTTCTAATCAGGTCACTCTTTGTTATATGCTTCCTTCATCGGAACCGTTGACAATCAAAGATGCGTTCATAATCATCTATCCCTTGACTTAATATCAATCGCCACTTCCTTCCCTGTCTCAGTCCCTCTCTTCCTTGCCAATACTCCATCCATCCGATACTAGTATCACATTTGCGCTTGTTACACGCATCGTAGTGACGATTCCCTCGGACGAATATCGAAAGCTTAGCTACTAGAGCTGCCACCCTCCCAGTAGGGTGATCAGTGTCAGAGGCTCTGCGACATCTCCCCACACCCCATCCTCCTCATATATACTCCATCGCACGCGTTGATTATTTGTGAGAACATATTAAAGCTTATTGACCACTTCAAGGAACAAAGCATATTTGATCATTCTTTACTGGTCGCAAAGTTGCACAGAAAGGGTATTTATTTTCAATGAACATGTCGCGCTTTCACTTTGTCAATAGAGCTGTGCTGGTTAAGAACACGTGCGCCACCTTTGTGTTGTCGGCGTGGCCCTCAGCCAGCTCTGACTTCACTTGGTTCACATCGACAGAGGTGTTGGAAACACCATTGGTCCAATCGAGATTGCCTTGGTCAAAGACCAGCTCTGGAGGATCCACACCGTCCACAAAATTCTAGATGGAGGACATGTAAGCCATATTTTACGAAAGGAATCAGGAGTAAACTCACCAAGATGTGCTCTCCGACGGCTTTTTCATCCAAAGTGCCACCGACAAACGCAGACTTGATCCAGGCCACACTTTTCCCAAAGCTTTCTTGAACAAGAAGCTGCACACTCTTGTCAAACCGAAACTCTGGATTTTTCCCGTCTTTTCCTCCTGCTCCACGGACTCGCAACGCGTGCAAATCCGCACACGTTTTAATAACCGCGACGCCCATCGCCATCGTCAACCCCGCCGCAATCGGAGCCTCAACCATTGCAGCACCCACACTTCCAACCCCAGGAAGCACTTTTGCCGCCCCCGCAACAGCAATGCCAAGAAACGGAAACGGACTTGCGGCGAGAATGCTGACATAAAACATGACATCGTTCAAGCCCAGCGCTTTGACACCAAACACGCGGCAAATGCTCAGAATCATTGTGTACTGCGTGGCAAGAAGGAGCGGCGCGTCTGCAAATGGGATGGGTGCAGCGCCAATGCCAGCCGCAGCAAGGGTTGCTGCTGTTACAATCTTTGCGGCGAGGACTTTTTTCGGAGTGATGGAGAGAAGTTGCGCAATTTGAAAGCGCCGGGCCGGGACATTCTGGATTCAATACCATGAGTAAATGCATCAGTTATAAAGGCACTACGGAAGGCATGGATGCGTTTCCTCACCCCGAGCAAAGAATTCACTGAAGCTGACAGGATTTTCAACGAGCTTGAGATTGAGCGATGATCTTGCAATTTCAGATACAAGTCTTTGGAGAATATACAGGTCGGGTTCTTGCAGTACCACACCATGCGATCCACGCTTTTGTTGGCGGAAGGTGGAAATGCCACAGGTTTCAAAACGGCTTCGAAACCGCAATCTTCGCAAGCAGGCGCAATTTGCTGCGGAGGGTTTCTCAGTTCGACAATATCCCATCCTCTAATGGACGCGTCCAATTCAAGCGCTTTGAAAAGCCTGTCGACATCATCGACATTCTCGCTGCGCACGGCTTCGTTTTGTTCGTTTTCTTCTGCCGGTTCCAAGAGCGTGTGAATTTGTTGGCGGAGTAAATCGACCGCGTCCAGTGTCATGCAGTCCGCCTTTGCAATGAGAATAATGAGCGGAATCTCCATTTCAACAAGCGTCTTTAAAGCAGCGGCGTCTTCTGGCTGCAAGCTGTCGATCAGATACCAGACCATGTCGATGTGGATGAGGTGCGTGCTATCGGAGGGGTCCTTCGCAGCCTGAACAAGTTGGATAAGATCCGAAGGTGAGAAGGATTGATTCTGATGCCCGCCCCGCGTGAAGCCTGGAGTATCAACTAATGCAGCGAATGCAGCTGGATTACAAATCATGTTTGCAGATGACGTTGGGAGAAGAACGGATTCATGGCTAAAGACTGAGTTGACGAGGGCCGTTTTTCCGATGCTTCTCCCGCCAACAACAACGACACTGAATTGAGATCCAATCACTCGAGCACGCATTCCCGAAACGGAGAATCCTTGGCTTGGTGTGCTTGGCTGAGAAAGCCGCTCCAGCAACGATGTACGGAACTGTACATCGAATACGCGCGATTCGTTGGCTGTGATTTCCTGCCCTTGCTCGAGCGAATGTAAGGAGAATTGGTCGGCAATGTGCTGGGGCAATTCTTTCGCTTTGTTGTTGGTGTCTGTTGGAGAGAAGGGCAGCCAAGATCCGTTTCCACCAAACATTTTTCCATAAAAAACGGGACTGGGTGATTAGGTACGGGAAGGCCAGCATTTATTCGAAAATGAACGAAGAGAAATAAACAGTAGTTGAGGCGGAGACAGTGCCAGAAAACTGGCTCAGCAGAAATAAAAAAGGGAATGGGAGTTCTGGTCTCTGCCCTATCAAGCAGAACTTTCCTCACCAAGTATTATTTATGCACCTCTCTCTGCCTCATCAACGCGTTTTTTACACGTAAACCAGTTTGCAGCAACACTTCTTCGCCGAAAGATTTCCCGAGAACTTCACCTGATCAGTATCGCATTAAATTCTCCATGTACCAAACCATTAAAATGATTATGGTTACTTAGCAGTATCATGAAAGTTCCCATTGGTATTGGGCCGCCAGGTTTCAGATTTGAAAGCGTGGCTTCGAAAAGACCTGGCACTTTCGCATCCGACTTTTCAGCGTGCGAAGCAGCCAATACGCAATCTTCCACCGATATGCTGTTCTTTCGCAGATACTCGCTGAACGCTTTTACTTGGCGAACAATTTCTTTTCTCTGAGAGTCCTCGTCTTGATCTTCACTGAGTCCCCCACCAAATAGAATGACATGCACAACAATCAACTTTTTGTCGCGAGGAGGGTGCGAGAAGCCAATCCCGTCAAGGAATAATTTCAGATTGTTTGCAACGGGATGGTTGGTGTTAAAGTCCTCGATCGCAACGTAAAGCCTGCGTTCTTCAGCAGGAGGAGGAGTTCGTTCTGGAGCAACCTTTGAATTTCGAAGGCTGGTGCTTGATGAATATGATGGCAGCTCTTTGTTCTTTCTGGTGAGACAAAAGAAACCACATCTTCGCCGAAGTGGAATGCGTGGCGCTTCTTCCGCTCGCGACCATTGTGGAAAGATACCACTCACCCTGTCAATACAAGCTTGTTGAGAAAATCACCGTGCCTTTTAGCCACGAGAGTTTGAACGCACCAAGTGCTGGGAGCTCGCACGGAAACGTTGAAGTTATTCGTGGCCAATAGGGGATACAGAGATGGATGGATATTATTCCTTCGATCCAGATAGAAGCCGACATCGGTCATACCAAGAACCTGAATCTCGATCAGTTCAATAAAGTCATGCACATAAAACGTCTCTCACCACTTCCAAACCAAACGAAAGTCCAAACAAAATGATTGCTGCCAGCTTATCCTGTCCCTCCAACAGCCGCGATCCGTTCCAAAAAAACAAGTCAAGAAGTGGCAAGGGAAGAAGTAGCAGAAGCATGAACGGCTTCCAAGGAAACGCGGATGCATTTTGACCCATTTCGCGCAGATCGCAAGATATCCACATGTTGGAGACTGGCGCCATTGTTTAAACTGTTAGCATAATTGCTACCGTTACTCACACCTACCTTTTATGCGCTGCAACAGTTTGATTTTCCAGCCATCAAATCGAAACGGGACTTCGTTCCTCCATTGGGAAACGGCACCACGGCTTCTGAAAGTCGGCGGGCACAACAACTTAAAATTGAATTTCTTCAAGCTGATGGTTGATTTTGGGTCTGGGACGATCAAGTTTTCGGGAACTTTAACGGAAGAGCCAACGTTCTCCAGCCACCTGCCGCGCTTGATCGTTAACAACAACGCAAAAAAATAAAATAAAAAACTAAATGTGACGGACCATATAAAATGAGACTGATCAACCGAGTATATGACGTGTCGATTCAAAAAATGAACCAATTCTGCTACAGTTCTCAGGACAGGTATATTCATACTCTCCAGCTGTTCTGCAAGCGCGTCCGCCATGGCGCTCGCGTTCTCATCGAAAGGCGCGCCGTATACTCTTTCGTCTGGCCGGTAGACAATCAACCGTGATTGAGGGTCGCTTTTCGCTCGCAAGGCCTCATACAACTCAATGAAGCAGTTCTGACTTGTGACATACCGCGAAGTGAGCACCACCAGTACAAAGCGTGCATGTGATGCAATCGTGCGCGTAGTTCTTGTTGTGGAGTCCCCAGATGTGAGCTTGAGTACGTCAATCCACACCCCAATGCCCGACTGAACAAGAGCCTTGGCGATACATCGTGAGTCCTGCAGCACGCCTTGTTGCCAGCTGTAGGATATCATCACTTCCTCAACAAGTGGCGTTCCTACTTGGCGGAGGTACCGCAGAATTCCCCGCTTGTGTTTTTTGGGGCGGGCAGAGTGAAACGATACGAGGACCTGCTCATTGCGTAAGTGCCTTGGGCCAAATTATTAGACTGAGTTGTATACTTACAACAAAATTGACTAGTAATGTAATGGCGCAAGGAGGAATCAATTCCATCGCGTTTGACAACGACAAAGTTAGATTGGTCTCATAGCTGAAGAAGTATACACTGAGGTAGAAGAATACGGTTATCAAGACCAGCAGAAGCATCAAAATGTGCAACAGCTTTTTGCAGGCGATAGATTTCTTGTACATGCGCAAGCTGCAGGAATATGTTTAATGACTCAACATCATTGGGAAGTTGAACGTACCGCCCTTTGCCCTTAGCCGCGAAAATGCGCGGCCGCTCCCTTATTAAGGCCATTCCAAGCTCATAATGACGATCAATAAAAATCATGAATGGATTCAGCCGCGCAATTGTTTCGTTCATGGTTGACATCTGAAAAGAGGCGATGAATCTCCCGCGGAAACGGTCAACAGTTGAAAAAAAGAAGACCAACCTTATTCGTAAGCACAGTTGTCGGTAGCTCTATCACTGCCATTAAAGATTCAGGCGGGTTTCCGTACGGATTTGCAACGGATTTTGTGAATGCGTCTTTGGAAAAGAACTTGCACAAGTCGTCAGGCTTGCCTTCGGGCAGCGCTTGAAGCCCCAAGAACTTGAAGAACTGATCGTCACTCGCATCGCGATTGCTGTCTGTGCGCGCATTTATTGGGACAGCAATATTTGTTGGGCGAGGCGGCATGCCCAAAATTGTCAAAATTTGTATAGTTTTGAGAATCCTGAGCTGCTTATCCTCTGTTTCTTTTATTTATGCATCAACTATTTCCCGTGCATGGAACAAATGAGACCATCATTAGAAATATGAGGGCTCGCCAAAATGGAAGAAACTATAATAGAAAGGAAAGGGAGTTGCAGCGACTGCCTGCTGAACCTAGTTTTGCTCATCAAGATCTGTTCTGCACACCTCTCTCTGCCTCAACAACGCGTTTTTTACTTGTACAATTGCCGAAACACACTTTCCCCAAAAGATTTGCCAAGTGCGTCACCTGTTACGAATTGCATCAGATTCTATATGTACAGAAATCATAAAATGATTATGGCATTCTTAGCAGAAGCATGTAACTTCCCACTGGTATTGGGCCGCCAGTCTTCACATTTGGAATTGTGGCTTCAAAGAGAGACCAGGCACTTCCAGACCTGAATTTTCTGCGTGGCAGCCAGCTAACACACAATCTTCCAATGAAAGCCTATGCTTTTTCAGATACTTGCTGAATGCTTTGACTTGGTGATTGATTATTTCAATCTGAGAGTCCTCGTCTTGGTCTGCACTGAGTCCACCACCAAATAGAATGTCATGCACAACACTCAAACTTTTGTCGGAAGGAGGCTCCGAGAAACTGATCCCTTTAAGGAAACGCTTCAGATTGTTTGCACCGGGATGGTTGGTGTTGAAGTCCACGATCGCAACGTAAAGCTTGACGTTTGTGGCAACAGGCAATGGCTCTGGGGCGACAGGAGGAGTGGGGGCGACCTTTGGCTTTCGAAGGTTTGCGCTTGATGTATGTGATGGCAGCACTTCATTCCGTCCTGGTGTTGTTCTGGAGAGACCTTAAAAAGCCGTTCTTCGCTGAGGTTGCATGGGCAGTGCTTCTTCCGCTCGCGACCAGCGTGGAGACATACCACTCACCCTGAAAATACAAACACAATGTGTTGAGAAGATGCAAGTCTTGTCCCACGCAAGTTTTAAACTCACCAAGTGTGGGGAGCGCTCGCCCTGAGACATGTAGGGTATTTGTGGCCAGAAGATCATGTAGTGATGGATGGACATAATATGTTCGCAGATGGTAGCGAGCAATTTTGAAACCCAGGAGCTGACTCTTGATTAATTCAACAGAACTCATGTCACGCGCACGAAACGTAACTCACCACTTCCAAACTAAACACGAGCACGAACAAAATGATTGATGGCCATATGCCTTGCCCTTCGATCATACGCGGTCCAGTCCAAACGAACAAGTCAAGAAGTGTCAAGAGGAGAAGCAGCAGAAAAATTGGCGGCACCACAGGAAGCGCAGGTGCATTTCGACCCATCTCTCGCAGGTCGCAAGATATCCACATGTTGGCTACTATACAGTGTTTGGATGCTTGAGTATTGCTGCCTGCACCAGCACTCACTCGTACCGTTTATTCGCCGCAAACGCTTGATTTTCCCACCTTCGAATCGGTATGGGACTTCATTCCTCCTTATGAAACCGTCGTGGCTTTTGAAAGTCGGCAGGCACAACACCTTAAAATTGTAAGTCTGGAACGTGTGTGTTGATTTTGGGTCTGGGACGATCAAGTTTTCGGGAACTTTAACGGAAGATGCCAGGGGATCCAGCCGCCTCCCATGGTTCACTTAAGCGTAAGAAATTAAAGAAAAACTGAATGTGACATACCACATAAAATGCGACTGATCAACCGAGCAAACGACTCGTCGATTCAAAAAATTAACCAATTCGGCTACTGTTCTCAGGACAGGTATATTCATACTCTCCAGCTCTTCTGCAAGCGCGTCTGCCATGAGACTCGCTGTCTTATCGAAATTCTCTCCGCACACTCTTTCGTCTGGCCGGTAGATAATCAAACGAGATCGATGGTCGCTTTTCGCTCGCAAGGCCTCGTAAAACTCAATGAAGCAGTTCTGACTTTTGACATACTTCGAAGTCAGCACGACCAGCAAAAAACGTGCTTGCGATGCAATCGTGCGCGTGGTTCTTGTTGTGGAGTCACCAGGCGAGAGCTTGAGTACGTCAACACACCCCAATACCCGACTGGATAAGGGCCTTGGCGATACAACGTGTGTCCTGCAGCACGCCTTGTTGCCAGCTGTAAGACATCATCACTTCTTCGACATGCGGTGCTTCTATTTGGCGGAGGTAGTGCAGAATTCCGCGCTTGCGATCCTCGACGAGACGCGTGAAAAATAGGAACTACTCGTTACGTAAGTGCCTGCCAAATAACCAGACACTTACATAGAAATTGACTATAAGCGTGATGGTGCAAGGAGGAAATTGGTTCATCACATACGGAGTGGACTCACAGGTGAAATCATATGCTACACAGGGGAGCATGCATACACCCAATCGGTGAAAGAGAGAAGTACAAGCAGCACAAACACCCAAATTTCGCATAGCCCTTTGTATCCGGCAGTTCCTTCATACAAGCGCAATCTGTAGAACTGTGTTAACGGAGACACTCCACGTGGCTGGGCAGTTCAAGCAAATGCAACCCACCGCCCTTTTTCCTGGGCAGCGAGCACGTACGGCCGCTCCCTCAGTAACGCCGTTCCAAGGTCATAGTGGCGATCAGGCGAGTGCCCGTACGGATTTGCGACAGACTTTGTAAACGCGTTTTTGGAAAAGAACTTGCACAAGTCGTCAGGCTTGCCTTCGGGCAGCGCTTAAAGCCCCAAGTACTGAAAGAACTGATCATCTTCTGCATCGCGATTGCTGTCTGTCCGCGCATTAACTGGGATTGTGATGTTTGGGCGAGCCAACGCTTGAACTCCGTTTCAAGCCATTGTATGGCTTCAAGCAGGTCCCGTGCATGCTTCCTTCGGCTAGGGTCCTGGGCCAGTTTGCCTTTACAGCATAACACTACCCATTTTCAACTTGTGCTTGGATTCGGCGATGGATTGAAGAGGGGAGAAGAAACTGTCATCTCCTGCAATAAACCCCCAGGTCGTTTTTGATTTGATTCAAGGGGAAAGAATTGAGAAATAAACCAAGGATAACATTCAAAAAGTCAAGGTGCTGCCAAAGTTATAAGTAAAAAGCTGATAGCTGGACATGAAATTACTTTCAATAGTTTTGAAGCGCCGTTGCAAACTGTTTCAACACGAAGCCAGGGTGCGCATCCATGGCCCTATATGGCCTACTGCTTGCCCAACGCAAGTGCAAGCATGTCGGGAATTGGAGCCAAAGGTGCAGCCAAACGATCACATAAAAAAAGAGCCCACTTTCCCTTTCGAAAGTCCTTTTGCCATTTCACATTTGCTCGGGCAAAACTCTCGATAAAATAAAAATGCTCTCCGCCAAATCAACTCAGCAAACAACGCCGTCGAAGCAGCTCGGCGTGGACCTCTCCCGCCTCGACTTTGCGTCCGCCGTCAAGTCCAAGGCTCTGTTCGACGCCGTGAATGCAAATGACGACGACTTTGACTTTGACGCAAAGACGGCGAATTTGATGCCTGAGCCGCTTCTTGTGCCAAACTCAAAGCGCTTTGTTCTGTTTCCAATCCAGTTTCACAAGGTTTTTCTTCACTTACTTTACTTTTTATGCCTCCTGCTTTGGTCTCTGCTTGTCGCTCTCTTATCCGTTCCCCCCCTGGTTTTAGATTTGGGCCGCTTACAAGAATGCAGAGGCAAAGTTCTGGAGCGCCGAGGAAATTGAATTCTCGGATGACGTGGATGGTGAGCGCTGCTTCTGTTTTTAATGTTCCTTTTCGAATGGGTTGCAAATTTCGGACACATTTCCTCTCCCACCCAAAAAAAACAACAAGACTGGGCAAAAGTACCCGCAAAAGAACGTGCATGCATCATGCATGCGCTCGCGCTCGTGTCTGTGAACGATCTGCTTGCAGGCCAAGAGCCCATCATTTCAAAAGTGTCGGACGAGATCCAAGCACCCGAAGCCCGCTGCTTCTTTGGCTTTCACATGATGCAAAAGAACATTCACACCGAGACACTCAATGTTGTGCTTGACGGCTTTGCCAAATCGGCTGAAGAGAAGGAGTTTCTGTTTGATGCATTGGAAGCCAGTTGAGTTATTTCAAATGGTCATGTTTTTGATTTGAATCGCCAAATTGATGACGTAATCGCCCAGTGCCCACCACTTCTAAACGGACCGCCTGGGTGCAGAAGCACATTACAGAGTCGCCATGCTCGTACAGCACGCGTCTGTTTGCACTCGCCGCATACTCAACACTGATGAACGCCAGTGCGCAATCGCTCATTCTGCACATTTGTGCGAGTGCCTCAACTCCAGCTTCCGTCCAAGCTGCGAAAGTTGCAGCAAAGTCATCCGCGCAACACCAATTTGCCGGTTTGCAACACACGCTCGTCAAGATTCAAGCAGACATGACAAGAATGACTCAGTTCTTGCGTCTGGTTGCCTGTGAGCATTTGGTGAACCCAGTTAATGCTGGAGAGGCCATGACCATGGTACGTGAGGCGATTGCTCTGGAGAGAGAGGTTGCGTTTGAAATGTTTGAGATGGGTGGTGCTGGTGCTGGAAAGAAAGGAGTCTCGGTTTGTGGCGTGGCTGTGGATGCTGATGCAGTGTCGAGGCGTGTGGCGAGGCTTGGAAACAGCTTGTTGAGCATGTTTGCAGTCAAAGGATCCGTGGATGTTGGCATTGGTTCAAAGAAGGGCGATTCTCTGGAGTGGATTGACGCTTTTCTTTGGGACGCTGTGAAGCGCGACAGTGGCGTGGTTGAACACGTGGTCGTCAAGAACGAGGAGAAGCAAAAAGCTCAAGAGAAAAGAGTCGTGAAACAGGAATTTAGGTGAGTTTCGACCCGTGTTTCGAATGCTTCTGTTTATACTGGGAACTGACCCACCTGATTGACAGCCTGGACGAAGACTTCTAAAGCTGCTGTTGCGTGGGATGCGATATACTTTTTGATCATATTTAAATAAACATTGCCTGAACGCATGCATAAGAAGAATGATTTACTTGCTACGGTATTGTCATGGCAATGCATCCAACCTTTTGCCCACTTTCACTGTACTCATGCGCCTTCACAACATCATCCATTTTGAAGCTGCGATCAATAACGGGTGCGATGATCCCTTCCTCAAACAGTCGCGTGAGCAACTCAAAGTCCTCCTTCTGATAGGTTGCCATTCCCAGCACCATTTCTTTTGTGCCGGTCGATGGAAGCATGTTTCCCAGAAGCTCACCAAATCCAAACATGGCTTTCGCGTACCTTCCACCTTCGTTCATGATCCTCTCGCAAGATTTGAACGCGCATTTCCCAGGTGCATCCAAGATGACATCAAACTTGTCCTGCGTGCTGGCCACGTAATCTTCCTTTGTAAAGTCGGCCACGTGGTCTGCCCCGAGTTCTCTCATCATGTCCAACTTGTTGGTGGAGTCGACCCCAACAACCTTTCCGGCTTTGAAATAACGCTTTGCCAACTGCACGGCAAACGATCCAATATTTCCACCAGCGCCAATCACAAGAACATTGTCACCCTCCTTCATACGAGCCTGTCTCAAGAAACACAACGCCTCCATGGCACTCAACGCCGCCACACTGGCCTGGGCATGAGTCAAATTAGACGGCTTGATCGCCAGCAGTGATCCCCCGGCACCGCCTGCATCGACCGCTACAAACTCTGCATACGCCCCAAACGACACACCCGTTGTCCCATACACTTGATCACCAATCTTGAACGCATCGACCGCAGAACCCACGTGCTCCACCACACCGCTAAACTCCTGGCCAAGCACAGACCCCGTGCGTGGTTTGACGAGACCCGTTATGAGACGTATGGGTGCTCGAATGAAGGCGGGCAGGTTCAGGGCGCGCATCTCGCAGTCGCCCTGAGCAATGCCAGCGGCGTGGACACGGATGAGGACGCTGGTGCGGGAGAGTTGGTGTGGTTGCGGTTTGCGTGCTGTGTGGGTGATGGCGAGGGAAGTGGCGGCTGCGCCGTACGCCGTCCAGAGAACTGCTTTCATTGGTGATGACAATTTCTTTTCAAGTCTGAAATAAAAAACTATTTTTATACGCCGAATCTAGGGTTACGAACCGCATCCACGTTTACTATTCCACGCTCGTGTTGGCAGGCAGTTGCAGTGTTGGTGGTTCATCCACATTGCGATGGAGAGTGCCATGCCATCGGTGATGGATAGCTCTGCTGTGGCATTGTGGGTGACCATTAAACACGCGTCAAGAAAGGGACGCATGCATGGCCCCCTCAGCCAGTGAGTGATAGTGATACGCAGTGCTGTCGAAAACTGACACAAGACGGGTCTCTGTCTCTCTCGGCAAATGGGACTGCCCAGTCCTGAAAACTCTGCGTAAGCTGACCCATGTGTCATATCTCCAAGACTGTTCTCCTTCAAAACAAACCTGTTTTAACCCGATCACCGTCACGCACATCATAAGGCAAACAGCAGTCAAAAGCTCAATCGCGAGTGGATCGAAAGTGGGAAACAGCGCGGCTTTTGCCTGCAGAATCAGAAACAATTCTTAGAAGGGCAAATGAAGTATTATTTTGACACGACCTGAATGGCAGCAGTGTACCGGATATACATAAACAAAGAAAGCGAATGCAAAAAGGGACCTCCCTCCTTCTCCTTAGACAGGATCCGTCTCCACACCCACTCTCACAGCGTGCAAGCCAATCCACACCCACAGCGAGTCGCGATAAACTGCATCAAATGAAGTCTGCTGTCCAAGATACACGGAGAGCAATAGTGGTCCCGAGACAAGCAACGCAAGCAACACGCATACCAGCCCTACATTGTACTTGTGTGCATCGCACTGGGACTGCTTGGGTACGAAGGGACTGCTGTACTCGGTACTCTGACTGGCAAGCAGGACGTGGATGACGGTGGAATGCTTCGCCTCAGATGTGTGGTCCACGTGCATGATTTGGGTGCCTGACGTTTCTTGGGGTAAAATTATTCGATGTACCATGTGAACATGCATTATAAATCAAACATAAACAATCGGATTTTATTTTTTACTTTTAAGTGGTTTCTTCTCGTGGACCCGGGTCTCCAACCGCCCTGTCAAACAACGCGAAGAAAGTCAGAACGCGCTTACTTTGGCATGAACGCTACTAACACCCAGCAATAACGCCGTCTGGTAGATTCCTACGAACTGACTAGTTGGCCTGAGGGACTGTACTGGGTATCCTACGAAGCCATGAATCAAATACTTTCTAAATCCAGTTTGGAATGTCACGTGTTGTATTTGCATCTCATGTTTTTATTTCGTCTTCTCAATGTTCCTCACGGCACGATTTCGCTTGCGTTGAGAAAGTTGGGTATAGAGGTTGAGGAGGAGTAGTTCCATGTTTTGTTGGAGACGGTTTGAATGAAACTGACAAGGTAGTGGCCCGTGATTTTGGCATCCACGCGAAAAGATGCTTCGGGACCGTATTTCAAGAAGCTGAATATCCCGTTGGCGAAAATAAATAAAGTTAAAACAGTGACTCAGGCTTACATGTTCTCCACGTTTACAGGCATAAATTCGTCAGTATTTGAGGGCCATTTGTAAATATTTTGCATGGCTGTTGTAAGTTCGGGGATGGCCAAGACTGTCAACGACACGTTGGGCAAGTGGCTTGGCACGATATGGTATACAAAGGCGGTGTGGAGGTATGACATGTTTGCATTCGACAAATTGCGAGCAAATGAGCCATGCGCAAAATCAGAGCTTGTGACTGTGTTTCTGTGCAATGTTGACAGGGATGGAAACCGATCAAAAACGAAGACAGAGAATGCGCTGTTTGAAGAAATAGACGCGTTGAAGACTGCTTGTTCAATCTCAGACTTGGGCCGCCTCACCAGTTGCTGCTGGCACGGCAGCACGCCCACCCGTGACTCGTTCTGACTCCACGGTACCAGCAGCTGCATAAACTGGACGCTTGCAAGCCATGTCACTCCTGCAACGGCAATGAGCAGTCCCAGCAGCACTGCATATGATGCTGTTGAACACGTCTCCCTTCCAGTCTCACGTTGCAAATGAAGGCGCGCACCATTCCACCGCAGCGTCTCCGTCTTGCCAGCACTCGCGCATTCGCATCGAACTTGGTCGCATTGTTTGGAGGACATGCTTTCTGACAAATGTGGGCTTGTTGTTCTTAGAAATATTGGAAGTTGCCCCCCACACACGCACTCTCGTTCAAGAGCGTATTTCAAGCAAGTATTTACACGATGCAAATGGTTTTATTTTTAGTCATTTTTTTTTGATCTGGTTCTCAACTTCAGACATGATCCTTCCCAACGACAACGTATTCAACGCTCTTGCGTCTCTCGTCAAGAATATCATTAATCCCAAACCCAAACAACGGTCCCAACACCGCCATCAACACAGCAGGCGCCAACAAACTCAGCAGCACAGCAACAGGGACGTAAATCACGCTCTTGGTATACGCTTCATACTCTCCCACAGTCACTCCGATCCGCTCCAACGCATTCGCACGCGCATCAGCGATATAAGACCAAGACATGGGCGTGTCCTGGATTGCAGCCATCGCCGATTCAAGGTTGACAAAATTGGCGGGCGTCTGGTGGCACAGCGGAACCTGCTCAAACAGAGCATAAAACGTGCTTGTACCTGGTTTGGCAGAGTTTTTGGCAAGGAGTTGACACGATCCAAATCCGCACGACTCAATCGCGTTGGTGGTATCGTAGACGGGGGTGTTGGACGCAATAGAAATGAATCCAGCGTCTTCCTCGCAGTCGTCTTGTTCCTCTCCAGGTTGAGCCACGTCCACAGTTTGCACAAAGTTGAGAATGTAGTGTCCAGTCACGCTTGCATTGAATGTAAGCGAAAAGCTTTCGCCATGCGTTTCACGCAAGTTTGAAAACAAAATCGGCGACCGGAATTCATGCGTCACATCTGGCATGACAAGAAGCTGCAGGGAGACATGCGCGGCGGTTGTAGGGAGTGTAGTGTTGAGTTGGATGTTTCCACCACGAATCACATGGAATGCGTATGTGGAAAACAGGGTATTTTGGGACTGCTGAAGAGAGACAAGAGAGTAGTCGGATTTGATTTCGGTCTTTTTCATGTCTTGATGGAAAGTTGGTTCCTCGTCAAAGACAAACGTGCGAACAGTTCCAGGGTAATCGCCATTGAACATGGCCGATTTCAGAATGTTGGAGGACAACTTGACCAACTGCTGCTGGCCCGGTAACAGCGCAATGTCAGGTTGGGTTCCGTTTGGGAAAATTTTTTGGAGCATGCAGTTGAGCGTGAGAACCAATGGCACCACAAGGACAAGAAGGGTGGCCAGGAAAGCTTTGTAGCATCGAAAAAATGAACTTTCGTAAGCAATTCGTGCGCAATCAGGTGGTTCTTTCAAGAATGGACACGACTCACCGAAAAGCCGCTTGCGATCTTTCTCAGTTGCAGTTTTGGCAGTGAGGGTTCCGCTGGGAATTCTTGAGTATTGCTTCATGCTTTGTGATATGCAGATGGATGAAATGCAGAATGCAGGTATGGTAGTGCTGGTGGTTTAAATGAGACAAGGAGCCATCAGCATGCGGGGGGTCTTTAAGTAAGCTTTGCCAAAAATTGGAAATGATTTTGGGAATGAAATGCGACCAAATAAAAAAAATGCTCATGAACGAGCGCAGGCGTTTCATAATTGAATTCAGGCAACAAGAATTTGTACTGCGTAATTCTTAGCTAAGGCAGTCTATTAACAGCCGTGATGAACTGCGCATGTGCTGAAAAGCGGTGCAGGGCGGTACTCGGAAGGAAGCGAGCAAAGACGCGTTTTAAAAGAGTCAGCTTCGTTCTTCTGGTGCCTTCCTACTGAGAGAGGAGCTCGATCCTGCCTTGTTGTGTGCCAGCCCTTGGACTGTGCTGTCTGAACGAATCGGAAAGTTATGCCTTTCAGTCGTGCCGATATGATTTGGTTAGCACACTAACAACCAAGAATCAAAAAGCCAGACGTGTTCTGACAAAGTTTTATGCTTTTGAATCATCTCGGGAAACGCGGTTGCCGCGTATGGATTAAAAAGCCGCGGAAATCTCAACACTCTCCAACATAAAAAAAAGATGCACCATTACGTAGCTTAGCTCATCCAGTTGGCTTCAACTGGCACAGCCCATTTGGTCGTCACTTTTTTGGTCCAAGTGAAGAAGTTGATGGCACCCTCGCCTGTGATATCAGAGTCTCCGAAACGAGACCGATTTATGCCACCAAAAGAAAACGGCTCGCGAGGCACAGGGACGCCAATATTCACACCAAGCATTCCTGCTGAAAAGTTCTTGGTGAACCAGTCCGCAGTCCTGGTGGAGGTAGTGAAAGTAATTTAGAGAAAGTTGTATCGAAATCACGCAAATGATCTAACCAGGGATCATTCGTGTATATACAAGCAGCGTTTCCATAAGGGTTCGCATTCTCAAATGCAATCGCTTCCTCCTTCGTGGCAACTTCCAAAATACTCAGAGCAGGACCAAACACTTCTTCTCTCAACATTTTATCGCCCTTCTTCTTGTGCAGTACGATGCTCGGGCCACACCAAAACCCGCCTTCTGCACCAGGGGGGGCAACAGCGCTACGCCCATCCAACAGAATCTCGGCGCCTTGCCATTCACTTTCAGTCACATACGCGTTGATTCGTTTCACACTCGCAGCGTCGATAACGGGTCCCATTTTCCCGGCACCTGCCTCTTGACTGAATCCAAGCACTTTCGCACGTGCGACAATTTCTTGGATAAGTTGCGGCTGAGGGCCGATTGTGAGGAGAACCGACGCTGCCATACAACGCTGACCCGTGCATCCTGTGAAAGAGTTGACAACATCTTGGGCAGTCATTTCAAGTTTGCAGTCTGGGAAAAAGAATCGACACCCCCCGTGAGGAAAAACAACATCAGATGTTTCGCAACAATTCAAAAAACCAGTCAAAATTTTTTTTGCGGTACCTGGGTACGCGACAAGATGGTTTTTGGCTCCACCAAGGGCAAGAACGCGTTTGTTTGATGCTCGACCTTTCTTGTGAATCAATTCGGCAACATGCGACGTTCCCACAAACGTAACAGCTTTTACGTCCGGATGCGCAGTCAGTAAACCCGCAGTGTCTGCAGCACCGTGAACAATATTGACGACTCCGGCAGGAAATCCAGCCTCTCGAATCAAGGCAGCCACACGGTTCATTGTGAGTGGCACTTTTTCCGATGGTTTCAAAACGAGCGTGTTTCCCAGACCAATGACAAGAGGGAGGGTCCACATGGGCACCATGAAAGGAAAGTTGAAGGGGACAATGGAAACAACGACACCGAGAGGGCGTTTCGCGTCTTGACAGGTAATTCCGCGAGACACATCGGCAATCTTTCCTTGGGTAAGCTGAGGCAGGGAAATTGCGTACTCGACAGTTTCGTTCCCCTTGTCGATTTCGGCCAGGGCTTCTGTTTTTGTCTGATTTGTGGCGTTAAGTTTATTGAAACGTGGGGTGGAATGTTGCCATCACCTTCCCATGCTCAAGCACAATCAAATCTGCCAATTCGTCGCGATGTTTGATGACAAGTTGATGGAATCGAATCATAATCTGCGCGCGATCTTTCATGGTCTTGTTTCTGAAGTGTACGGGACTTTTAGGCAGACACCCCACAACCAACGAAAGCAAACCCAAGCCAGAAAATTACCCCCATGACTGAAACGCCTCCTGAGCAGCAGCCACGGCCAAATCCACGTCCACCTTCTTCGATATAGGACAGTACGAAATGGTTTCTCCGCTATAGGGCGACTGCACTGGGATAAACTTGTCCGTGTTGAGTAGCCCTGTCGAGTCCTTGTTCTGGATTAAGTCGCGATGGAGACACGGCATGAAACAAGGTGACCTTACCCAGTCTGCAGTAGTAACATGCGCGCCGTTTACAAAATTCTCGATTGGCGCCGGTGCCAGCGTGGTTGTGAGCATTTGCTGCGACATGTGTCTTTACTTTTTAAACGGATCAGTTTGTGGGAGATAAAATGTTGCGCACTTTGAAAACCATTTCCGAATAAGTTCCCACTGAAACCGAAACCCTTCCAATGAGCCAACCTGTGCAAGTCGTGGTCAGCGGAGCCACACCGACCGGCACGCAGTGGGATCCCGTGCGCAGAGCTGTTAGGTTCAGACACAACGTGTGAGTACCGCCAACTCAGTGCAAGCGTGTGCGGACTGCTGACAGTACATCCTCAGCAAAAACACCAACACCGAAACCTGGTCCGATGTCCTCCGTCTTTCTAACTCTGTTATGCCGAATGTGCTTTTTCCTGCCCTCGGGATCACTGCTTGGGCGGCTCTGGTTGCCATTTTCCACATTGTGAAGGATGTCAACTTCCTGAAGTATGATCTACTTCAAGCAGCTCGTCCAACCCCCAACTGATCTCCTCTTCCTTTGCAGGACTCTTGGTTTGCCCAACTCGATGATCTTGATCAGTGTCCTTGGTACTGCTATGGGTCTCTTGCTGGTGTTCCGTGTCAACACTGCCTACGACCGTTTCTGGGAAGGACGCAAGGTGTGGTCGATCGTCCACTTCCAGTCCCGAAACCTCGCCCGCTTCATCTGGGTCTATGTCAAACGTAAGAGTTGTTGCTTTTGTGGCTGGCCAAATTAGTTGCCTTGGCTTCATTTTCTATTTTCGTACGACTTGCAAAACATATGCCATTTTCCAGCCAAGTCCGTCGAAGAAGCTCAGCAGCAAAAGGGTGCCATGAACCTCCTCATCGCGTTCCCCGCTGCTTTGAAGCATGCCTTGCGTGAAGAGCCAGGACACCGTTGGGCGGATCTCGGTCCTTATGTTCAGCACATAAAGGGCTTTGGCGCGGACGTGCACCGTTCCAACGGTGGTCTCATTATTCCACTCGAAGTGCTTGTCCACCTGCAATCGTACGTGAACCGGTACCCAGCGTACCAATTCCCCGCAAGTAACGCGATCGCCGCATTGGCGGACTCTGTCTCAAACTTGCAACGTGTGCGAACTACTCCAATTCCAGCTGCTTACACGCTTCATTTGAAGCAAACTTTGGTCGTTTACTTGCTCAGTCTGCCTTTCCAAATTGTTGTGCAGCTGCAATGGTTCACCATTCCTGTTACCTTTTTCTCTGCCATGATCATGCTTGGAATTGAGGTGATTGGAGGTGAAATTGAAAATCCATTCGGTTTCGACAAAAACGGTGAGTTTTTTTTTTTTGTCGCTTGATCATATTTCAATGTGTGGAACCAAAGTCTTACATTCCTTACCAAATTCAGATTTGCCTCAAGACGAATACTGTGATGCCATAGCACACGAGATTTCTCAAATCATGACGGCGGATGACCCAAGCGCGGATCCATACGGATGGATCCAACCCTTCTCACTCAACAACAACAAAGTGGATTCTCAGTCTCTGAAAGTGCACACGCAAGCTGCTCTGGAAGCCTCGGTGCAACGCAAAGAAACTGGCCAGCATCACTGGGTGGAAAGTCTCATGGGTAAAATTGTGTCTGTGGCGCATTCGTGAAGCGGAGCAGGTCTCATTCCTTTTTCTTTGGGCGCTGGAACTATAACTTTCTTTTTTCTTTGTTGAGTTGGATAGAGAGATGTTTTCCAATTTTTTTTCGCACGTTGACTCTTTTCGGTCCTTTCTCTGTATGTTTTATCATGGATCCTCTTATAAAAGTGTGTTGTCCGCCGCGTATAAATTCATCATTGCCTCATCGTTGAAGATTGTGCACTTGACAAATGGCGTTCGTCTTAAGGATGTCATTATATTATTGAGCAGTCCTCAAACGGGAAGCGACAAATGTCAAAAGCGAGACATCAACTTTAAAAACCGCAACGATTCCCCCCCACATCCCATTTCCCATCCATAAAAATTCATCTTAATTACGCTTCTTCTCCGCAACAGCTCCAGATTCCCTCGCCTCCTTCGCATCCAATGCTCCACTCATTATGAATTTGGATCTCTGCTTCTGCATGTGCGTGTACATGATGTAGAACGCGGGTGGCCAGATCCAGGTGAAGGCTCTGAACATGGTTGCATAGCCGGCTTGGTCCGGGTTCGTTTTCGCGACTTCAAGAGCAGCTTGAATCAGTTTGTATTCCGAGTACGCACCAAGTGGGTAGAGGGCGTAGAAAAAGTGATATCTGTTTGGAAAGCAAGAATATGAAGCGTAAGAGGGATACTGAACAGCAATAAAAAAAAAAACACACAATCAATACACACCTGCAGAAGGTGACGAACCAGTAGTAATCATTGTCCACACCAATCAAGTTCATGGAGTAATAAGCGTATCGAACAATTTCAGTGATTCCCCACGCAACAACCATTCCAGTGTAGGCCCACGAACTCGTCACCATTGGGAACGCGTCACAGACCAGCCAGACCATGATCAGGCGGGAGGAAACCTGCATCGCAGTCGTGGCAACGGGCGAGCGCACAAGTCCAAACATGGCATGGAAAACCTGTTTGAAAATAACTCATCAGCCTCATTTCGAATCGTTTTAAATTGAATGCACAAGCCATGACGGCACAATATTGCACACGGCAACACGGAACACATCCGGCGCATATCCTTAGCATGTCCGAAACAGCAGCAATGGGAGTATATTTGCAAGTTTTAAAAAAGACTGAAGATCGCATCACACCTCGAGGATTGCGCACGACTGCACGAGAAGAAGGTAGTCGCCAATCAGCTTGTAGTTGCCTGCGTATTCTTTGGTGCCCGACATTGCGACCATGTAAGTGACGTAGGCCCAGGCGCACCAGGAGGTGACGTTGTACATCAGAAGATACTTGGCCTTGTAGAAGGCTGCCAGCCGTGGTTGATGAGCAAGGGTCAGAAACAAGCTGGGTGGAGGGATAAAGAGACAGGTGTGCAGATTGACGCACCGATTGTTGTTGCTCTGTCCATGTTGGGTCGGTCTGCACAGGATAATTTAAAAAATAAATTGGGTGTGGGTGAACAACAAATCCGCATTGAAGCGAAATCTCTCGCTCTTTTAGGACGGGGAGCAAAGCCCCTTCCATCTGAGGGAACGCAGTATGAAGCAAATCGGTGTACTACGGTCCTCGGACATGTCACTCTTGTTGGACATCATCCTGCAGGGTCTCTATTTATTTACACAAGCGTGCCTGGCAGGTCCACCGCAACAATATCTTCCGTGTATTGCCAACTGACCTGGCATACGGTCGTATACGCAAGCTCGCTGGGCGTTGGGAATGAATTTCAAAGTGCGCGAATCTGATTGGTCAGCTCGAGACATGTGCCAGAAGAGTTGCTCTTTTTCTCCTTTTCACACAACACCAAAAAAACTGTCAACCTTCAAAATGGGCGGCCACGAACAAGGACCATTCACTCCAATGTACTTCATCAAGGGAGCTCTCTCCGGCGGTATCTGCTGTGGAGTCACCCACGGCGCCCTCACTCCCGTTGATGTCGTCAAGACGCGCATCCAGCTCGAACCCCAGGTCTACAACAAGGGAATGGTCGCCGGTTTCAGACAGATCATTGCCAAGGAGGGTGCTGGTGCTCTTCTCACTGGTTTCGGCCCAACTGCCCTCGGATACTTTGTCCAGGGATGGTTCAAGTTTGGAGGTGTCGAGTTGTTCAAGGTGACTAACAGACCACCTTGCTATTGTTTTCACGCTGCTTCCCACCCCGCTAAAATTCCGAACTCTCTATTTCCAGGTCCAAGCCTCAAAAATCCTCGGAGACGAGGCCGCATGGAACAACCGTGTTGCTATTTACTTGGGAGCCGCCGCCGCTGCCGAGTTTGTCGCCGACATCTTCTTGTGTCCTCTTGAGGCCACCCGTATCCGTCTCGTGTCCAACCCTTCCTTCGCAAACGGTCTCGCTGATGCCTTCCCAAAGATCATCAAGCAGGACGGAATCATCAAGGGTTTCTACTCTGGATTCGGCCCCATTCTCTTCAAGCAGATTCCATACACCATGGCCAAGTTTGCCGTCCAAGGAATCGCTGCTGAGCAGATCTACACTGCGATTGGCAGAAAGCCACAAGAACTCTCCTCCAACGAGAACCTCGGAGTTTCCCTCGGATCTGGTGTTATTGCCGGAGTCGCCGCTGCCATCATCTCTCACCCAGCCGACACTTTGCTCTCCATGGTCAACAAGGAAGGTGCCGGTGGTAACGGATCCATCACCAGCCGTTTGATGAACTTGGCCCGTGAAACTGGTCTCGCGCGTCTTTGCTTGAACGGTTTGGGACCACGTTGCGTGATGATTGGAACCTTGACTGCCGGTCAATTCGTACTCTTTGACAGTGTCATGGCTGCCACCGGTGCCACCAAATTCCACTTTGTCGACCCAAGCAACCCAGACCACTAGACTTCTCTTACCCCCGCGAATGCCTCTTTTTCTCGCCAGTTGTTGCCTTTTTTTTATGCATATTATGGAATTTCGCGTGTTTTTTTACCCTGACTTTTTAATGAGTGGGTTTATTCAGCCGTTTCCTGGTTTCCTTGGGTTTGTTGGGAAAATAAACAAGGCGCTCTTCTTTCGAAAGACTTTGGCAAGTCCTTCTTTTTGCAGTCCTCTGACTCCCGAAGCTGCATCCTCATTGTGTCTGTAAATGTGAAATCAAGTCTTATTGTCGCATCATCAACCTGGACGGAGTTACCAATCAACCGTTTCCAAGATGATGTTTTTGAAGCCCCTGCCATTTTCAAAGAGCTTCTGCTGCGTGCATCAACATTTGAAAGACAAGACGGTCAGTGGTGTCAGTGCGATAGTTGATTGTTAATCACTCAGACCTGTCACCCTTATTTTTTAACGACTCTCGCTCGGCGTCTTTGGGGTCAGACACGCACCCTCAACTTTATAAATCCAGCACATGAGAGTCTACACGGTTTATGACGAAAGAAGAAAAATAAAAACACAGCAGAAAGGGCCAGCCAATCCATCTTGAGAACAAAAAAAAAAAAAAAAAAAAAAAAGGAACGACGCCAGGCATTCTTTCTCCAAAGACTTCTCTAGATCAAACTTTTTCCCCCCTTTTTTTAAACCATAACAGGCCATCCATCTTCAGAGTATTCAAGTTTGTTGATTCCCATAATGTGACCACCGTCGTTCAAGTAGTAGTGGTACACGATAATGTCACCCTTGTCTGGGGATGTGTACACGGAGGATCCTCCTGGACCGTAGACCCCGTCATGGCCCCCTTCGTTAATGACGAGCGCACCGCCTTTGTTCAAATCGACACCTTTACGGTCGACGAACGGTCCGCTTGGAGAAAGCGAGCGACCGACAGAAGTTTGGTCTGAAAACCAAATCATGTTAGCGCACACAATGTTCGTAAAAGATTTGAAAAAAAACAAACTTACAAGTACTGTCGGCACCCTTGCAGCAAAGTCCCAAAGACTGAGTCAAGTAGTAGTACCCATTCGCTTTGTACAAGTACACACCCTCAAGCCCGCCGCTCTTTTCCGCAACCTTGATTGGTTTGGTTCCAGGGAGAATCAAACCGGTACCTGGCTGAACGCGGGCCTGGAAAATGCCCCGTTGCCAGGACCCAAAAGTCATGTACCATTCGCCGTCAAAGATGGCAAGCGCTGGGTCAATGGCATTATACCCAGTCCCTTCACTCGAGGAGATTACCAATTGAGGCTCCGAGAAGCTTCCTGGCAAACCCGTTTTGGAAGTCGAGATGAAAATGGCCGAGAACGGGGATCCAAACGATGAGCAAGAAAAGTACAAGTAAAACACATTGTCGACAAGAGTGAGATCGGGCGCCCAGATTTGGTCCTTGTTTTCATTGTACTCGAGACAGGCTTTTGGCGTGGTTGGGAATGCGTCGGGTTCCTGGCGCCAGTGGATCAGGTCCTTCGAAGTTTTGACGTCAATGTTTCTGCCGGTTCCAACGACAATGTACGTGCCATCTTTAAGTTGAGCCATGGAAGGGTCGTGGATGATGATTGCGCCGGTGATTGGTTCACTTTGAAAAACATTTGATTGTCAGTTTCTCGTATTGAAACTTAAACACTGAGTAACTTACGGGCGCGGGTGGGGCTTCTCAGGGGCGGCAGTGAATCTGAAGCTTTTGGTAGCGGTGGTGCTTGGAGCAGACGATGTGACAGGAACTTCCGATGGAACCGGTGCAACGGATGTTGGAAGTGCTGGCTCATCAGAGGTAGGTGCAGGCTTCTCCGAGGTTGGTACAGGGATTTCGGAAATGGGAGCTGGCTCGGAAGTCGGAGGTGCAGGATCATATGTGGAAGACACTTTCACGGAAGTTGGAACAGGCTCAGCCGAGGACTTGCTGCTGGAAGTTGTCTCCGACGGATCGGTAGCTGTACTACTTTTTGCAGAGGCGTCGGTAGATTTCGACACGGCGGCGGCGGAAGTTGGCGCAGTAGTTGATGGAGCAACATACGTAAGGGCTGCGGTCTTTGTCACGCTGACTGGTGCGGGTACATTTGGGGACGTGGTAGCAGACGGTATGAACTTGGAAGGAGGACCAGTTGACGACGCAACGCTGACTGGAGAATGAGCTGCAGCGGATGTAGCAGCAGACGGTTCATACGCCGGTTTGCACTTGCTCCCGGGCACGGCGGCAGCTAGGGATGCCAGTGTCAACAAGGTGGCAAGCAGTTGCATATTTGTTTGTTTCGGTGTTCTCCACCTGGGCGATGAGGGCATAAATAGGGGCGGATCAGTCAGACAAGCCCAATAAGATTTATTTCTCACATGTCCGCATCTCCAACTGACTAAATTGTCAAGTACCGTCTTCTTTACACGCACACTGCATCTGCTGCACACACACATGCATTGCTGCGCATTCTACGACCAAACAAACGCGATGCAAATGCCAGCGACTGAAGCGCTGAGAGATGCTCCACCAAATCTGTGAAATTTCATTGTGAGGCCTGATTAAGAGTCCAAGATTTGTGAATGACAATTTTGGATGCTTTACAAGGGAAGGGAAGGGGGCTTGATTCAGCAAGGAAAGAATACGAAAGCACCGATACCTGCGTGCGAGTTGCGACACGTTCTACGTCGGGGTTGGTCGCACTCTAGTTGTTGGTAGTTGGATGGATGGGGGCTGTCGCTGCTGCTGCTCGTTGGACGTGTCATGTCCATGCAGTCACTTGACAGCACTCATTAAATTTTTTTATTCTCTCTGGCTTGATACGCTCGTTCAATGACACCGTTCTCAATCAGTGAGCGTATTCCCACCCATCCTCCCCCAATTACTCACTCACTCTGCGTGTCAATCCCTTTTGTTGGTGGCACAGGCAGTATCCCGGCCGCACTTTCAACACGTCTCCCGTTGCTCTACGTCTGAATTTTCCCTTAAAGTCCCCGGGATACCGTGAAGAGTTTGGCAAGGTTGCAAGTGCGATTGAAGGATATCAATTGGGCGTTGCGTTGGTTGACTTTGTTGTGTTCACGGTTGCTTCAGGGTACCACTGGCCCAGTGGTTAGAAAGAATAGTAAAAGGAGCGGGGAGTGCCAAAAGGATCAAACATTGGGTGAAACATGGACAATCAACGTCAATCTCGCATCTGCAACTTCCCCTCTCCATCAGAGACATTCGCATCGTCTTCGCCAAAGCAAAATGCTCTGCCTTGGGAATGGAGCATAGGGGGGGTGCTGGTGAGTGGGTTACGAAAGCATGCACAGACCGGCTTCTTCCCAACTCATCAGACAGCGCATCCAGAACTGCTTTCAGCGAGTATTGAGAGAGACTGCATTCCCTTGTTTCAAAGACAAATAAATTGTCCAATCAAAGGAAATGATGTCCTCCAAACGAAAGGTACCGTCCTCCTTCACAATCGGCAACACCACCCATCTAAACACACCGCCCATTCCAGAACACTCCCATCAACAAAGACGACATCTCGCTGCCCCTGCCAACCCAGGAACTGCTGCTAATGCCCACAGTGGCTCTATCCGATCTACATCTGACTCCACCCCAAATGTCTCCATCCAACTCCATCTCCAACACGAATCCATCCACCATCGGTCGAATGAAATCAGGTTCACAGAGTGGCGCCCGCAGCAACACCACCAGCAACACTCTTGCGTTCAAATCGTATGTTGCATATGTGAATGCTTTGGGCGTGTATAGGAACCAGATCTCGAGTATGGCTGCCGCGAGTGAGGCGTTTGTGAAAGCGTGCGAGGACTTGGAAGTTTCGATGCAGTCAAGTGAGTTTTTATGTATATGTGTGTGTGTGGCGGGGTGGATGCAATCTGTTTTTATTGAACCTGCTCAACCCTTCTCATTCAGCGCCGGGGATTGATCAGGTCAAATTAAAGGATCTGAATGCGCTCATTGACAGCACGCATGTCATTGCCAACTCGCATCAAATATGGGTAAGATTTTATCGGTGTTTTCTGGGTAAGATTTTGGCGTGACAACTCAAACGCATTTAACTCTCTACAGGCTGAGGATCTTGGGCAAGATGTCGTAGATCCTTTAAAGCGCCACCTGGGGGACATTATGCTGACTGTCAAAGCCCGCCAAGACAAGAACAAGGCTCGTATCGACGACTTGGTTGGCAAACTTCACAAGGAAGAGGAGCAGTCATATAAACTGTCGAAAAAGAAGCAAAGGGATTTGGTGATGCTGCAAGATGTGAGTCCGATTTTTTTTTTTTTTCGATCAAAAGTCAGGGTTTTAAGTTCCCTGTTGTTTGCAAAGTCTCTCGGTCTTAGAGTGACATTGGCGGATGAAATCAAACGACTGACTGTGGAAAGTGCATCGATTGGGGACGTGCTAGCTTCGAATTCGATGGACCTGTTACTCAGTTCATGTTCAGCCACAGTTTTTACCCAACTCGAAACGTACGAATCATTGATGGAAGGTCTCAAGAAGGTGAGGGCGTAATTTTTTTTGAAATGGCGGAGAACAACAGCCACTCTCTAATCAGCAGACACAAAAAAAACTAGCTCGAAATGGTTGGCGGAGGCGACTTGCACGCTCAACGATTAGCCAGCAAAGAATCCATTCAAAGAACATTTACACCACAAACAATGCTAAGACAAACATCTCTTCGAAGCACACCAGCCCCTCGCTCACCAGCGTCCTCGAACGCGGGAAGTTTCTTTCCACCTGACTTTGAAGCACCATTGGCTCCTGGAACAGAGATTGGTCTTTCAATTTACAAGGAAGAAATTGCGCCAGACGATTCGATTTCAAATATTGCGCCGCAATACAGCGCCGAATCGATTGCTGCGATGGAGATGAATGGGGGTGCACCGCCGCAGCCACCTGGCATGCAGAGAAATGCGTCGAGGAATGCTGCGGGACCTGAGAGAAAGTTTAGGCTGTTTGGTGGGCGGTAGTGTTGCGTGTGTGTGTGTGTGTATGTGTGTGTGTGGACTGACTATTTTCGGAGCTTCTTTGTGCATTATTTAGTGTTTTCTTTCTGCTTCGATACGTAGACGGTGACGCCTTAAGTAAAAAACTTTTCGTTGGTATCTGTCAAATGAACAAGCAATTTCTCCAAATCTTTGGGCATTGTTACCACCACCAACCACGGAGAAAAAGCTGTCCGAAGAAACTTGACTGGGTATGGAAGCATGCTTTTCTCCTGTTTCTGAATACTAGCCTCTCCGGCGAAATAATATTGCTTGCATGTCCACGAATATATTTTCTCAACAACAGGTTTCCTGAGTGTGGTGAAGCAAAAATGTGACAAATCCATTCGTTTGCAAAAAAAAAAAAAGTCATGATTGTGGTTGTTGGAACAACGAACCCGGCCAAACTGTCTGCCGTGACGATTGCCGTGAAGCAGCTGTTTCCAGCAAGTGCGCATGATCTCATTGTGCGCGGTGTGGGCGTCAAGTCTGGCGTGAGCGACCAGGTACACATGTCTATCTCTCACTGCGAGCTTACCCTTGCTCATCACACACTTTCGTAACCCTCCCCCTCTAGCCAATGTCGGATGAAGAAACGATTCTGGGTGCCACCAACCGTGCCAAAAGAGCGCTTGATTCGGACGCAGAGGCTGACTTTGGTGCGCATTCCAAACTCCCTCCTTTCAGCCTTGATTTCTAAATCAATAAAAACAGGAATCGGAGTCGAAGGCGGACTTCACAAGATTGGTGACAAGTATTTCGATGGCGGCTGGGTTGTCGTTGTAGACCGAAACGGGACCGTTGGTACTGGATGCTCGGCACGCTACGAACTGTCGGCAAAGATTATGGAAAAGATTTTGCTAGGCAGCGAATTGGCTCCTGTGATTGATGAAATCTCGGGGGAAACGGATGTTCGGTCGAAAGCGGGTGCTATGGGTACGGCTTTTTTATTTGAACGTGTTTTCCCTGGCAATAACTCTTCTTTTGCTTTTTCAGGAATTCTCACCAACGGACTCTTGAATCGCGATGTTTGCTATGTGCATGGAATCTACTTTGCGTTTACGAGATGGGTTTCGGACGCAAAGTACTGGAACTAGTTGTCCGAATAAACAATGACAATAAGCGATTTAATGAGGACACCGAAGCAATCGGACAATTCTGCGCTAAATTGCCTGGATCCACACTATATCGGTGCGTGTGAATCAAATTTGGGAACCGGCAGGAAGAGAATGAAGCGGCAACACTGCTGTTGATGCGGCAAAAGAACTTTATGCCGGGGTTGCGTAGCGATCGTTGATTACGCAGGTCCAGAACGGCCCCCTTCTTAGAATGCGGAGGGCGAACCTCTTTCGCGAGGGGTCGAGACTGGCCAATCGTTGCTGCTGCGAAGGGTTTGAATCGAAGCTATTTTCTTGTTGCTCAACTCTAGCCACCCATTGACTGTGCCACCGTATAGGCAGGCACTTTTCTGTCACCCTAATTCAAAATGGTTAATAAGACAGCTTGGACGGGCATTCAAGGCGCCAGTTACCTGAGTTCCGGCATCACTTCGATCCCAAAGTCCAAAAAGTACGGAGGCGTATGGACGGAACTGACTCTTGGGCAGTGTCCGACGAGTTCTCATGGATATGTTGAGGCTACCTCGTCCAGTGTTCTCCCCGCAATTGAGACGCTGTTTAACAGTGTGAAGACGCCATGCGAATGGTTTTTATGTGCCCCTTACATACCGGAGGGAGGGGGAAGTGACGAGTGGATTGCATCAGTGCGACGATACCACGACAACAATTTTGCCTGTCACGTTGGATCTGAGAATATCTTCATCCTTGTTCCTGGAGAAGATATCTTCCACAATCTGGCAAGTGAAGACGTAATTAATTCCCAGTATCTTTGGAGGGGATCATTCGACTTTGAGTCAAACTTGGAATCTGGTATCGGTGGTGTCTCTAGTGACGGGAGCAAGTTTGACGATGCGCTCTTCTTGTATTGCCATGGACTCAGAGGTGACTCGGACCATGAGCATCGTTACATAGCTATTGTTTCTCCCAAACCGATCTCGCGCAACCCAGTCGAAGCTGCCAACTTCCCGCGCTTTGTCACCACCAGTGGGAAAGAATACTCGGATGAAGATGACTATTATGAGCAGCAAGATATGGAAGATTTCCTTGAATATTGTGACAAGTGATCAGTGACTGGTCCCATTTGCGTATTTGCTGGCAGCACAGTTTGCTGAATAAAATGGAATAAAGTGGTGCAAAAACCAACAGTCAATGCAGCGCATATCACCATGCTCCATACACATCCGCATATCACCACACTCAACACCGCAATGCCACTCCTCGTTCGCGCGTGATCGATGCGCGTGAAACGGAATAAAATAAAATAAAATAAAATAAAATAAATAAATAAACAAATTCAGAAACTTGTTTGTGTCAACACAAAATTGAATTTCTCAGCCACGTGACAAATTTTTAAATCGCATATCTTGTTAAATGGGGAACAGCGCTTCAAAAGACCAGTCCTGCGACGGTACATTTGGAGTCCATCTTGCATACAGACATGTCGAGTTGCTAACCCCAGAACTGTATCCCATTCTTATGTGGTCTCCCTTGCGTGCATGCAGTTCATCTGAACCACTTTGAGTTGATGCATGTCATTGGCAAAGGCGCATTCGGGAAGGTGCGCTCTCCCTCTCTCTCTCTCTTGTTCTCGCATATGTCCGATATACTGACTCACTTCAAACAGGTCAGGGTCGTCAAGGCAAAGACCTCAAAGTCCCTCTTCGCTCTCAAATACATTGACAAGCGCCAGTGCATCCAAATGCATGCCATCCAGAACATTTTCCGAGAACGAGCCATCCTCGAAGACCTCAACCACCCGTTCATTGTCAACCTGAACTATGCTTTTCAGGACAATGTCAATCTGTATTTTGTGCTGGATTTGAAGACGGGCGGCGATCTGAGGCTGCATTTGAACCAGCATATGGTCTTCCCAGAGAGTGCCGTCAAATTGTGGGCTCTCGAGCTGGCCTCAGCCATTCAATACTTGCATACCCAGAACATTGTGCATCGAGACATTAAGCCAGACAACGGTTCGATTACGAGTGTCTCCCGTCTCACACAACGAATCATTTCTAACAACGATTGCATGCGATTAACAAAATCAGTGCTCCTGGACTCTGAAGGACATGCGCATCTGACGGACTTTAACATTGCCGTCAACATTGACAAGAGCAGCATCCTCAAGTCGCATTCGGGCACTTTACCGTACCTTGCGCCCGAAGTATTTGAGGAGCATGGATACTACTGGCAGGTGGACTGGTGGAGTTTCGGTGTGACCCTATATGAGCTGGTTTACTCCAAGGTGACAATCAATTGAATTGATTGGACCTGCAACTCTGAAATTTAACCACCCCGTGAATCAGAGACCCTTCCGTGCGAAAAGAACATCCAGCCTGATAAAAAGTATCCGCGAAAAAGAAATTGATTTCCCTCATGCGTCGTCCATGCCCGCTTCAGCAAATTGTGTTTCCTTTCTGAGGCAGCTGTTGGATCGAAACCCGTTCACTCGTCTCGGATGTCGCGCTCGTCAAATTCTGGATGTGAGAGACCATCCCTGGTTGCGGGACATGGACTGGCGTTTGGTCGAGCAGAAAGGAATGCAATCGACCTTTGTGCCCAACGTGAGTTATCGAAAGGAGATGCTTTTGTTTTAAACCACGGGGAGGGGTTGCCTAACACACCCAAAACACAGCCATCAATCAACTACTTGGATCCTAGAGTGGTTCTCGAAGAATTCTTGCAGGATGGTTTGCTCATGGATCCAACAACTCCAAAATCGAAACGCATCAAGTCCACGGTCCTCAACAGAAAAGACAAGAAAGAAGCACTACCACCGCCACCCGAGAAACAAGGAAAGCCGCAAAGACCTTCAGCCACGACGTCCAGCAAAAGCGGAAACTCATTATTGGCGTATATATCCCGCAATTCGTCAAACGGACAAAAGCGAACAACAAGCGCATCAGATGCTGCCGATATTGCTGGAAACATTCACGCCATGATGAAGCAGTACAAAAGCGACCATAAAATTGCAGGGATTCATATATTTGGTTTGGTCGAAAACGAAGACTTGGCCGAAGCCGACAGAGAAGACTTGGAACTTCGATTCATGGCCGACAACTTTCTGACCTATGATCTTGCGAAAAATCCCAAACGATCCAAAGTTGCAGCCGCAGCAGCATCAAACATTGACGCATACCCTATGCCAACCATGCCCTCAAAATCATCTCAATTACCAATTGCACTTGGTCATGGCGATCTTTCCGCAAACATGGTTTTACTCATCCCTGCATCCACTGCAAGTGACTCGATTTTACAATCCGACTTTAAAACATTCAACACCGTCTCCCGTTCCAAGCATTCACGATTTGGAGTCATGCAGTTAGACACGAGCATGATTCAAAGTCAAATTGAAACGCGTAACCAGAGGGCGTCTTTCGATTCATCGTCCGATTCCGATTCTGAAGGTGAAAACGTTCAGACGGATGTCAGTCTGTCTCAATATCTGCGGCGGTCTCCGCCAACACCTTCGCTGAATTTAGCCAGCCCAGTGTCACGGCGCGGTTTCACTGTTCGAACAATCGTGCCTCTCCCTGACTCTGAGTAGACTTTTCATGGACAAGAAACCTTTTGTATAAATACCCCAAATTACATTCAGCATAGTCTACGCGGATAAGCAAAAGACGTGTTTGGATAAATAAATAAACAATGAAACAAAAGAAAGATTTAAATGTGGGAGGGAATTGAAGATGAAAAAGTCTTATTTTGTGCACTCGTTTTAAGGGAATCAACAACTCGTTTTAAGGGAATCAAAATACGAGTCTCTGTCTGAAACACGTTTGTTTGAGTGGGAATCAGATCAAATTATTTTAAAATATTTCTAAAATCCGATCATTTCCCATCTCCATCCCAATTCCCCCCTAATTACGTTTTGGTCCCAAACGAGCAACTTACTTTTTGATGGGGAACGGACAGTCACGGCAGCAGACAGAGGAAGGTGCGTTTGTCCGAATCTCGCTTTGCGTCCAGGAATCCTTGTCTCTCTTAACACTCCTCTTGCCCAGTGGGTCTGTGCCACTTTGAGCTGCTGCAAGTCGTTGGCAGGGGTGCCTTTGGCAAGGTATGTCTTGACGACAACAAGAAGTGGCATCCCCATCGTTTCATTCAAAGGACTCACTCCCCTCAACTCTCCCACCCCCAAAAAGGTACGCATTGCAATGAAGCGGGACACCAAGACCCGCTACGCCCTCAAATACATGGACAAGATGCAATGCATCCGCATGCACGCAATCCAAAACATTTTCCGAGAGCGAGCCATTCTTCAAGACTTGAACCACCCATTCATTGTAAACCTCAACTACGCATTCCAAGACGACCAGTCCCTGTTCTTTGTGCTGGATTTAAAGACGGGAGGGGATTTGCGGCATCATTTGAACAGCTCGCTTGGGTTCGAGGAAGGCGCTGTGAAAGTGTGGGCGCTTGAGATTGCGTCGGCTGTTCAGTATCTTCATTGCAATAATATTGTGCATCGGGACGTGAAACCGGACAATGGTAAATTGCGCTTTTTTGTGTGTGTGTGCGAAAGGGCGGGAAAACGGCGTGCCTTTGAATTAATCTGTTCTGTTGTCGAAAAACTCAGTTCTTCTCGATGAAAAAGGGCATGCGCATTTGACGGATTTCAACATTGCCGTCAATATCGACAAAAGCAGCATTCTTAAATCACGCTCAGGAACAATGGCGTACCTTGCTCCGGAGGTGTTTGACGATCACGGATATTACTGGCAGGTCGACTGGTGGGCGTACGGAGTCATGCTATACGAACTTATTTATTACAAGGTATATATCAACCCCGTTCGGCTTCTATTTCAAGATTTCCATTTGGATATACTGATTCAATGTCGTGTATTTTTTTTTTTTCAGCGACCTTTCCGTGGAAAAACTTCCGCCGCCTTGCTCGCAAGCATTCGAGACAGCGAACTGAATTTCCCCAAAACCAACATGTTTTCACGATCATCAGCCCCAATCGAGATTTCCATCGACTGTACAGTCTTTTTGCGCGATCTGTTGGACCGGAATCCATTGCGGCGGTTGGGCTGTCGAGTCTCGCAATTGGCGGATATTCGAGAGCACCCATGGCTGTGCACGATTGATTGGCAGCAAGTTGAGAAGAAGCAGGTTCAGCCACTGTTTGTGCCTAATGTAAGTGTTTGCGCCACAGTTTTTTGATGTATTGAAATAAGTGCGTACTGATGATGTGATTGCTCTATAGCCTCATGCAGAGAATTTCGATCCCCGAATCAATTTAGAAGAGTTTCTTCAAGAAGGATTCCCCGTCGAAGCGGCGCCACGGCCAAAGAAAAACATGAGAGCCAACGGCAAAAAGAAGACATCCTCAGAAGCAGTGCCAACCCCTGCAAAAGGAAACTCGACATCCTCCAATCCGAATATAGGCTCATTTATGGCGTACATGTCTGGCGGATCGTCTGCTGGCGACCAGGGCCGTCGAACAAGTGCCGCAGATGCCGCAGCAACAGCAGGGAATGTGGAACTTATCATGAAACATTATCAAAAGAGTCAAGGTCCAGGACTCAAGCTGTTTGGAAAAAAGACAGACACACAGCGTCGAAATTTGACCGAGACTGAACGTATCGAACTTGAATTGCGATTCATGACCGATCATTTCCTTCCCTTTGACCGAACCAAGCATTCAACAAATCCAACGCAACTTGCTCCACCCGTTCCATCGCTTCAAAACATCAACACAAACGCGCTGCCTGAAATCCGCGTCGATGAATCTTTACTTTCTGCGAACCGGATCGTACTCGATGAAAACACGACACGAAACCATCTCATTCATAAAGACGGAGAAAGCGTAAATCCGGAGCACTGGAAAAATACTCCGCGCATTTCTTATGACGGTCATCCACAGCAGCCACAGGAATACTCCTCCTCCTTTGAGGCAGTGCGGAAACAAGACAGTTCAAGCAGCAGCAGCAGCAACAGCAGTAGTCTGGAGAGTAGTTCCTTGTCGAATATCGAACATCCTGGAATCTTGTTACACCAATTGGATTCTTTACATGACACTTCTCAAGATACACTTGGGTTTACAGCGAATGAGGAGTTGCAATCGAAACAAAGTCCCGCCGAATCATTGTCTGATTCTCTTCCATATACGACGCGCGATGGCGATTTGCACCCGTCATCCAACTCGGCGCATGATGTTGAACTGCCGAAACCGAATGTGATTCGCACAAGCGGGTTACGGTCGCAAGGCGAAAGTCCCCTCAGCTCGGCATCTGTTGGACCCGGTGGCAGTGGGAGAACAAAACGAAATTACCGAGTGACAACTGTGCCTTTACCCGACGATGATTTGTGCGAGGTTGAGAACCCGAACAGTGCGGCGGCGGCGGCGGCGGCGGCGGCGGAATAACTTCTGTAGAAGGCGGAATAACTTCTGACATTTTTTTAAATCTATGTTTCACCATTTCGCATATTGACATTAATGAAATCTAATGGGAATAAAATGAATTGAGCAGCGGGGGCTTTATATTCATTGGGCAGAGTAATATTAATGAGCGAAAGTACGCAAAACACAAAGAAAAAGACAAACAACGCAACGAGGCAGAAAAAGTGAAACAGCCTCCGAAACGCGCCTTCAAAAAAAGCGACATCACAATTATATCCCCGGGAAACACAAAACACGCCATCTAAACAATGGAGCATTTGCTCTTCTTTTTTGTTGAGCCACTTGTCGGGGACGACGCATTCGCCCCTCCACCACCACCACTCGGCTTATCCGGTGAATTCTCCTTCCGAATCTGCCTTACAAGTTCATAAAACGCTTCATCCACATTGTGCCGCGTTCTCGCACTCGCTTCAAAAAACGGAATCCCTCCAAACTGCTTGGACGCATTCACACCCTCCTGCGCTCCCACTGCCCGTTCCTGCTCCAAATCACACTTGTTCCCCACAAGAACACAAGGGAAATATCTGTCCCGATCCTTGACACGCAAGATTTGAGCGTGAAAGTTTGAAATGTCTTCGAACGAGTGTTTTGATGTGATGGAGTAGACGAGGAGAAAGCCTTCGCCGGTTCGCATGTATTGTTCGCGCATGGCGCTGTATTCTTCTTGGCCGGCTGTGTCGAGAATGTCGAGGATTGCTACTTCATTGTCGACTTGGACTTGTTTGCGGTCTATTGTGTGCGTGATGTTGTTTTTTTTTGGAAATGGGTTTTGTATGAGTGGCAGTTTTTGTGGTAGCGATATGTCAACAACAGTTTTGGGGTCCTCAGATTCGCTCATGATGCATGCATCCGCCTCAAAAAATCAAAAGACAACAAGAGTCAAACTCACAGCTGTCTTCGATAGTTGGATCATATTCGTCCACAAACTGGGATTGAATAAATTGGATTGAAAGCGCAGACTGGAGAAACGACGCAAAAACCACGGCAACAAAGATTTTGGCAAAAAATAGAACCCGGTGGATGTAATTTTTTACAGCGTGTGTGTGGGGAGGAGGCGAAGGCAGAGCAAAGTCCGGAAATGGTTAGACACTCGACCCGACACTTTCACAAACGAGGGCGGAAAGAAAAATGAAACAAACCTTTCCGACTCCTCCTCCGCCCACGACCACAATTCGGTATTCTTTCTGATAGCGGCTCATGGGGATTGATGTTCAGCTGTTCGTGTTTCTATTTGGTGGCCAACAGTGCTTCGTATGTGTGTTGCTGCAGGTGTCCAGTTCGGGACAGTTGCAGGGTTTGTTCTTGGAAGTCTTGGCGGGCTGTGTATGCAAGAACGGAGGGTCGATGGATTTCGCGTGGATGTTGACGGTCTCGCGCAATGTTCTAGAACTGAAAAAACAATCCGTTGGTAAAACTTAAAAATCATGATCCTTAATTTTTTTTTTATATACTACAAGGGGACGCTGCAAAGAGGGAATGTCAATGAAAAGGGGGGCTATGAAGGAAGCGGCTCTTCGCTGTTGCTCAGCCGGTTCAAATGCAAGTACGCGTCCGTGCCGAACCCTTCCATGCTGATCACCCGCAGATCACCTCCCCAGTACCGTGAGTACAGCCGCGACAGTGGAAGCCCGTACCCAAACCCTGCCATCGGTGCTCTAAAGTCATTGTAAAGGTTGCTTTCCAGCTCCTGCTTCTCTGCAGTCGTATACAAGTACGTCCAAATGAGCGGCAACCCACTTCTACGAATGCCGCCTCCTTCGTCGCTGATTTTAATTGTAATGTCTTCGTTTCCTTCGGCAACGATAACCTTGATGGGCGGGTATTCGCCGTCCGCGTCTAATCCGTAGCGCTCCACAGTTGCTCGCAAAGAGTTTTTGAACAGCTCAAACAGGCAATGGTGCAGATGCGATGGGACATACATAAAGTTGACATCGTTCTTTGCGCATGTTGAGCTTCCAATGTACATTTTTATGTCGGGTGGGTTCAACACACCGGATGCATTCTGAAGACAGAAGAGTTAGCACACAAGCTTCCCTTCCAACTCTCAGTTGAAAACGAGACAAACCTGAAGAACGCCGATGGCATTGTCATACGCCTGGGTAACAACATCTCTAATGGATGTTTTGGTGCAAATGATTCCCACGTGGTCACTTGGGAAAGTCGACTTCCCAAGCGTCGCCTTTGTCAGAGCCACGTGCTGCCCAATCAGCATTCTGATGCCAATTCGCGACATGTAGAATCTATCCAAGAAAGACTGCAGGTCTGTCGGCAGCAGGTTGGCGGCGGCGTCTGGATTCTTGAGCAGTTGGGAGGGATACAAGCTTGGATGCGTTCTTTTGAAAGCGCTGGCAGTCATATCCATTTGGCGGGTGCTGGCAGCCAGCACTGGGTTCGATTTTGTGGCTTTCCAGTGGTCTTTGAGTTCCTGGATGCCTTGGGCCATGTTCAGAGCGACAGGGTCATGTCTCCGCTTAATGACTTCCAGGCATTCCATAAACTTTGCGTTGTATTCGTTGACTTCTTTCAAGGCTGTTGCGTCTTCGAGGGGATTGCAATATCGCTGGACTTTACGTTCTATAAACAACTGTCAGCAAATAGAACTTGATCAAGAACAGGAGGAGTTGTGTTTCACCTTCAAACGCAGTTTTAGTGTCTTCCTTCTCGAAAGATTGCTCCCTGAGCAGCTTACGAGGGATCCCAAACTCCTCTGGCGCAGGGAACGAGGCCAGGTCGGCAAACGATTGGTGGTACCATTCAGTGACGGTTTTGATGCTCGACATGCTTGACAAGTTGTACGGCAGACTCTCCAGCTCCACCACGCGCTTTGCGATGCGGATGGGTAACTCGTGGTGGATAAACTGGGTAGCCCTCAGGATAGTCGTGGGCGATGGTTTGCTGCCAAACTCGACCATCTGTTTCAGAGACACTTGAGTCTGTGCGTGTTTGGCGGTTCTCTGGATCATTTGATGCAGGTTGGAGACTGGCCGGAGGGGTGCTGAGGATATTGCCATGGTCGAGAAGGGGGGCGGGTGTTTGCTGTGTTGGCGGTGGTTGGGTGGGTTGTTGCTTGCGTGTGGCACCAAATTTCAAGAAATGAATCACTGAAAATTGTGTGCTCATGGATTGTGCGCGGGCAATCCCGGGTGTGGCTTCTGCTGACCCGTTTGAATGCCCAGTGTTGAGAACAAGCTGGACAGAGTTTGACCAGCGCATGAATGACGATGCATTTGTCTTAAACATGGCAGTAATCCGCTGGGATCACGCATTCCGTTTTCTTCCTTCCTGGTTTGATGTGGGCATTAATGCAAATCACCAACGTCGCGATTTCTTGCGATCCAGACACTCGTGCGGGTAGATAGTCATGGTAAGTTGTTCCTCGGGTTGATAAGAGGAACCACGCCAGGAATGTTTGCAAAAACAACGGGGGATATTGACACTACACGTCCAAATCTCAAATCAACGCGATGTTTGATGATTGCAAACGGTAGCGGTTCTGTCGCGAGTACCAATGCGTTGTTTGATGTTGTCCTTGTATTTAAATTTACGGTTCATAAATATTTACATTTAACAAGAATGGTAAATATTGCAAACGCGTCTAAAAGTAAAAAAATAAAGGAAAGCAAAACAAAAAATGGTTCTCGAGGCGTGTTTCTTGGTGTGAGTGCGCCCCCAGACTCGAGAGGCAGAACGGGCGTCATCAGAGCTGATAAAAACACTGCCCTCCAATCAGTCTCGACAACTCCGAATGGATGCGCAACGGCGACTTCACACCCTCCCGTATCGAAGCACAGAAGGATGCCGTCACTCTTCTCTTTAACGCAAAGACTCAATCAAACCCTGAGAACACTGTCGGACTTATGACTATGGCCGGAAAGGGGTGCGTGTTGAAGTATGGTGTTACCTTTGTTGAATATTTTATTTGTTCGAAACACGCAGCCCAGAGGTCCTCGTTACGCTCACGACTGAGATTGGGAAAATCCTCACAGCCTTGCATAAAGTTCACATTTCGCATTCACCGAACATGTCGACGGGCGTTCAAATTGCGCAGGTGGGGGAATTGCTTTCCTTCAAAAGAAAGCCGTCTCAACTCAACGGCTCAAAAAATCACCACAGCTGGCTCTCAAACACCGACAAAACAAAAACCAACGCCAACGAATCATTGTCTTTGTCGGAAGCCCCATCCCCGAGGACGAAAAATCACTCGTCAAGCTGGGCAAAAAACTCAAAAAGAACAACATTGCTTTGGACGTGATCAATTTCGGAGAAGATGCTTTGAATACCCCGAAACTCGAGGCGTTGATCCACGCCGTCAACAGCAGCGACAATAGCCATCTCGTCACGATCCCACCTGGACCCCACGTTTTGAGCGATATCCTCATCTCGAGTCCCATTCTGGCAGACGAAGATGGTGCGCCACCCGCTGGATTTTCTGCAGGTGGAGCGGGTGGATTTGAGTTTGGTGTTGACCCAACGTTGGATCCGGAGCTGGCGCTTGCCTTGAGAATTTCCATGGAAGAGGAGCGTGCAAGACAGGAAGCAATGACTAGTGGTCCTGCAGCAAGTGGATCAGGAGGTGCGGAGGCATCAGGCGAAGCGATGGCGTTGGATTCATCCGTTGCTGCTGGCGCTACAACTGAAGAAGACATGCTGGCTCAAGCATTAGCAATGTCTATTGGCAGAGAAGTAAGCAGCACTTTCTTTTGACTGCGTACTGTCCCCGTTTGCTTAATTTTATCAACAGGGAGGAGACGCAATGGATTTGGGCGATGAAGACGACGAAATTGCCAAAGCAATTGCTCTTTCTATGCAAGATGCTTCAGCCGGCGAAGCCTCTTCGTCTTCCGAGGTTGGTTCATCTAAATGACTTCTTCATTTTCTGACAGCGATTTTCCCTGCTTTAGAATCCCGATTACATGAGCAATCTCTTGGGAACACTCCCAGGTGTGGATCCCAACGACCCGCGTTTGAAAGATGCGTTGCAGGGAATCAAAAAGGATGACAAGAAGAATGACGAAAAAAAAGAGTGAGACGGTGTGAATTCTGTTGTTGTAAGGCGCACTGGCTGCATTACTCGACTGTGAAGTTGGCAGAACAACAACGTGAAATAAAAACTGCCGGTTATACGAGGGCAGAGAATTTATATTTTCTGCGTTCGAGAAGCAATGAAGGGATCAAGTGTTGGCCCCTCTGATAGTATGTTTCTTTTTTCAGTTTCAAAGAATCCCAACGAAATTATGATTTTCTCTCACTAAACTCGTCACGCGTTTTGTAACATTTCCAGTCTTGGTGGCTAATTCTGAAATACAAAAAGTATCCAATGAAATCCGCTGCTCTCTTTGTCGCGACGTGCCTCACTTTGGCAGTTACCACTGTTGCCGGCCCTCTCCCTTATGTCCTGTGCGTATCGGCTTGCAATGCGGGCTGGGTGTCCTGTTATGCAGGCGCAGGTCTCGTCGCGGGGACTGTCACAGCGGGCCTTGGAGCACCCGCAGCCGCTATGATGTGTAACGCCGCACAGGCGGCGTGTATGACTGCGTGCGGAGGCACTCTTTTAGCACCTGATCCGTCGTGGGCGTGCACGGTCATGTGAACACGCGATATGTGTAGATAGCGATGGGTTTGCTTTATTGCTGGGTCGCTGGGTTTCAATAAATGGAGCATCATACCACAAATCACCAGAATTTTTGAATTTGCTGCGCCGAAAAGTGTTGAAAAGTGGTTTGATTTGGATGGGGGCTTTATTGTCGCTGCTCTTCAATGAAAGGAAAGAAGAGTTGTTTATGGTTGCTTGTAACAATGTTGAAGGTTCGCGATGGTGATTGACAAGACATTGTCAGGTACATTTCAACAAAAGAAGTTCGATGATCAGCCAAACAATCGCAACAGTCAGCAGAGCCGACCTTAACTCAACCTCGGATCTACAAACATCAAAGCACAACTTGTCAATCGAAATGCGGGATTGTCGGCGTAAACGAAATGACGCGTCATTTGGTTGGAAACTTGATGAACCTTTCTCAAAAACGGCCGCTGAATCCAGCTACGCGTGATTCATCCGAACTTGAGTGGTTGAGGGCGCTAAAATGGTAGGGGCGAGTTTGTTCAGGCTTGGTTTGGGATAAAGGCATGGAGCTTTCGATTTGTTGTTGCGAAAAGGTTGCCGCCTTTGGCCCACACTGCTCGCGTCGTTGCATGCACCCACCTTGCCCAACTGTTGAAAACAAACAATAAAGCTGAAGGCGCTTCCCAAATCAACTCCAGCCGAATCTCTTGGGAACTCTCCCAGGAGTGGATCCCAACGACCCGCGTTTGAAAGATGCGTTGCAAGAACTCAAAAAGGACGAAAAGAAGAATACCGAAAAAAAAGTGCGAGGCGGTGTGAATCTGTTGTTAGGGCAGCCAGAGAATTTGTATTTGCTACGGCCCAGAAGCAAAGCAATGGCGCGATCAATTATCAGCGTCTCAGCATCTCCTCACACGCTTGAGAGGATGAGAGTTGTTTTGCAGTCACGCTACTTACATACGTCACTCTCGACTGAAAACAAGTTGGTGAGAAGTGCGCACGAATCCACAGCTTGTGGATTTATTTGCTATGACTAAACTCGGTACGCGTTTTTGTTTAGTTCTTGGTGGCTGAATCAGAAACACAAAACGTTTCAATGAAATCCGTTGCACTCTTTGCCGTCACAAGTCTCAGTATGGCCATTGGTGCCGCGGCTGGTCCGCTGCCATACGTCATATGTATATCGGCCTGCAACGCGGGATGGGTCGCTTGCTATGCGGGCGCAGGTCTCGTGGCCGGGACGGTCACAGCGGGGATCGGAGCACCCGCAGCCGCGATTATGTGTAATGCCGCCCAGGGAGCATGCATGACCGCATGCGGAGCCGCGCTTTTAGCTCCTGACCCGTCGTGGGCGTGTGCGTTGATGTGAAACGCGACTTCTGCAAATGGCGATGAGCGTGCGTGCACTTGGGTGGTTTCAAATAAATGGGAACATCACATCACAATTTACCACAAAATTTTATAAATTTGCTTCGCGGAAAGAAGTTTTGGAACAATGACGCCAAAGAATCAGTCAAACAATGGCAACAGTCAGCAGAGCCGACCTTGCCTCAACCTCGGATCTACAAACATCAAAGCCGCAACTTGGCATTCGAAAATGCGCGGTTGCCGGCGGAAAGGAAAAGACGCGTCGGTTGGTTGGAAACTCGGCGAAACTAGTTTTGAAGGAACGGCCTCTGGATCCAGCTACGTGCGATTCATCCGAACTTGCGCGGTTAAGGGCGTTGAAATGGTAGTTTGAGTTATTCAACGTTTTGTGTTTGGGGATGAAGTAATGGTCTTGTTGCGCAAAAGGTTGCCGCCATTGGCCGACGCTTCTCGCGCTGTTGCAAGCACGCACTTTGCCCAACTCTTGAAAACGAACGCGAAAGCGGAAGGCGCTTCCCAAACCAATTCCAACCGAATGAAACACGAGACAATGAAACGGTTGCTGAAAGAAACAACGCTGCCCAACATCAATTTAACAAAAGGCCGTTTCCCATCAAAAGAACTGAAGAAATGCCATGACATGAAAAACCAACTTCGAGTTAAGAGTTTTTTTTTCGGTGCCCAAAATCCGCAAGTGTTGGCGCCTGAATGTCCTGGTTCTTTTTCACACACTTGTTTAGAACAACCCAAAGCAGCGGTTTCTGTTGTCCATCCGCGAACAAGCGCAGCAACTCGAGCAAAAAGCTGCCAAACGAACTGCTGAAATTGAAAGCGCGCAGCAAAACGTGAGCATAATGTGGGACTTGCTGCGTCCGTTGTCGCGCGATCCATTTTTTGGAAAGTTTATTCAGCAACTGCAAGCACTCGGAAGGTATTACAGTCTTTGAATTAATTCTTGTACGTACGAGTTGGTTAGTAAATGCAAAGACAACGTTCCAGTGAATCCGGATACGTTCGGCAAGTGTCAAGCATCTCGCAGAACGACAAGGCATCCATCCCGCCCTCCGCGAGATCAAGCACAGTCCGAACAGCGTCCCGAAAATCCTCAAAACGAAATCCATCAATCCCCAATTCAACCATCGAAACTCGAATCACGACGCCCGAAAGCGCGCAATTATCCGAAAAGCTAAAGAAACTCAACAAGACCAGTTTGGGGTCAAAGAGTTTGGACAACTTGATCGTCAACATTGATAGCAGCGTGTTTCGACCGAAAAAGAAGGGAGCGCGTGCGATTCGAGGGAACGAGGAGGATCCAGACGCACGTGACTTATACGCGTTTGGGAAGCCAGGCGGCTTGAAACCGGTACTATAGAAATCTGCCAGTCCATCACGTGCCTGTACTCATTCTTTTTTTCACCCCTTTACAACATCCAGGGTGCCGCTGAAGAGTACGCAGAGACATTTCGATCGATGGTTGGGATCGGATCGGAGATGGGCCACACACTTCATAAGGTCGAAAGAGACAAGCGCAATTTTTCAGACATTCGCGAAACTCGGAGCGGGAAACTGCATACACCGCAAATGGGTACCGAACAATTTTACTTGAAAGAAAAAGCCTTGCAGCTTGTTTTTTTTTTTGTTTAAAAAATAACTCGATACAGAAAGCACGCGACAGCAAGATCCGACACTCACGACAAGTCAGTCCCTTGGATTTTCGAAACCGCCAACTCCAAGAAATGAGCGCAAAGATCCGAGCAAGCAGAGACGTCGAGATTTTCTAAAATGGCAAGCCGCAGGACAGGCCGATTTGGTTGGTGCATTGAAATCGAGGGAAACTGATCGACTGGAAGCTTGCACGGATATGCAAAGAATTCAGAAAGTCATGGATGTGCTTCAAGAAGACATTAAGGTCGACTTTTACTTGCACGGGACAAATGATCCAAAGCACTGGATGAGCACGCTTCCACATATTTGGTAAGATAAGCTTCCTTAATTCTACAACTCAACATCCGCTTACTGGTATCATTCAGGGTTCCTGACAGCGATGAGCTACTCAAGGAGCTGGACAACCCAATCTTGAAACAGTTGAACGCCCGCAAACACAAGGGTGCAAATGTGCCACTCATTACTGTAGCGTCCCTCAATAGGGAGCGAGCAGCCATCAACTCGCTCATCACTCAGCACTCAAAATCGGTGGCAATCGCTGGGCATGGACGACGCGAGAGTATTTTGACGGCAACACGGCGGCAAGATGAGTACCAGAAGCTGATTGAAGGCAAAGACGTTCTTGCGGAGAGAGCCGCTCTTTCAGAAATGTTTGATGAATCGCATTTGGATATTTTGTTTGGACGGAAGGGCATCCAAGCGCTGGCCGAGTATCAAGAGAAGCTTGCGACCATGGAGCAAAGCCTTGTCAAGTTGCCAGAGACGCCAAAGACGCAAGAAATGTGCGAGGACACTTTGGTTCAGTCTTTGGTGGAAGGAGGGAACTCGTTGGAATGAAAACAGTAAAAACAAAATTCAAATATTTGTCAACAGCGACATTTTCTCTGATCAAAGTCCGCCCGCGCAATGTCACCTTCCTTCCCGGCCTATCCAGGCGTCGGGCTTCACTCTCCGCTCGGCAAAGGATTTCCCACACAACAATTCAAAACAGGAAGCCGGCCTTCATCTCCTCAAAAACCATCAACTCCGCGGTCAACGCCGCACGGCCCAAAAGGCGTCGCTCCTTCACCGGCAAATCGATCTCGGGTCGAAGATGAGTACATCAGAAATCTTCAACAGCAAGTCTATCTTTTGGAACTGGAAACGCGTTACCTGTTTGTACAAGAAAGAGTGTTTTTTATCGTGCGCTTGAAAATAACACCTGCGCGTTTTCATATTTTATTGCGATTCTAGTCGAACGAACCGTGGAGAATCTGGAGCTATGCCTGGCTCCGAAGGAAATGGGGGCGGTGGAGGGCAGCTGCACGGATCCGGCAACGATCATCAGCACCACGCCGGGTCCTCCGCACCATTAAATGACGCAATCAAAAGCCTGAAATCAAAGTACATTGAGCTCCAGGAAAGCCATAAACGCGATCTCAAAGTTTTGTGGTTTCCCTTTGTCATGTTCTGCATTACGTAAAACTCACATTGAAGGGCGCGTTTGTATGCAACTCCAGAAATACGAACAACAGTTTGAGCGAATGAAAACAAACGAACAAGTTCTTGAACTGAGTCTCCAGGCTTGTCAAAAGGAGAATGATGAGTTGAAGGATGAGTTAAAGTCGATTCGAGGTGTGGCCCCCCTTCATTCCTCACCCCCCGAGTTTCGAAACTCAGGCGTTTCTCCCGCATTTTTTTCCCCCGTAGATCACCACACTGCCGAGAAGGATAAACTGTATGGAGAGCTACTCGCACATCGGAAAAAGTCCGAGATCGCCATATCCGAGCACGCGCGACTCCAAAAAACACATCAACGCATCTCGATGGAGAAACAACAGAACGCATCTGCCATGCAACACGCTGTCGAAGATGCGAAAAAGCACAGAGATCAAGTTGAAGAACTCTTGCACATCAACGCTACTCTGAAAGTCCGCGTAGAGGAACTTCACAAGCAAAACACGGTCATGCAGTCCAGGCTCGACGATCACGAAGCCAATGTTCTGGGAGAGGAGCTCCAAAGCGAAAAGAACCGATGCGCGGATCTTAAGAAAGAGAATGAGACGCTTCTTATTGAGAGAGAGCAAGCCATCACTCGCGCGAAACAGGAAGAACACTTGAAATGCCGGATTGCTCAAGATTGCGAAGAGTTGGTCAAGGGAAACGTTACGCTGAAGAATGAACTCGAAGATATGCAGAGACGGTTGCGGCGGGTAACCTCAGCAGATAAATGCGCATCTCATGAATGCTTCTCACTGTATCTACCTCCTAAATCAGGAATTCGAAAGTCGGGAACAGAAAATCCAAAAGAAGCACGAGCACATTCGCGAGTCAGAGGAAATTCGCGAGGAGTTCAGCAAACTCAAAGATGAATACACTATGCTCAAAATAGCCGTGGACAATAAGGACCGGAAAAACCACGACCTTCGCGCGCAGGTGAGGCAGCACATTTATCCGGGCACTTTGAACGCTCAGCCTGCTTTATCTTTGTAGATAAATTCTATGGAGAACGCGTTAAATACAGGTACATTTTGCTGGGGTTATATTCAACCTCTTGTAGCTCATGGTTTCTTGTTTTTCCAGCGCTCGAAACCAGAAACATCTTGGAAGAAAGATGCGAAGAGTTGGAGCAAAGGTCCCGAGCACAAGAATCAGAGCTCATCCAAATGGGCCAAGACAAGAGGTGATCATGCTCTACAATCCGTGCATCTCCGATCATTACGAATACTGACGCCGCTTTTCTCAGCCTTTTGATTGATGATGTGGCCGAGCTGAGAAACACGACGGAAATCAAAACATCAAAGCTCCAGAATCTGATCAAGGAGAATCAGGACCTCAAGATTGCGGTGGAAAAGTTCAAACGCGAGTCTTTTGCTCGACAAGAATTCCAGCACCTCGTCAGCGAGATTGAAACAAAGGGAGAGAACTACTTGCACTTGGTATTCTTTTTTCTTTTTTTCTATTTTTGTCGGCCATGTCTAACGGCGCTTCCTTCAGATGAGAAATATGAAGAGCTATTTACACAGACCAAAACACACACAAAGGGACGAGGTTGATGAAATTAGTGATCGTGATGAATGAAGACAACATCTGAAGATTTTCCAGCACGCATGTCTTTCACTTCTGCTCCTTCAGTTGAAGCCGTCAGATCTGGCATTTACAGCGGTTTCAAGCTTGCCTCAATGCTTATACTATGACTTCATTGCTTCGATTTTTTTCGTACTCCACTATCGTGATCGTGAGCTTAGATACTGTTTTTGGCGTCGGGCACAGTTTTTGGCACCATATGATCATAAATAATACAACGCGAACGCAAACGAATGTGGGTTGAAAATGTTTTTTTTTTCTTTGGCTTTATTAGCGTCAACGGATAGCAATAGTTTAAAAGCCAACGGCGCCAAATCCAAACGCTCCTTTGATTCCATTGAAGTAGTATCCAGTCCAGTTCTTTTGAGTCAGATCTTTCTCGCCAACAGGCACCTCAGTTTGGGTCAATCTGAGCGTCACACTCTCGCGTTGTTCTTCCAGGTTAATTGTGACTTTGCTGTAATGGTTAGAAGGCCATGATTTCAAACGCCACGTTTGAACAATTTTCTTGTTGGGAACCTGCACCGATTTACAATTAGAACCATGGACGAGAACAAGGAACTTCGAAAATCGATCAACTCACCAGTTCCAAAATTTTTCCAGACACGTTTCCACCAAACAGGGAGACTTCAGCGCCAACTTCAGGCTTGATTTGAGCAGGGCCTCGCGACCAGATTTGCGCTCTACCAGGTTCGAGCAACGTGTTGTACAAGTCGGAGGCACTGCATACGAATTCCACGTTCATTGTAATGGTACTCAAGGCTCCGACTACAGATGATGGGACATTTGTTTTTTTCGCGACTTCGGCATCGTCAGCCGCAGGTGGCTTCGGTTTGTACTGAGTTCCCGATGGGTGCCCTTTCATTTCATCCTTGGTAATATGCACGTCTTTTCCGTTAGCTGGTTACATTATTGATGTTTAGCAAAATTTATGAGATTGGCGTGAAGGAAAGTCCAGCAAGTCGGCTCACCCGCGATCATGTCCTTTGAAAAGTTTGCAAGTTTTTCTTTGATCAGTGGCACCAAATGTTTGATAACCAATGATCGCATCGTTTGCGCTTCGGTGCTTGTGACCTCAGTCGTGACTTCAGCCTGTTGCGTGGATTATTGATACAGTAAGTGTGCTGAAGGGACCAGGTTATGCTTGCGATCAATCTTACCACCAGTTCATCTGCGTCCGTGTCATGCATGAATTCAGGAATGTTGATGCGTCCCGAGACAGTCTTGTCCGTGTCAAATTTGGCTGACATCCAAAAGTTTTTGCAGGTTAGATAAACCGTTGGACATGAATTCGAAAGAGGGTAGGAGCGCGAACCTTCCCAGGCAACGTTGAAGGCGATGTCGTAGACAGTGATCAGTTTGCCTTTGCGCTGGTTAATGTCCGCATCGCCGGAGAATCCAGAAACTTCGCCAGTTGCCAACAGCACATTGTCCACCTCTTTTGTGAGTCCCTTCAGGGTCGATGGAACGTACTCTTTGGCCCATGGGATGCTGTTATACGGTAACGGAAATGAGTAATACATTCCCAGTCTTGGTTGGTGGGTTTAAAGTACCAGTTCTTCTCGACCCAGTGCCAGTTGTTAACGTTCTTCCAATTCGTCTGGGCTGGTTCAGAGGCGTTGAGCATGTCGGCGTAGTTTGCAAAATGAATGGATACCAACTTGTCCCTGTTGCCGCCATTTTGTGCGAGTTTCTGTTCAGAACTTTTTCGAAATGCGAAGAAACGGATTTTATGGTCGCAAATATTAATATTTACAGACAAGTTAAAATCATTTCTTGCCAACACGGCCAAGCAGCCAGTAAAAACACCGTCCAGTGTTGCCACGCACGTCGAGATCGTATACCAGAACCACAATTGGGTTCAGTATTGAGTTTGCGACAATAAACATATCTGCAGCGACTTCAACGGCAACTGGCGCTGGCGTCGCCGTGAGAACTTCCATCACTCCCACGGCAAAATACGGCGCCCAGCCACCGACCATCAACGCTACGATTGCAATGCTCTGGTACAGCAGATTCATTTGCTTTTTGATGTCGTCGCGCGTCTGCCGTCGTTGCAACTCCTGAATGGCTGATGTGACTCCCGCAGCACAAAGTGGCTTCTCAATCGGTGGGACATTGAGCACAGCTGACTCGTTTCGATTTGAATCCTGGCTGGGATCAGGCAAGTCGTTCCAACTTTCAAAATGAGTTTGTAAATCTTTGGCTTCCTCAAAAACGCGAGAGACTTCCATATAAATGGCCAGATACGCGTAGGCGGTCAGAAATAGCGGAACTGACAATACGGCAGCGCATATTAATGAGAGAATCAAGGTGTCGCGATGGTAAGACTTGAACCAAAAGATGGTGCAGACCATGTTGCTCGGATGCATGCCGTACGTGGTGTCAGCAGTACCCAGCATGAATGGAAGGCTTAGAATGAGCGAGAACAGGGCGAACGCACTGGCAGCGTAGACGGGTGCAAAGTGCCAGGCTATCTCACGCTTCATGACGATGGAGCGATACCTCAACAGTGTCAGACCGGTACAAAGACTGACGGATACGAGAGATGCAAGCGTGGCCATGAACGCGTGAGCTTGGCATAGCTCCTTGTTGTACTCCAGATGGCCGTTTATCAAATGTGTCGCGTTGATTACCAGCTGATTCATCATGCTCAGAGCATCGGCCAGACAGAGGAACACGACGAGAAACGAGCTTGGAGAGAGTCGGTGCAGACACGCAATGTTTGGAAGCACGACATACAGGTTGAGGACCACCGCGGGCAGCTCGGTTACCACCGCCATTATTGTAACGCTCCAGCTGCCGTGGTCCATTGTGCACCCACAAGCAGAAGTAAATCTTTCTTCATTGAAATGTCTCAAGAAAACTTAATGCGGACTGACTGTAAAATATAATTGATGAAATGATACGACCCGCGTTTCATTGGCAGATATTGCTCTGGATGAATGCCTTTCATTGTATCTCGTGTCAACTTATGCCGTCGCCTTGATCAGCGAGACTTCACGTTCCAGGCCTCGATCGCATTGTCGATGTCAGTTTCGTTTACCCGGCCCTATGCAAGCGTGCTTTGTTCGTTACCACTTGAATCTACGCAATCAAGATCGAATTAAAAGTTACAAGCAAAGCTGGAGCGGGTTAAAACGCGGCACCAGATACAAGCAATGCGCACGAAGAGCAGATTGGATGAACTGTTTCCGGAGCTGGCGTTGGACGAGGAGAATTTGTCTTAGAAATAAAGCAGATGATCATGCTCCTACTTTTTTTGTCAGATGGATTCAGCTTCCTCGAAAATAGGGCACCATTTCCTCGCGTCTGTGCAGTCCTGCAATGTCTGAAGTATGAGCATGCTGAAGTTCTCCAACAACTGCGTTGTCTCGATCACTGTCATCTTCGTCGTTACATATCATTTCCTTCATCAATTTCGTCCTTGCACCTTGCCAAACCACCTGCCGTCAACAGAGTCAAGTGATAGATAATGTTGAATCACGCAAACAGTGATAAGCTTCAGGCCATGGTTCATCAATTTTTGTCCTTCACCACATGTGGTATCTGCTTCAGAATTCCCCATCGCCCTTTCAAGATTTCCATTTGTGTGCTGCACCGAAATAATTCGAGGCTTCGCTATGAACTTTGGAATCAAGAGCACATGCGGAGTGGAAGCTGAGTAGCCAGGACGTATCCATTTGAAGCAAAGTGGTCGGCAATATTCTGGAAGAACTTGGTTTCATTCAGCCGTTCATCATGACATGGAAATCCAGTAAGGAAGTAGCGAATGTGGTGAAAAGTAAATAACAGAAATCAGAAAGGCGTTTTATTTTTCATTTTTTCGAGGCTCTTGCGGTGCCGATTTGGCAGGAGTTGACCTGCGTGAACATGATTACAACGCAACTACAAGGAACAGAAAAGTATTTCGCCTTACCTTGGTCGCAAAACGTAACGAGCACAGCGTTTCACCAAAACTTGCTGTTAACGGGCTCACATTGACAAACATGAGCGTTTTACTGTTCCCGCCCAAGCTGTTTTGCAGCAAGTACGTCAACTGAGAGAAACGATTGAATTTTTTTTTAGAATATAGGAACGCAAGGACGGGAAAAGAAAAGCGAACCTTTGAGTTCCTGTATGGTACATGGCCTCCAGATTCTTTACCACCTAGTGCAAAAATAACATCCCCCAAAGCACTCAAACTTTTGTTGATTGCTTGCGTCTCTTTTAACCGATCCCCAGTACTTCCACTCACACTGAGCCGCTCGCTTCCGGCCAAATCAATCAGGTTTAAAGTTCCTTCGCATGATTCTCCGGTAAGGCTATTTGTTCCTTTCAAGCGAAGCGTAAAGACGCTGTGACTTCGGGATGAATGCTCATTACTATTTGTAGCGGCCACAGCGCGGTTCGTGCTCGCTCGTCGAAGTAGAGATTGGACTTCGTCACCTCCTGTTACAGGAACTGAAAAATTGAAAAAAAAAAAAAAAAAAAAAAAACCGCGTTGCAGTGAATAAATGACTTGATCGACGGATCAACCTTAGCTCGTACTAACCGACGGTTAAATCAGTCACTCGTGTCACACCCCCTTCATGTTTAATGTCGTATTTCGGAGTCGTTCCTGCTGCGGCGCTGGATGAGCTCACCAAAAGATCTCGAATGGATTCGTTATAGATTTCAAGAAAGCTCGTTTCAAATAAATAGCTCCATCCTTTTCCCTCCAGCCAAGCAGCTGCCTCAAAGATTTGGCCAACAGCGCGAGGAATCACTCCGATATCAGTCATATCTTTCCCACCTTCCATGGTGTACGTTTTTCCGCTGAGAAACAGAAACAGACTGGATTAGGGAACAGTTGGATTTAATTTAAGTCGAAAATGTTTGTTCACCTTCCAGTTTGACCATATGCGAATATACACACATTATATCCATCCAGAGCACTCTGCACAAGTTGGCTGATTTCGTCAAAGACCGTCATTTGCGACGTAGATGGGGGAAAGATCTTGTCAAAGCTGAACGGATATGATTTCGTCATCGTGTTGCTGCCTCCAATTGCAGAGGAGTCCCCCGTTGAGATGATTTCCATCGATTTATCATCTTGAGGGTTCAATTTGATGTGAGACAGAACTGGAATACTTAGTTCGGATTCTGATCGAAAAATGGGACAGGATTAAGTCAAAAGATAAAGTGTCAACCGAATGCACTCACGTAAGGGCGGGCGGATGCGACAGAATACTCGGACATTTCCTTTCAACTCCTGCACCATGTTATGCAATCGCCGCCTCGCAGCTTCACCGCTGCGAATCTCTGCCTCCAATTCGTTCACTCGGATTTCAGATGTAGCACAGCGCTCTTCCAGGTTTTTTATAAGCGCGTCTTTTTCAATTAGAACGCGTTCCGTTGCGTCAGATTTTGCGGTCCAAGACCGTATTTGAGATTCCAGAGAAACGATCGTTGATGAATGAGACGATATTATTGACTGAAAAATTATGGATTCGGATTGGAGAGATGAAAGGCGAGCTTGGGTTTCATTGAGGGTTGACTGTAAAGATGACTCGCGGGCATTTGCAGCCGACAATTCCTGAGCATGGTTCATTTTGATGGATGATAGTTCGATGCTGTGCTTTTGGCGAGTATTCTACTCATGTTTGTTTTTAATGCAATGGTCTCAGTTGTGATGGGAAGCCAAAGATGTGTACCTCCAACTCAGCCTCTAAATTTCTCAGTTTTCCAGCGATTTCGCCGTTCTCAACCTGCTTCATTTGAAACTGAGATTCAAGTGATTGCTTGAAATCGACAAGCTGGTTAACTGGAGGAGCGAAACGAAGCATTTTGATTTATCGTCTCGCACAAAGAATGAAGCAAAGATAGCACCCACTTTTCTCTTGCCCCTCATTCAGTTTATCCGTCAAGCCATTGATCAAGCGTTGAGAGTCGCCTAGTTTCGCGGCTGTATCTTTCGAGTACTCCTCCATGTCCTCGAGACGTCCCTATAAAACAAAAAGGTAAGAGAACGATTCGCGCGGCATTTTCGCCTGGATCAGTTCGGCACCTTCACATCCCAAGCAGCTCTCTTTCTCTTTGCCGGTGGAACGTCTGAATTTGCGCCTGGGTTGCCGCCTGTTGCAGTTGAGAGCGGGGTAGGTTGTTTCTTCGCCGCCTGAGTTACTGACGCTGTGGCTGCACCCGATACTTTTGTGATGGGTCTCGTTTGTTTTGCGGCAGTCATGCTCGGGGCCGAGGTTACGGCCCGCTTCGAAGCGAGAGAATTGGACGGATTCTTGCTCGTGATTGTGTTGACTGGGAATTCTTCCTTCTCCTTCGGCTTTTCGGTCAGCATCTTGGTCCGGGAAAAGTTGCTGGGCGGTCGCAGTTTCGACTTGTCCATTTGAAGTGCTTCTTTGCTGTTAACCCTTTTAGTAAATAAATTTTTATGTAAAATGTTGTCCGATTGCGGTTTTTGGAATTGCGTCCGATCCACAGAACAATATGCCCAGCTCCGCCGAACCTTCAAGGGGTATCCCGCGGCGCCAGTCCTTGCTGGTATTGAGTTTGGCACTACCTTCATCGGCCTGATCCAGCTGCTGAGATTGGAGAGTCATGCGATCATTCCACTCAAGACCAGAATTGGAGAACATACATTCCTCGTAGAATTGAAAGTAATTCGATAACATTTTGCCATCTTTCGGAAGTTCGTTATGAGATTTACTCCGCGATTGGGACAATAGTCCGAACGCATAGATTCAACCTTTTGTATGCCTTCCCAAGTCAGTGAAACCAGAGCAAAGAATGGGGAGAGTAGCGGTATTTACAGCGGACCTTTTGTTAGATTTCATTTCTCCATTTTGGCTGCTTGATTCCATCCAAAAACAAAGACACGGTTTCACAGTGCAAGGTAGATTTTCCAAACACTATTGTTGTCAATCTGATTTGTGTTGAACACAATGAACTTACACATTTTCAGGCAATTATTAACAATGCGCAAAGACTAATAAACTGTCAAAAACGGAAGCAGGGAAAAAAAAACACGAAAGAGATGCCCAATAGTGATACGCTCTGCAAAAAATAGGACGCTCAACAAACCACTACGCGTAATCACACCCAATAACGTCCCCAAACCTCCCTCCTGGACACACTGCTGCAGCGCAACCCAATCTCGTGCTCCCACTTCCAACAATATTTCCAAAATGGCTGAGCCCACCCGGATTCGCAAACCACTGCGCGCATTCACTGCCTCGTCCATCATCGTACGTAACGAACAGTTTGATGGAGTACACGAAATTTTTCCAACCAAGGCTCTTTGCGCGGACACCGTTTCCAAATGTGGGACTGTGTGCTAGCGCGCCCGCCGCGCAGTTGGAGTTCTGGACGGACCATTGTGCATCGTACAAGGATTGATCCACAACAGGTTGGGACCAAGTCAGCGGTGGGATTGTACGGCCCGTGCGCAGAGCCACGTATGATCGGATTTCGTTGTGTAGGTTTGTGGCAGCTGTTGCGTCGTTAGAGTCAGTGTACCGGGGCAGAATGGTGTTGATGATGTATGAGCATGCATTTCCTGTGTTGGAGGGGGAAGGAAGGGGCGCAATCACTCGAGTCGTGGTAGTTGTTGTTGTTGTCGTTGAAGTGGTAGTTGAAGTGGTAGTTGAAGTGGTGGTTGAAGTGGTGGTGGAAGTGGTGGTTGAAGTGGTGGTTGAAGTGGTGGTTGAAGCGGTGGTTGGGATTGAGGTGTTTGTGGTCGAGCTTGCCGATTTTGACGTTGTTGTGCTAGATGTAATCATAGTTGTCGTTGCCTTTGCCGCCGAGGTGCTGACATCAGAGATCTTAGATGTTGTTAAACTTGTTGATAGCGCGCTGGAAGATGGAATTGCTGAAGAAGTACGCGTGGAATCTGTTGATGTTGCAGATTTACTGGAGGTGGATGAAGTCATTGATGTTTTTGATGAGGAAGTTGCAAGGGACGATGCAGTGGGCGTTCCTTCCAAAGATGATGAAGTCGCAGATATCAAAGTAGGTGATGCAGAACTGGGTAGCGTGGTTGTAGAAGCAGTGGACATCAAGGTTGTACTCGTCGACAGCGTCGAAATACGCTTTTTCACATAGCCGCATTGTGATTGCTGTCGCTTCCGGACCACAGCCTTTGCCGGAGAGAACTTTCCTGTCTTCATGTAGCAAGTCCCTCCGTTCCAATTATTCCAAGTGAAATGCGAGCAGGCGTCAGTTGCAGCGCATGTTGCTCCGCACTCTTTGACGGTACGCAGTTTGACGTTTTTCAGATACTTACTTTCCCAACCGCATCTTGAGGCAAAGTTATACATGCCGTCGACGTCTTTCCAACGTTGCACGGCTGGTTTGGGCTTGCTCAACAGTCCGCACCGTTGACTCTTTGTTGATGCTGTCGGCGGGATGTAGTACGCGTTTCGACGACCCACTGCGCCAGTTTGAAGCCAGCAAATACCGTCCTCTTCAGGCTTGAAAGTGTAATGCGTGCAGCCGGGTGTGGTGGCGCAGATACGTTTGCAACGCGACCCTGCTGGCAGCCGTGCAACTCGCATGAAAACTTCTCTTTTGCTCCATTCGCAATTGAAGGACCAGCTTCCGTCTTTTGAAGTGTGCCAGAATATTCCAGCGACTGAGAGTGACGGTGGGGCTGTGAAATTGAGACTGGATACGAGGTCCATGTAGATACGCGAGCTTTTAAGATTATTGTGCTAGTTTTATAATGGTCTTTGAACAGTTGCCTTTTCTGTAATGCTCTTTGTTATGTATTCTTTCAACCATGAGATTTGTTGGAGGGTTTGAAAGCAAGGGGGTGTTTTCACATCCCCTTGATTCGAGAAAGGGACTAACAATCGTGCTGCGCCCGTACTTTGCGCAATGATTCGATGGATTTAGCGGATCGGAAGGAGCTCGTGAGGGGGAGGAAGAGATTCAAACAGAGTGAGCGATGAGTAAATATTTACGCACTCGAGATATTTTCCATAAAATGAACACAAAGCAAGCGTTCCTCATCTTGCTGCTCTGTCGCACATTGTCCGCTCTTTACTACCATGTCATTACGGACTGCGACGAAGTTTTCAATTACTGGGAGCCTTCGCACTTCGTCGCTCACGGGACTGGTTTTCAGACATGGGTGCTGCTCTGACCCTTCACTCGGTTTATTCAACTTCTAAACCCGCCCCAATGAAGGAGTATTCCCCGCAATTTAATATTCGGTCGTGGCTGTATGCTGGGATCCATGCTGTGGCGTCTGTGGTTTGCGTTGGTGTGTTGCAGCTGTCGAAGGTAAGGTTCTTGTTAACGCGCGCAACTGGACACGCTTGACATTCGGACACGAACCTGCTCAGGTTTCTACATTCTATGCAATTCGGGTTCTATTTGCGGTCACATCTGCTACCGCTGAAGCAAAGTTGTACGCTGCTGTCAAACGAGCAAACAGCGCCGAATGCGCAAAATGGATGCTTCTTTTCTTGGCAGCGTCGACAGGAATGACTGCCGCGTCCACAGGTATCGAATGCAAAGCATTTCCAGGGATGTATTGTTATTGACGATACGAACCACGATCAACGCCCATGCTCAGCGTATCTGCCCTCTTCATTTTCAATGTACCTGGTTACACTGGCGTTCGCGCATTCATTGGATGGTGCTCCGTCGAATAGAAGGACATGGATATTCGTATTTCTGATCGCAGCAAGTGTGATTGTGGGCTGGCCGTTCAGTGGAGCCACGGCGCTTCCATTCTTGTTCGAAGATTTAATCGCTATGGGTTCGACCGGGACTCAGAGTACTCGTGTCAGTCGATTCTTGGCCGCTGTTTCTGCAGGCCTGAGTGCACTTGCAGTGTTGCTGGGTCCAACTCTGGTTGTGGATCGTATTTATTATGGCTTCTGGAGCGTGGTCCCTCTGAACATTGTCCTATACAATGTATTTTCGGGCAGTGACGAAGGAAAAGGGCCGGATATATTTGGTAAATTTTTTTTGGTGACTTTGGAATTCGCAACGTTTTTTGAGTTTAGTTGCCAGGTACGGAACCGTGGTGGTTTTACGTGGCAAACGGCGCTCTTAACTTCAATATTGCCTTTGTCGCTTGTCTTCTTTCCGTGCCATGTATGGTAAGGAGGGATTTGGATTTCAAGTGTTTTGTTGTCATCTTGCCTTGACCATTTTGATTCCTCCAGCTGATTTCCCGCCTTGTTACGGGTGTCTCGAAAACGCATCAAAATTTACAACTATGGAAGCAAATCAATCGGCTGTTGCCATTTTATCTGTGGTTCGCCATTTTTTCGACCCAACCACACAAGGAAGAGCGCTTCTTGTTTGTAGTGTATCCAGTCCTCTGCTACAATGCCGCAATTGCAATTTCTAGTGTTCTTCATATGCTGGACTGGATTCTTTCAGGCGGGAAACTGAAAAAGTCGAAAGTTGCTCCAGGCAAATCCAAAAGAATGCTTGTACGTTCTGCGGAATTTCTCATTGCAACTGTTTTTGTCGCCATCTCTGTCTCGCGAACCATTGCCATGGTTGAGAACTACGGCGCGCCTATTCAAGTCTATACCCATGCATCGAATCATTTGGCCGCCTTAAATCAATCTACCCGCTTGTGTATTGGAAAAGAGTGGTACCGTTTTCCCAGTCATTATTTTATTCCATCCAATGTGGAAGTCCGTTTCATTCAAAGTGAGTTTCGAGGTCTTTTGCCAGCAAAATTCGGTGACAGCATTGATGAGTCCCTTCTGGGATCTTTGAAAAGATGGGAAGTCACGCGCGTGATTCCTCACAATTTGAATGAATTCAACAAGGAAGATGAGACGCGGTATGTGGCGGTGGACACGTGCGATTATCTGATTGACAGTGACTTTGGGTCAGTGGATAATGAAGCTGTGAATGCTGCAATGAATTCGAATGATAGCAAGAGTCTGGAGCGGCGGTTTATTCTCAACACGCGTACTTGGGAGACTGTCGTTTGTCACCAGTTTTTGGACTCTGGAAGGAGTCAAGGGTTATTTGGAAAGGTGTTATGGGTGCCATCCTATCTTGGTATAAACAAAGGTCAGAAGTGGGGACGGTACTGTATGCTGAAGAAGGTCCGGTGAGGATGATGAACATGAAGTGAATAAAAATAAATTCGAGAAAAAAATGGATGCCAAGTACTTCAGCAAGGGCAAAGTGCAAGAATTCCGCGATGAACTCTCGGCTGCGGACAGGCGGGACACGAAACACACCAAGAAGCGCATTGTGCTGAAAAAGATTGTAGCCAACATGACTATGGGCAACGACATGTCCCCACTGTTTGCGGACGTTGTTGCAGTCATGCAGACACCCATGCTTGAGGTCAAGAAGATGGCATACTTGTACGTCGTGTCATATGCGAGAACCAAACCAGATCTGGCGAAGTTGACTATCGCCGCCTTTGAGGTGAATTTGATGTATTTACGGTTCTAATTCCCTATGTAAATCAATTTACCCTCAGAGAGACCTCCTCGACACGAACCCGTTGATTCGAGCGCTGGCGTTGAGAAATATGAGTTACATACAGGTTCGCAATTTTGGAAATGGCATATAGGACGCTAACACTTCAACAAAAAAGGTTGACAAAGTGATTGATGCTGTCGCTGCTGCGCTCGTCAAATGTCTTGCTGACAGAGACGCATACGTTGCGAAGACTGCAGCCGTCTGTGTCGTCAAAATGTACTCTTTCGATAAAGGCGTTGTGGAGCGAAACGGGTTCATCGAAAAATTGCGGTCACTGCTGAACAGCGACAATTCCATGGTATGCATTCTGTGCATTCTATTCCACTTTTAACTTTTGTATTTATAATGCATTTGCGTTTCAGGTGGTGGCAAACGCGGTTGCCGCACTGACTGAGATCGCCGAAAAGAATCCTGAATTTGATATGCGGATGGACTTTGCGCTGACCAACAAACTCCTCACAGCCATAAACGAATGCGGAGAGTGCGTAAAAATATTTTTACTGAAAAGAGTGGCTCCCTGAACTCACTCTGTTTCCGAAAAACAGATGGGGGCAAGTCTATATCCTGGAATCGCTGCTGTACTTTGTCCCACAAGACCATAATGACGCAGAGCTTGTTGCAGAGCGAGTTATGCCACGTCTTCAACACGCAAACTCGGCCGTGGTCCTGAGCGCCATCCGCCTTATTCTGTACATGACAAACTATATCCTTAAAGACGAGCTCGTTGCCACATTCTACAGGCGTATCGGTCCACCCCTCGTGACGCTTCTTCATAACGGCCCCGAAGTTCAATTTGTGGCCCTTCGAAACATTCAATTGATCTTGCAACGGAAGCCAGATTTTCTCAAATCCGAAATCAAAGTCTTTTTCGCGAAATACAATGACCCAGTGTACGTCAAAATCGCGAAACTGGAAATCATGTTCCGCCTTGTGAGCGACTTGGATGTGGATGCTGTGTTGAATGAGTTGAAGGAATATGCGACGGAAGTGGATGTTGATTTCGTGAGACGGAGCATTCGCGCTATTGGCAAATGCGCCATTAAGATTGAAAGTGCTGCGGATCGGTGTGTGAAGGCTCTGGTGGAATTGATCAAGACAAAAGTGAATTACGTGGTACAAGAGAGTGTGATTGTCATCAAGGTGAGCAGTTCTTCAGCATGCTCGCGCTCGTGTTACCGAATTGAAGAAATAATGCGCACCTCTTCGCAAATTCCGATAGGATATTTTCCGTCGTTATCCAAACAAGTATGAGGGTATCATTACAACACTATGCGAAAACTTGGACAGTCTTGATGAATCTGAAGCAAAAGCGAGCATGATCTGGATTATTGGGCACTACAGTGACCGCATTGAAAACGCGCAAGAGCTGCTCGCTCACTTTTTGGAACCATTCAAGGACGAAACGCCAAACGTCCAACTCGCCCTTCTCACTGCCATTGTTAAACTATTCATCAAGCGCCCAACTCAAGGTCAAGAATTGATCCCAAAAGTGCTAAAATGGAGTACTGAAGACGTTGATAACCCTGATTTGCGGGACCGTGGATTCATTTATTGGCGTCTTTTAAGCACGGACCCCGTTGCTGCAAAAGCGATTGTCTTTGGAGATGTTGTACCAGTAACTTCCGAGATGGACAATTTGCCAAACCAGACGCTCGAAGAATTGTTTTTGCACATTTCAACGCTTGCCAGCATGTATCACAAGACTCCGGAAATGTTTGTGGGTGGGCTTCGCAAGAAAAGGGTGGAACCTAGCGCCGCTTTTGTGTTTCGTGATTTTTCAGCTTATCGCGGGCACATGGATGAAGATGTTTTGTGAGTGCTTGATTTGCGCCTTCCTTGTTTGCAGGTTGACTGATTCTCCTTGACTCCACTTCCAGTGCGCGTAAAAATGCAATTGAAAATCCCAATCAAAACGGCATGTTTGGTGATGAGCAGCAGCAAGTGAATCCTTACGCTCACGGGGGTGTCAATGCGTTCGGCGGAGGGATGCAAGACAACGACGACGAGGATGACGGTCCCGACGTCAATGCAACTCCCATTGTTAATAGCGGAGCGTTAGAAATTACCCAACAACCGGTTGACCCGCTCTATTCCAACCAGTTTGAAATGTTCTTGAATTCTCTGGCCAATGCTCCTGCTCCGCCACAGCCACAGCCAAGCACAGATGCAACCATGCTTTTGGCCGGACTTTCAATTGGAAACAACTCGCCGTTTGGGAATAATGCGACGAATAACAGCAATACTGTTGATCCCAATTATGGGTTTTCGCAACCAGTTGCGACCGGGCCCATCTTTGGAAGAGGAAGCACTGCGGATCCGAACTCTGGAGCTTACGCGACAACTTCAGGAGGCCTCGTAGAATTGGATCCGTTTGGACCTTCTAAGCAAGCGGCAGCTGTCAGTCCTGTTCAAACAGTGCCCTCACCGGTGTCTACGCAACAGTATGGAATGGGAGCAAATCCTATGAACTCAATGTATGCGGGTGGCGCTTCGAACATGATGACCCCTTCAACACCTCTTCAGAGTGCACCACTTGCAGCACCTGTGATGAATCAAATGTCTTTCATGTCTCAACCTAGCTCAGGACCACCAAGTGCCCAGGGATACGTTCCAGCAGCAACGATTCTGCTCGACTTTCAAACTGGAAAAGGACTTGAAATCATGGGAACATTTAGCCGCCGCGCAGGAGGACCTAATGGGCGTGTGTACATGGACATGGCGTTCGCCAACAAGACTGGGTCATCGATGCTCTCTGATTTTGCCATCTTGTTTAATCGAAACGCGTTCGGGTTAAGTCCCGCCGAACCACTGAATGTTTCTGCGCTTGCCCCTGGCGCAAGTGGTCGCACATCCTTGGCGCTGAAGATGGACGCAAACGCGGCCACGCCTTCGAATCCTGTCAACAGTTGAGTCGAAGATACACCATATTCACGAAATTCGGGTTTAATTTTGAGTCATTCTTTTCCTGCAGATCTCCAAATCGCTGTGAAATGCAATCTGGGGATCTTATACTTGCAAGCGCAAATTCCACTGCATGTTCTCTTTTCCGAAAATATTTCAATCGAGCCTGAGGCTTGGTTGCGCGCTTGGACCAGCGAACTACCCCCCAGCACCGAAAGCGTGACCAACTTCCAACTCAATCGGACTGCTCGGTTCACGAGCTCGTCCGATGTCGAAGCTCTTTTGCGTGCAAATGCTATGATTACGGTGGCACAGCGAAATGTAGAAGGAAACGTGAGTTGGCTTTTTTTTCTCTTCATCGTCTCAGTTAACTGTTATGAACCTCTTTTTCAGCACGTGTTTTTCACGTACGCACAAGTCAGCAACGGTGTTGCAATCTATTCTGAAATCAAGCTTGACCCAAGCTTCCAATATGTGATGGTGTCGACAAAGTCACTTGGGGCGCAGTTTATTCCTGCGTTTGAAAGCGCCGTAAATGGCATTCTGAACGCGTGATAAAAGAGAAAGACGGGGGTTTTTTCAGAAGGAAAAAGTTTTTTTGTTTGTATTTCGTAGCGTCAGGACAGATTAAACCCACACCACATGTTTTATTCAAGTTTTTTTGTATTGTTCATGAAACGCAGTATCTTCAGGTTTTACGCGCACTTTTGATGTGTGTGTGTGTGGGAAGGGGGGGGAGGGGGTTGTCTTGGACTGTTTGTTGACAAGACTCCTCTGAACATGGAGAGAATTGTTCAGAGATTCAAGGAGGTTTGGAAGTCATGAAAGTTGTCAACCATTGCAAAATCAATTTGGGCGGAAAAAGTCGCGCGCACTTTCTCAAAATTAATGACACATTTTATCGCTGTTTTGCTGCTTATCGTTCTATTTATCAGAGGTGCAAAATGACTTCAGCTACACTGCACATACATACTTCAGTTGCCTTATTCTATTTGAATAAATCGATCCATGCCAGAAAGTAGAAAGCTTAAAAAATGTCACCGGCCTAAACATCCATCCATCCATCCATCCCATACATCCCCTTTCATGGTAAAACAGCTCTGTCCAAAGAGAATCAAAGAAGAAAAAAAAAAAAAAAGAGGAACAGAAAGAAGGGGAAACATCTCTCATCTATATACAAAAAAACCCAAAAATGTTTTCAAGAATGAGAATGCACCACGCTCATACTACTTTCATCATCACTGCAGCATAGAACAACACCCCTCAACCAAGTATCCTTCAAACAAGAAGCCGCATCCACTCGCAGGTCAGCATCTGGCTCCAACATTTGCGACAAGAGCATGGGACGCGCTCGGTACTGGTCATGCGTCATTTCTTGTTCTCCGGCGGGTAAATGTGTGAAAAAGGGAAACGTGGAGGCGAGTGCATGTGCTGCTGCCCCACTTTGACAGGAAGCAAAAGAAAGGTATGCGCGAAAGTTTGCGTCTCGAGCATTTGCAGTTTCCCAGGGAAAGCTTTTGTATACCTGTAGTGCAGGATATTGGGAGACGTTTTTTTAGAAACGACCAAATTAAGGGGATTTGCTTTTTTTTTTTTTTTCTGCTCACCATGGCCAGATAAATAATTGCACACGCCCATACGTCAACTTTGCATCCGTTGTAGCTTGCTGAAAGGTACTGTTCAGGCGCCATGTACGGACCACTTCCAACAGCGTGAACGCATGTTTTCGCGTTGAAATTGGTTTGACGGGTGCAGGGTATAGGATCCAACAAACTCGAGAAAGCGTCCACACGGCCAGAAACAATAATTTCCACTCCTTCATCTGAAACAGTAGAGTGATGATCCAGTTCGGTGTGTGTCCACTCTGCGCAGCCAAAATCAATCAACTTGACACAACCGTTGCGTGCAATGAGAATGTTTTCAGGTTTCAGGTCTCGATGGCAAGCACCGCTGGCATGCATGTATGCCAATCCGGTCAACATTTGTTTCAAAAGACAGTCCGCATCCCGGGTGTTGATTGGACTTGGTGCGGCAATGAGTGAGTAGAGGTCCCTGTTGACGCAAGCTTCCAGAATGATGTGGGCGGACGGTGTATCTGAGAGGTCAAGATGAAGCTCCAAAGTTTTGATGATGTTGGAGTGGTTCTGATTGGGCAAAATTTGAGTTTCAACAGAAGACAGCGTCACAAAAGAGTGCAAAAAACCTCACCATTCGTTTCCCGATACGGAACTCTTTACACGTGTTTCTGATCCACTCATTGCGCCTCTGGTTGCGCTGTTCTGGGTTTGTGAGGGAGGAGATTCGACCGGGTTTAACTTCCTTGGCGCAAATTTGCTTCATTTCAAGTGGTTCACACTTTGACAACTGCGAGTCGTTAAGACGGATGAGGTATGTGCTTGCGAAGGTGCCAGTGCCGAGAAGTGTCGACTTGGCGCCGAAGCGGGTCTGGAGCGCCTTGTCCAGGGGAGTTCCGTGTGGGGACAGGGATCCACTGCTGACATCGAGAAGTGAGCTCGTGTTGTTGCATTGCGGTCCGTCATATGCCCCATCACTGACAGTAGCAGTGGCCGTGCCAGATGGTGCAGAACAGACGCACAGCGTTGAAAGCGAGGTGGGTTGGTTTGGTTGGTGAGTGACGCTCAGCCGCTTTGAAGCAGAGTCCCTCCGAGACAGACACGAGTTGGAATAAGAAGTTCCGGAGCAGTTGGAGACCGTCGAGCGAGCCGTGGGAATAACGACAAAACAGCTTGGGGTCAAGTCCGGGGTAGTTGGGCTCGACGAGTGGGACGAAGCAGAGTCAATGCGAGGAGCTGGTTTTGTAAAGTGAAGACGGGGCAGGATTGCAAACGGTTTGGACAGCTGGTGGGAGGGTGACGGCGACGTTTCCGTTAATGAGACTGCGGGAGTGTTTCGGAAGCGGGAAGTTGTGGAACTGGAGGCTTGCGACGACGGCGCAGTCTCCTCTGATGATCTCCTTCTCGGTGAGAACGGCAGCTTGGCCGAGATACTCTGAAGCAGTGTTGGCTTCATTGGGTTGCGTTTCCAAGCTGGTTTTTTTAGTTTTATTTTGTTGGGATGGATGGAATCTGAACTGAAGACCTAGTGGTAACCGCAGTTCACCCAACAGACCGTGGGGTTGCGTCCAGAGTGGGTACTGCAACGCTGAGCCCTGTGCGCAGTGCAAGCAGTGGTTGCGAGGCTGCTGGACACACAGGTCGCGGGTGATTCATGTATCACGTGATTATTTTTACGGGCTTGTTCGGAACACTCGAACGAGAGACCGGCATGCAGCAAATCCGTTTCGGACAACGATAGCCTTCGCTTACAGGCCGTATCGCACAGCACAGGTGCACCCATTGAACAAAAAAACCAGTGCCATATATTTGTATGTCGTAACCGTGAGTCCTTCCGGCATTGTTGAACTTCTTCCGAATGGCCTGGCCACCATATCCGAACACAAAGCTGAGAACCGCGAGCGCAAAGAAGCCGGCAAGAGTGTCATCGGATTTGTGAGTGCGTGTTCGCGTTCATTCATTTTAAATTGCAAAATTTAAATATTTTTATGCCAGGTTTATTTATTTGTCAGCATAACATTTAGAAGCAATTTGTATTCAGATATAGACAGCGCAGACCTCTTATTTTTTTAGCCGCTCGATTTCACGCAGAAGAAACGCATTCTCAGCACGCAGACGCTCCTGCTCGCTGTTCCCGTCAACGTCGTTATTGTTGTTGTTGCGACCTTGGCCTTTTTTGGGTGTTATAGTTGCTGGGGGGAGTGCAGATGAGTTTTCACCGTCCGCAGGCTTTGATTGACGCGTTGTCACTCTTCGTTTGGGCCTAGGTTTCGGCTTAGTCTCCACTTTCATCACCGGAACATTCTGCCCTTTATCAACTGGAAACTGCATCGAGTACCTGTCAAGAGTTTGGGCAGATGATATGGCTTGCTCCAATTCCTGAGTCAACTCATAATCAGGTACCGTGAATACATGTCCCTCATTTTCTGGATCCTCCCAAGCAAACTCCTTTCCCTTCAACAAAGATTGCCTGATGCCGTCCGCCGAAAGTCCGCTCTTTTTGTCCGCGGCATTTGCTTTCAAAAACTGCGCCAAGCTCAGTTCGGATATTGCGCCTTCAGATTTACCAACACCTTTTGCGCCGTCAGGTACGACAGCAGGATCGTTAGTCTCTTGCTTCACAGCTTCACTTGATGCACATGCGTCTTGACTTCGATGCGGTGGAGAAGACCCGACCTTATCCGCGATTCCTTGTGCTGTAATTCCGATCGATTGCAGCCAGGTGTTACGGACCCTTGCAACATCGTCCGACTGTTGATTTGCATCAAGTCCGAACCCCAAACTGAATGGATTCCTCGTCGCAGAAGAGCTTTCAGAGCCGCCACTGCTTTGCTGAGGGAATGAAAGTCCGAGCATTTGCTGCTGTATTGTAGCTTGAGTCATCATCATGCTGGCAAATGGATTGGCCCACATATCCGCTGGATTCCACATCCAGAACGGATGACCCTGGGCTGGTAGATGAGGAGAAGGGACAGGCCAAGGGTATGCAGTTGGGAGCGCGTTAATCGGATGCGGTTGAGCCGGCCATGGGTGTGAGCCACCTGGTGCCGATTGAAAAGACGCGTTCATGTGGAATATGTTGCAGTTATTATTATCTCGAGAAGCAGAGGCTGGTGCTTGGTGGACCGTCGGTGGAATGTCTGAACTACTTGTAGACGGCACTGATGGTGACACGGGCAGGTGGTTTGATGATGGCAGTGTTGGTGGCACGGGCAGGTGGTTTGGCTCCAAAGAAGGTTCCAAAGGCGTTTCCAAAGACCATTTTGAAGTTGGTTTTGATGTTGGTATGTGAGTTCGTTTTGAAGCTGGTTCTTGTTTGACGCCGTTGGTTACTCTTCTGCGTTTCGAACCGGAACTGGATTCACCATCTTTTGAATCTGCAAACGTAAGAATTTCGTCGTCCGCAAGCGCAACGGCCTTCTTGTTCTGGTTGTCTTTTTGATCTACTTCGGCAGCAGCATCACGGTACACCTGGGAAAAGTCAACCACAACGTCAGAGGTGACAACAATATTACCAAGAAACACTTCAAAAAAACCTTTTTTTCCGAGGCATCCATACAGTACCACACGGCGTTCATCAGATCCCTACTTGGGTACTCTTTACGATAACAATCGATTTTAATTTTCAAAAGAGGCTCAGTCTTGAATCGTTCTTGAAGAATGAGCTTGAGCTCCTCATTCGATGTTTTCGACCTGAAAAAATGGTACGAGTTGATAAGACGCTTCTTGACGTTGGGCTTTGCTGTGATCTTTGGTGCTGGGACAGCCGTGTCGGAATGGACGTTGTCTGGTTCCAAATTCAATTTTGAAGCTGGTTGTGAACTTGGTTTACGCGTTTGTTTTGAAGTCTGTTCTTGTTTGACGTTGCTTGCACTTTCGCGTTTCGATTGAGCTGACGCTTTGGTACTTGATGCATCATCGTTTGAGCCTACAAACCCAAGAAGCTCGCCAAGCTCAATGGCCTCCTGCTGTATCTTGAATTGACGACATTCTTCCTTAAACTCAGCATGGTGCACCTGGAAAATATCAACCAGAGCGTCAGAGGTGGGCAATAACATCAACAAGAAAACACTTGATAAAACCTGTTGTTCTGAGGCATCCATACAGCACCACATGGCGCTCATCAGATCCGTGATTGCTGGGTGATTTTCAAGAAAAGCATCGATTTTGATTTTCAAATCAGGCTCAGTCTTGAACCGCTCTTCAAGAACGAGCTTGAGCGTCTCATTCGATCTCTTCGACCTGTAAAACAGATACGGGTTGATGGGACGTGGGATCAAGTTGACTGTGGGCGTTTCAGTGGGCTTTGGTGCTGTAATAGCCACGTCGGATTCCATTTTGATGATCAGACTTTGCAATGATGGTAGCACGGGTGAAGGTGCAGTAACAGCCGCGTCGGATTCCGTTTTGATGGTTACACTTTGCAATGGTGGTGCTACGGCTGAACAACTCGGTCCTTCGTCCTGCGGCAAGACATCGAACACAACCGACATATAGTCAGAGGAAAAGGACGCTGGCACAGCAGAACAACTCAGTCCTTCGTCCTGCAGCAAGTCATCAAACACAACCGACATATAGTCGGAGGAAAGTGGAGGTGGCACAGCAGAACAACTCGGCCCTTTGTCCTGTGGCACGACATCGAACACCACAGGCATATCGTCAGAGGAAAAGTACGCTGAACAACTCGGTCCTTCGTCCTGCGGCAAGATATCAAACGCAAACGGTACGTCATCAGAGGAAAGTGGAGGTGGCGCGGCTGAACTCGGCCCTTCGTCTTGGGGTTGGCCTTTAAACCCAACGGGCATGCCGTCCGAGGAACACGGCCTTGGCTCTGTCTTGATTTCATGTTTGGAAATGGGTTGGTCGCAGAGGGGCGCGCTGAGCAGTTCAGTGGACTGAAAAAAAAAAGAGAAACGGATGAGCGAAACGGGAGACGAGAGAAAGAAAGACGAGAGAATCAGCACGCACGTTACTCTCGCGGACTGGGAGAGTGCCGTCGACTGCCAATCGAAGGGTATTCACAACGTCCCACACGGTGAGTGGTTCATTGTTGTCGGGTGTGTGTTGCATCGTTTTTTTTATCTTTTTTTTTTTGAAGGAGCCAAGCATTCATGTTCGGACACACAAACTGATTCGGACTTGCCTTTTTGTTTTTGTCCGATTCCTTTTGACACAAGCACGGTGGGTCGCAAACGAGCATTGGTACTGACGGTGGCTCTGTTCGTGTTTGCGGTTACTGTTGGCGGTGTCGTGTGCTGGAGACTGTCAAAGCAAATCGTGCGGCGGCAGGTGGTGGCAGCGGGATGTGATGGCTCAGGGCAACTTCAAGCGACAACCGTGTCACCGGTTGGAGCTTAAGGAAAATCATCCCAAGTTCGCTCCCAAGACTCGGGCTGGGGAGGAAGGAAGAGAAGGCATAATGAATGAAACGTTGGCTCCAGAACAAACCAAAATGCGCAGCGTGGCGCGATTTACCAGCAAGAAGGACGTGTTTTTAGTGGTTTTCCCATTTATTTTTGGTTGGTTCATAATTTCTTTGGTGTTCCATTATTTTTGGTTCTTGTTCTGAGAATGTGAATGTGGCGCTTTTTATAACAATACATGAGGTGCGGTTCACTCTTTCTCTATCTTCTTATCTTCTCTCCTCTCAGGGTGCCAAAGCATTGAGGACGTTCAGAATGTTCCTGTACAGACTGTCCACACGCCCCGGCACAACGTCCATTACAGCTACCACGTCTGCGTGGTCCAGCCCGTCCAGCACACCAACATAGTTATACACACCCTTAACAGGCGCAGTGGTCGGTGCCGACTCGACGAGCATTGCTTCCGAGTCGGCCTGAATGTCCATTTGAAAGTCGCGGAACCCAGATTTGGGCCCCCGCGACGACGCCAGCATGACCATGCCATCGTTTTGGCGCCAGTCTTCTTTCGAGTACGTGCCCAGCACTGCGAGACTGTCGTTCGAGTAAGATCCAATGAGGTTTGCGAACGGAGCCAGGAACAAGTTGGTTTGGAGCGTTGCTACAGCGACACCAAGGATGTACCGCGTCGTGACACCCGCTGCGGAAAAGTAAGTTGTCGTGGGCGAATTTTGAACAAATGTGAGAAGAGGCGTTTCATGCGCGGCAACGGACAAGTCGTAGACAGCGGTACTGTCAGACAAGAACCATTCGCTTTCACAGATGCGGTTCATGAATTGGAAAAAGTCTTCATCTTCTCGTTGTATGAGGCCGTAGTGGTCAAGTTGGAGGTTCCAGATCACATCTTCGTTGTTGATGTTGTTGACGCCGACAATCGTGCTAGTGAGCCCCTTGACAAGGGTCAATAGTCCGCCGTTTGTGTGAAGAAAGTCGTCCACGACGCTGCCCTGATGGACTCCAGACACTGCAAAGACCCCGTTCACGAGCGGCTGTGTTTTGTTGGTCGAGAACAAGGGCGAGCATTCGACTCCCGCTGAAGCGCACGCATCCATCTCCTCCTGAGACCCAAACGTGAGCAAGTGCGTGAGAAACCGCGCTGTGGATCCGCCGAGCGAATGCCCGACAAGATTGATCTTTTCAATCCGGCCACTCTCGGCAGCGTCTCCAAAGAAATTGGATGCAAAGCCAGGCAGCAACGCTGTTCCGCTGTAATCGAGACCGTAACGGTTGTGTCTGAAGCGGTTGCTTCTGGCGATTCCGTAGTCGGTCTGAGCGCCCACGAGCTGGGCAAAGGCCTCGCACGCCCGCTCCCAGTTGCTCGATAGTGGGCCCAGGTTGGGTGCCACAACTGTGTGGCCCTGTTCCCTCAGATCCGAGACAATGTTCTGGCAGGCACCCCCAAAGTAGTGGACACTTCCAAAGAGCGGTGTTGCTTCTCCCCATCCCAAGATGCCGTGCAGAAAGACAGTCGGGTAGTTGCTTCCCTGCGTGTTCCAGCGATGCGCCAGCAATGAGGTCTGATGGACGTCGGGCGACCCAGCCGCGACGCAGCACAGCAGCAGGATGTGCAGCAGCAGTTGGATCATTCTTGCGTTGCACTGGTCAATTTCTTTATTTGTCAGCGCATTAATTCACAGTTTATATTAACTTTATTTACTTTGGCAAACACGTGCTCTGCTTCGCGGCTACGGCGCCAGTGCGTTCAAAACACGCAGAATGTTGCTGTATAGTCCGTCCACCTGTCCGGGTATTATGTCCACCAGCGCGATCAAGTCAAAATGGTCAAACCCATCCAGAGCACCCACGTAGTTGTAAACCCCCTTCTCAGGCGCTCTTCCCGGCGCAGACTGCACCAGCTTCGTATCATAACTTGCCCCAATATCCATCTCAAAGCTGCTGAAACCAGCCCTCGGTCCCCGCGATGATGCAAGCATCACCATTCCGTCATTCTGGCGCCACTCCCTTTTGGAGAACGTGCTCAACACGGGCAAGCTTGCATTTGTATACGTTCCAATGATGTCTGCAAACGGAGCCAGAAACGCGTTCGTGCTCAGTTTTGCAACCGAGACTCCCAACAAATGGTTCGTTGTCACTCCGGCAACTGAAAAGTACGTTGTTGACGCGGAATTGCGGACAAAAGAAAGTAGCGGTGTTTCGTGTGCTGCGACAGTCAAATCATGCACGGCGGTGCTGTCAGACAAGAACCAGCCACTCTCGCACACGCGATGCAAGTACGCCGAGAACGCTTCGTCCGTGTCCTGTCGGAGACCGTAGTGGCCGAGCTGGAGGTCCCAGATCAAGTCCTTGTTGTTAAAGTTATTGATACCAACGACAGTGTTGGCGAAACCCTTGATGAAGGTCATCAGTCCGCCGTTGGCGTGAAGAAAGTCGTCAACAACGCTGCCTTGATGCACGCCAGAAAGCGCAAACAGACCATTCACATACGACTGCGTTCTGTTTGTCCAGAACAGCGGAGAACACTCAACGCTTGCCGCTGCACACGCGTCCATTTCTTCTTGGGATCCAAACGAGAGCAAATGTGTCAGAAATCGGGCAGTCGATCCGCCGAGAGAGTGGCCCACGAGATTAATCTTGTTCGTACTGTCAGCTCCCGTTGCGCTTCCGGCAAAGTTGGAAGAGAACCCGGGAACCATGGCTTTCCCGCTGTGATTGAGACCGAAACGGTCGTGCTTGAACCTTGCGCTTCTTGCAAGTCCGTAATCTGTCTTGGCACCCACGATTTGGGCAAAGGCCTCGCACGCTCGTTCCCAGTTGCTCGACAGCGGTCCCATACTCGGTGCAACGACTGAGTGCCCTTCGTTACGCAGATTTGCCAGAATATTTTGCGAAAGGCCTCCAAAGTAGTTCAGGTGTCCAAGCAGTGGCTTCTCTTCACCCCAGCCCAGGATACCGTGGAGAAAGACTGTTGGATATTTGCTCCCTCGAGTACCCCAAAGAGCAGCCAGTGAAGCAGTGTCCCTAGGGAGCGGAGAGGCGATGGCAAGGCAACACGCCAGCAGCAATTGCAGCAGTTGAAGCATGGGGAAACAGGTGCTGATATCTGGGGAGATTTAGAGAAGCATTAAAAGAGGGGGCCTCTGAATTTATGGTCCGTATCAGCTGACGCGCCCTAATAATTTGTGGTAATTTACTTTGGATTTGCAGACTTTTCTTGTGTAAACCTTGTGGTGTTATTGGGCACGTTGAAGAAGATGAAATGCATGCCTTTGAAGCGGGCTACGACGCGTCTCTTGATCAGCTTGCAAGTGTTCCAAAGTGCCCCCATGTGCGCAATGGCATTCACATCTCCACTGTGTTGACGCGACAATCAGCACAGCGTAGTCCGCCGACGCGCTCTCCAGCGAGCAACAGCGTCCAAGCGTGTGATGGACACCCTCCAAGTCTCGTGTTCCGGACCTAGTCTCGCTCGCTTGCCAAGTGCCCTTTCATTGTGAATCCGTTCAGCTGAACGAGAGTCACACAGAAGCAATCAAAACTTGTTTCTAAATTATTCACAGCTTAATGATCCCATGCCACAGCAGTTATGCTTACGCAACATCATATATAAGCAATGCCGCCCTAAAACGCGAATTTCCAGCGACCTTCCAGTAATCCAAAAGCCTTGCCCTCGCCGTCAATGATCGCTCTCCCAAGCCCAATAATTTGGAGATACAGTTCCCACGCTGTCTGCCCACTCAGCGGATCCTGTTGTATAAAATCGATGCCTTGTATCTGCGCAACTTGGCCCGCTCAAGAACAATCATTTGAAAGTTGGATGAGAAGAGGACAAGTTCAAGATTTCTGAAGACGACGGTCAACAAGGGGTGTAAGCTGAGGTCAAGCAGGCGTGTCAGGTGGCAAAGGATTCCAGCGCTGCACATGAGATCATCCAGCAATCTGGACACGAGTTCAACTTTGAGTAATGTCGGTCCAGCAAAAACTTGCCTGGAAAAAGATTTCATTCGCACCGGTTGCAAACCGATCAGGAATCGCATTAATGCGTAGACGTGCCGGAAGCCAGGCAAGCGTTAGAAATGGTCAGAATGGAGAGACAGAAAGGCTGCTCCCAAAATGAACATCTCAAGAAGCAGAAAATTAATCCAAGGACTGCACCCATTCGCCCTCCCTCGCAGGCCCTTGCGCGTATGCTTGGATCGAGTTTTTATGAAAGAGTTTATTTCAGAAGAGAATATTATTGCACGCTCGCTTCAACGACAAACAACCAGGACAGGAAAAATGTATGACAGGACTCCCATTAACAAAAAAAGATGACAGAAAAACTACAAGGAGCAGATGGGGTATTCATCACAATACACCGAATCCCCCCCATATAAACTAAACCGACCGACTGCTGCCCTCCCCCACCCATCCCATACCCACACAATCAGCCGTGTCTCGTACATCTTCTGCAAACTCATCACTGTACTTCGTCGGATCCTGCCGAAAACAATCCGCCCATTCTTTCTTTGGGCTGAAAAGTCGATCGATTCGTTTTTGCAGCCCACCGCGCCTTGACTCGAGTCACCCATTCTTCGTAAGTCACCTTGGTTTCTTTTCCATCGCCCAACACAGCGACGATCACGACAGTCATGTTGTCGCATCCGACACCGCCCATGTCGCTGTCGCCCGCCAAACAGTATTCCATCATCAGTTCGCATGTTTCGGCAAGAGTTTTGTTCGCGGCGAGGCAGAACATCACGAAATCTACGACTTGGTCGTTGCTCATGCAGTCCCAAATTCCTGTTGAAAAATACTTTGAGACATGTATCACAGCATGGATACACAACATCGGTAAGTACCATCACATGCAAGGACAATGAAATCATCATCTCCGGCCACAAGCTGGCGCTGTTCAATGTCTGGGTCGACTGTCACAATTTGATCTTCGGCTCTGAGACCCGGGTTTTGTTTAAATTCGAAATCCCCAACGGCGCGACTCAAGGCCAAGTTTCCTAATTTTTTTTTTTTTTTTTTTTTTTTTTTTTAAAACATGGGCAAGAGTCTTCACCTCACCAGTAACAAAACAAATCTCACCATTTACACGACCGAATTCGACGTAGCCTCCGGCCGCTCGAATTCTTGCGGTTTCACCTGCGCAATTTAAATGATTTATAATCAGTATGAGTCAGCAGAGGGAGTCTGACGAACGATCAGGGCAATGGATCACCTGGATTAGTTGGTTTATGATCAAATGAAAGAGCCACAGCGTTGCCCTTGTTTGACAAGACTGCGCGAGAGTCGCCCGCATTTCCACAAAAGATGCGCATATCATCTGTAATGAGGACGGTGACTGCCGTGCAACCGGCAGGATCTGCAAGGTATTCGGGACCTGAAGGGAGAAAACGTAGTGAGTCATTTGCGATCACACAAGTTGTGCCGTCAGAGTGAATTGAGCGCCAACTGCTTGACGACTAAATCATCCCGTGAATCAGCCCCACTTCTTTGTTTTCATTCGGCATCATGCGTTCGTTGGTCCCAACCGGCTGAGCGTTCCAGTTTTGCGAGTGGGTACCGATAAGCCACATTTTCCCGCCTCCTTTGCAGATATCCGTCTCTCTGGCCACGACATGCGATCAAAACAGGACAATGAAACCCCGACGTCCTCATCGGAAGTCACCCCTTTAAACTCTCGCATAGTTGGGAGGAGGATATGAACGACCGCCACTTACTAATCTTCAGGTCAACATCGGTGGCGAGAAAGCCGTTCTTGATGGCTGTCAAATAGTCGCCTTGTGCAAATGCGGGCTCCTGGATGATCTTCTTGTGCAGATGGTTGCCCGAGTATTTCGCCACGGCGGAACCGCCGTGACCGTCGTAGACAGCAAAGAAGGAGTGTCTGGTGCAAGCAGAAGGGAGATGGAGAGTGTCATGAATGCAAACGTCACAGGAAAAGGCCCTCATTCGCAATCTGCCAGTAGTAAGAGCCACATCTCTGCGGTTAAATACCTCGGCTTGCCGGGCTCGAGCACGCTCAACAAGGTGGAGTGCGCGTCTTCCATGGTGATGCGCCAGCCCTGCATCGACGACGCCGCGTACATGAATCGATCGTCGGCATCTTGTGTGGTGTGTTTGTCCGTGATAGGCTCAGACAGCGTTTGGCCCATTTGTTTTGTTGTTTATTTGACTTTATATTTACCAGATTCACTTTTATCATTCGCTTCTGTCGTTCAAACATGGATCAAGGTGTCCTGGATGCCCTCGTGTCCATACAGCAGCGTCTCGAATCCATTGAGCGCAAGCAAGATATGCTCTCGACCCAGGTTGACTCGACGAACGCAGACATTGGACAACTCACCCGCTCAGTGCAAGAGACTCGTGCTCTTGTCCACGCAGTCAATAACAAACTCATCAATAAGGGCCGCAAGTTCTACACCGCATTGTCGGACCTTCCTCTGGAAGTACTTTCCCGAATTCTTGCCTACATCCACCCTGCTACTTCTTCAACTGTCCCAGATCAGTCTCACAATGGATACCTGATTGCTCCCTCACGCCAAGCCCAGACGGCCGGATCCGGCATTCAGTCTGTTCTCAAATTCCGCCGCGTTTCTCGGTCCTTCAACGCAGTTTTGCTGGATCCCCATTTCGTCACCAAAAACTTGAAACACCATCTCATTACAACGAAACCGCCAGTCTCACCGCCGCAGAGAGTCCCCGAGCAGGATGCGCCTCCACTTCCTCTCAATTCAACATCCAGCCTGGCCGCTGCTTCAAAAACCCCAACGGACATGGATAAGGCGTGGTTCGCGTGGCCACCTTCGTTTCAAAATGCATACCTCTCTGCGCGACTGCACCAGTTGACAGAAATTGACTGGAAGAATACCGAGTTTTGTTTCTCGGGGATTCCGAAAGCAATTGAAGGGTTCCGAGATGGGGTTGGCTTGACCCATTTGACGCTTTATCGATGCAAGTTGAGCGGAGTGATTCCGCCCGAAATCGGATATTTGAAACTCCTCGTTACGCTGCGGCTGGATGACAACAATTTGACAGGTGCAGTAGCGTCTTGACAGCGTTGCGAAAAATTGTGTTCAACTAACGGCAACTGCTGTTTTCAAGGCTTCATTCCTGCCGAAATAGAGTCCCTCACAAATTTAAACTATCTGTGCTTGGACCATAACAACCTCAGCGGTTTGATTCCCCACCAACTGGGCGCTCTCACTCAGTTGAAAATCATGAATTTGAGACACAACTGTTTCACCGGTCGTGTTCCAGTTGAACTCGGTCGCTTGGACAAACTGACGACTTTGTACATGTCGGGATCTCCTGAGTTGGAGCTTGTTATTCCAGAAGGAATTGCCGCGGGTGGGGTGGTTTGGAATCTGATGCGGCGTGAAGGATTCCGATAGGGCTCAACCAGTTGGACACACCTCGGGTTGTTTGCAAACGAAGTATCTTCTCCCTTTTTTCACATTCGTTCGATTTATTCATTCTTTACTCTCCTTGCATCTTTTCGCACATAAAAAAATAACTTGAGTCTTGGCTTGAGTCACCCGCCCATTCATAATCGCGCATTTTTCAACACTACGCAACCCCCCTCCCCTACCCTACCTCTGCTGGCGCAATGGCTTCGCTTCAAAACTTGGTGGTGTTTTTTTGATTGTTGCCTCACTTCTCCGCTTCTCGCTCAGCATAACTTCACTCCCTGCAATGCTATTCGACCTCCCATCACTTCTCGGGGTGCCGCTGGATGCTGTCGTACTCCTAAGCAAGCTTTCGATGGCAACGCCATTACGCGCCAAGGAGTCTGCCTGTTCCTCCTTCGTGTCACACAAATGCAACGCAACTTTCATCCCGATTAGAAGAGAAAAAGTGCAGTGCAGGGCTGTATGGCAGCATGCCTGCAATAGATAACCAGCTCTATTCAGGTGAATGATTACAAAATGAAACACTCGCTGATTAGATTGGTCATAAAAACTGGGGAGTATTCTGAGGGTTAATTATGACACATACGCTCTGTGATAACCGACAACAGAAACGGCAATGTACAGAAGCAGAGTCCACAGCAGTCCGATGCAAGACCATTTGCCATACCCAGCAATCACAGAGAACCGTTTGCTCGTTCCGATGCTGTAAGACTTAAGATTTTCCATTTGGTTTTCTTTCAGGAAGCTTGTAAATGTGAGGAGCATGATACTGTCGAACGCGATGATGGCCAAACCGCCGATAGCCGATGCAAGATTGACCGCAAGGAGTGTGGGTAGTTTTGCTTGGTGATCCGGCAAGTACAGGTGAAAGCAAATGATGACAAATTGTGCGCTGTAGATTCCAGGTGCGATTGTGACAACGGCCGCAGCTATTTTCAACCGAATACCACCTGTGAAGTTTTCAAAAGGCATCAGCCGCAAATTAGACAAGCGATAATCCCAAAGAACTGCTACCTTTAAGTTTGAGGATGGATTTCGATCTTAGCCAGGTGTACCAAACGTACATGAGCTCGCTGCAACAAAAACTAAAACTGGAAACAGTGGCTGCGATGGTAGCATCGAAAGGATAAGGTTCCTCGAAAACAGAAACAGCCGTAGATGCGTGCAGGCTAGTGAGACTGGCGGAAAGAAGACAGAGCGTGATGTTGAAGCGCGAGAAGAGGTTAGCCTTCTCTACGCTGACTCGGCGTTCGACAAACGAGATAAAGTAGAGAAGATACGCCATTTCAAAGAAGCCCGACACTGCGAGGATCGTGTGCATGCCCATGGCGATGGTATCGAAAGTGCTGAAGTTCCTCATGGCTTATAACTTGACGGCAAAGATTTTCATGGACCTGAAATCTGACAGCAACGAGGAATTTTGCGTATGGTGGGGACGAAAGGATGCAACTCTCTGAGGCATCTTCTGGCACTTCAAACGGGCTCTTGGATTTTATTAAAGCCGGTAATGGCAGCAATTGCATTCACAAACCGTCTCATCTTACGCGCTTTATTCAGACTTGGAGTTTATTCAGCATACAAAGCAAATATAGTCGGGATAAAATGCAGGTGGGGGCAGTTGATGTCCGTGCAATTTCGATGGATGAATGAGAGGGGCAGGTGCGTGATGATAATCGAGGGCATTGCGTTTTCAGAATGCATGACAAAGGTGTTGGACGCCCAGCGACTTCACGGGTTGAGACGAGTTAGAACTTTATTGTTACGCAGTCGCAGTCAAGTGGCAAAGACAGGGTGGGATTTTGAGATTGCTTGACTGCTCCGCTCCGAATGAACGTTCGTTGATGTGGTCAAGTTGACATTCTCCTGTCTTGAGCTTCGGTCACTGCTTCGTGATTTTTCCACTTTACCATCACTTCTCCGCACAGAGGTAAGATCACTCTTAGGCGATCCAATTAGAATCCCACCCCAAGAAGGTGCACTGACAGATATAAACACAGCGCTTTCCGTGTCACCCCCATTCCGTATCAACGAGTCCGCCTGCTCTTCCTTCAAATCACACAAATGCAACGCCACCTTCATTCCAACTAGCAGCGAAAATGCACCATGTACGACCGCGTGACAGAGCGCCTGTAGCACATATCCGAACCCACTGCGATATCCAACAACCGACAAGGCAATGTACAGAGCCAGCGCACCTAGCAAGAGGATGCAAGAGGCCCTGCCATATGTGGCAATGACAGAGAATCGCTTGCTTGTTCCGATTCTGCGACCAGTTTGTGAGGAGTCATGCTCAATTTCGTTCTCGTGAAGAAAGGTGGTGAAAGAGTGGAGCATAATACAGTCAAACGAAATGACTGCCAAGCCGCCAATAGCCGATGCAAGATTAAACGCGATTATAGTGTATCTTTTCCGGTGCTCGTCTGACCAGTAGAGATGGACGCATAAAATGATGAATTGTGTGCTGTAAATTACTGGAGCGATTGCAACAACGGCGGCGGCCATTCTGTACCGGAGCGCACCTGAGGGAGGATTCCATAAGCGATTCAAAAATAAAGAAAGGCTCGATATTTTATCACCTTTTAGTTTAAGTATTGCCTTTGATCGAAGCCACGTATACCAAATATACATCAGCTCACAAACCGAGAAACTTAGATTAACAACTGTTGTTTCGATCACAGCATCAAATGGGTTGGATCGTTCGAAAATGCAAACAGTCGAAGACGTGTGCAAGGCTAGCAGACCTAGGCCAAGGGCAAGGAGGGAAATGTTGAACCAGGGGAAGTTGGTTGGTTTGTCTTTGCTGACGCGCTGTTCGACAAGTATGATGAAGTAGAGAAGGTGTCCGAGCTCAACGACGCTCGATGTAGCGGCTAAAATATTCACGCCAATGGCGACCAAGTCCGCCGTGTTGAAGATTCTCATCGGTTGTTCCAAGATTTTCACCAGATTTCTCGCGTTCTTTGTCATGAGTCACTTATTTCTGTGCATTCTGTTTCTGCGGGTCATGTTAACAGTTTGGTCTTTTAACGGTATGTCTTTTATTGCTGTCAGACAATGTCCACGCGCATCGTATCAGAAATAAAAACGCGCGATCGATGATTCTATCTTCCAACTACCAGCTGTCGCAGTGGTCGTGTTTTTTTATTTCGGTACCATTTCTGACTGTCTTGGAAGACGGAAGTCTTTACAGTCTGCATTATTGTGTGAATATTTTGTCCGTATTATTCAAAAACCCTTCTTGCCGTTTTGAAAGGTTGATCGTCGCACTGTTTCTCTCAGTATCGACCGACTTGACTTCACATACAGCCACAACAGTCTGCACTGCGTCACGGTCACTCATAGATGCCATCTCATTCCTTGCCGCATTTGCGACCCTTCGATTTCGTGCCAGCCAATCCGTTTGCTCCTCCTTCAAATCTGAAGAATGCAAAGCAACTTTCATTCCAACCAGGAGTGAAAAGGAGCCATGCATCACTCCATGGCCAAGAGCCTGAAGGAGATTTTCATGCACAGTGTGATAGCTGGCGAACGCCATGATAAGATACAGAACCAGCGTGATCATTAGCATGATACATGAGCCCATTCCGTAAAGTGCTATTATCGAGAATCGCTTGCTCACTTCGACGCTGGAAACAACATCAACACTTTCCATTTGGTTTTCTCGGAGGAAACTCGTAAACGCCAAGAGCATAATGCTGTCGAAGGTGATGAGAGCAAGGCCACCGATTGCAGTTGCAAGATTGAGTGCAAGTTTTGTCGCTGGCTTTGAGGATAGATTGGGCCAGTACAGGTGGAAGCACAGAATGATGAATTGAGCGCTGTAGATTCCAGGTGCGATTTTAACAACGACGGAGGCAACATTGTACCTGAATCTACCTGGGGAAATCTTCAATCAGAGATTCCAATAAAGGCAATGAAAGGAAAAAGACGCGTGTGTTTTTTACCTTTCAATTTCAGAATTACCTTCGATCGGAGCCATGTATACCAAACGTACATCAACTCGTAAACACATAGACTCAGCCCAGCCATTGCGCGTGCGATTGGAGCATCAAACAGATCTGGTCGCTCCAATACACAGATTCCGGAAGATGCGTGCAAACTTGTCATGCTGACTGACAGCGAAATGATTGTAATATTGAACCAGGAGAATATGACTGGTTTCTCTCTGTTGACCCGACGTTCGACCATTGCAATAAAGTAGATGAGGTGCGTAAACTCAATGAGTCCTGATGCGGTCAGGACGCTGTGTACGCAAATGGCAGCCGTGTCAAATGCGCTCAAGTTCCTCATCGGCTGATGTATCGTAAGGATTTTCATAGAGGAAAACAAGGAATATTTTTTATTTGTGAGGTTTACTGACGGAGTTCGTGGATGGCGCTTCGGTTATTCTTGTTTATCGTCTGTGGAATGGTCCTTCCAAGGTTCATTTCTTTTTCTATTTGCTGTCCATTTCGAGGGCCGTGGAAGTCGTGCTTGTCTCACCGCCGAGCTCAATAAAGCATTCCCAGTTCGTCACAACATCTGTACCAAAAATGCGTCTTAATGCGCTTCGTTGTTGCATTAGAAAGCAGCTGGCAAATTATTGAGGAGCAAGATTCGAATGCGTCAAGAAAGGAAAAGCGTCGCTCAACAACATTATCCGTTCACAAATGGTTGCCGGAAGTGACGGTGGCCAAAGGCATCGTCGGATAAAATACACCGACTTAGGGGCCACTGAGATTGTCAAACTGAACGAATGAAAGGTGTTATGATGTTGATGAGCGAATCGCGGTTACAAAAGTTCTGGAGATAATTTATGCGATTTGAACCATGAAGATGCATGTTCTTCACGGTTTTATTTTGTGAAGTCAATATTCTGTCTGATCCAGTGCTGGTTCAGATGCGCTGCGATGTCCACAGCAACAGCGTCGGATATATTCCAAGATTATCGCGCAATTATGGCTGAATGTATTATCTTTTCTGTTATGCGATTTCCAAAGCCGTATCACTACCTGACTGGCCTTGCTTCATACTTCAATGAGCTTTTCGCCTTCACTTCGCTACTCCTCACGGCTCCCACTTCGCCCTTCACAGCGTTCAGATTACCGTCACTTCTTGCCCGGCTGATGCTTACAGATGTGAACTCACCCCTCCCCACGCTACCCTTGCTGCCTCCATGTCTCAGCAAAGAGTCCGCCTGCTCCTCCTTCACATCACACCAATGCAACGCCATCTTCATTCCAGCAAGCAGTAAGATAATACCATCCATCATTGCATAACAGAGCGCTTCCAAAACATTGCCGTAGGCACTTCCGTACCCGACAACCGCCAACGCAAGGTAGAAAACAAGCGCGCCCAGTAGCATGCAACAAGACCATCGGCCGTACGAAGCAATGATGGAGAATCGATCAGTGGGCTGGACACTGAGGAACGTTTGGGAATGACTCCTTTCAATTTGGTTTTCTTGAAGAAACGTCATAAAAGCAACAAGCATGACACAGTCGAACGCAATAATGGAAACGCCGCCAAGACTTGCTGAGCAAATGATGGCAAGCATCGTGACCGGCTTCAGGGTCTCGTCTGCCCAGTACAGGTGGAGGCATATGATGAGGAATTGCGCGGTGTAGAGACCAGGTGAGATCGTCACCACACCAGCAGCGATTTTGTACCGAATGCCACCTGCACAGTTTTCTCGTTAGCCAAAAGAAATGAAAATATCCAGAATGAAAGTCACCTTTAAGCGTAAGTATTGCCTTTGATCGAAGCCAGGTGTACCAAACGTACGAGAGTTCACAGAAACAGTAGCTCAGATTTGCAATGGTGACAGGGATCTTAGCATCGAACGGATTTGGTTGCTCGAAGACGCAGACAGCGGTTGACGCGTGTAAGCTGATAAGGCTCAGGGAGAGAGTAAAGAGGGTAATGTTGAACCAAGAGAATGTTCTGGATATTTCTTTGCTGACGCGGCGCTCGACAACCGTGACAAAGTACACGAGATACGCCAGCTCAAAGAAGCCGGTCACTGTCAAGATGCCGTGCGTGCTGATCGCGGCAATATCGAAGGATGTGAAGTTCCTCATCAGTGTGTGTGAATATGTTGCGTAGGATTTTCACCGGATTTGCAAATCTTCCAGTTTTAACCGTATTCAAGTTTAAGGCTCTTTAAGTAGCCGAAGGCAGCTACCGTCAGTATGCGGCAGCGGATGCCTGAGGAGTAACTGACTCATCGTGTTTGCAAACTGGCGCCGTTAAAATTGAAGCCTGAAAATGGTCCTGTCAGCAAAAGGCGTCTCATCCATAAAACTGAACCTTCGCCAGGATGTATTTGACGAGATCACGAAGCTGTGAGTATCCTCCGCCGACATTCGATCATTGCCTGCGTTCTTCGCTGCTGCTGATCTCAACATACGCCCCTATCGAGACAGCATCATACCCATCGCAGAGACCTATGTGCTTGAAATGAAGGTCGACAGTCAAAAGATCAAAAAGAAGGTCTTCCTGCTCGGGGAAAAGGAGGTGGCTTCGGCTTCGAACATCAAGTTCATCTCCTTCGACATCCACTCTGTGGCCATGCCCATCCAGGAAGGTCATATTGACCTTGCCTTGACCGATATTTCAGCAAAGGTACTCTTGCGCTATCTGACACCTTCTGATCACGTCATGGAACTTGACGGCATGCTGTGTCTAAACACCTCATCAGATCTCGATGGACTTCAAAACCCTGGGTGTCAAAGTCGGAAAGGTGGTCGTGGATGCCACCCTCAACATTAACTCCAAAGTCAAGTTTGGTGCGAAGGCAAAGACCCAGGTTTTCGGTGAGTTGGTTCAATAATGTCATAATGATCGGCTCAAAGGTCCCCATACCCACAAACGAAAACAGACACAAAAGTGGAGATCGATGACTTTGACACCGACATTAGCGGGCTCGCTGGACCCGCCCTCGCCGCCGCAACGGAAGCCATCGCGAACATTCTCGAAGACATGATTGAAAACACGCTGGCAGCGACCATCAAAGACGGCCTTGAATCTGCGCTCGACAGCGTCATGATGCGTGATTGGGATGTAATGGGAAACGTTGCTGCCTTGTTTTACAAATTCCATGTTGACTTTTTGACCGCGCCGCTTATTTCTAAAGCCACGGGGGTTGAGTTCTCGATTTCAATTGATTCAGAGTTTCAAGCTGGGAAGGCGTACGAACCAGACGTCCAGCCGGTATCGTCTGTTGTTGCAGCCGCGTCAGCAGTCCCCTCTGCTGCGCCAGCGATTGGGGATAAACCACAGGGTGATGCCGGCGCGAAAAAGGGGATATTTTCGTGGGCAAGGGAGACGTTCTGTGGTAGATTCACCGACAAGAATTAGAACTGATAGATTTGCGAACATGTTGACTTACGGAATACAGTACCCAGTGTTTACAACTCCAACATCCTGCATCCACATTTGATTCTTGCAACCAGCAATGCCAATGCTTTCGCAGCCCAACGACGCTGATCTCAGAGTCGCGTTCTCACAAACAGTTTCACAATTGCCGTAAATAATTATTTAAACTTGTGAAACATGTCCTACAGACGGCCCACTTCCAACTTCAACTCGAATGCCTTCGGCGGAGAGCACATGCTCATGCAGCAGAATGATGATCATGTGGACCTCATGTCTGCAAAAGTGAATGCGCTGAAGGAGGTGACCCGTCTCCACCCCCTCATCAATTTCCAACTGCACTCTGATTGCTGACCCAGTCTTACCTATCGACTTCCCACGCATTCCGTCTGCTCATCTTTTCGTAAACATCGAAAAATCAATACTGTAACGCCAGATCTCGCTCCAAATCGGCGACGAAGTCCATTTCCAAAACCGGATGCTCAACAGCATGGAAGACGACTTTGAGAAGTCGGGCAATACCCTGGCTGGAACAATGAAACGATTGGGCGCCATTGCGAAAAGTCCGAACGGGTTCTGGATGTGTTGGCTGATCGCATTTGTAGTGCTGGTCCTCGTCTATATCGTGTTTGTTCATCGGAGACTGTGACGGGGAGTCTTGATATCTCTTCAAGAGGTTAACGGCAAGCCCGATTCGAATAAAATCAAGTGCATGTACAGCGAACGATATTTGTGCAGTTTAGTGATTTGGAAATGTCGCATTTGGACCGCTGCCAAAGAATCACTCCGATTTTACACACGGTTCACAACCCAATCCATGCGAACAACGATTCCGGCAGCAGAAAGACGCACCCATCCCTTGATTGAATTCAATCCACACGGCATGTCCATGTCCATGTCAAAAAATAACGCACAACATGCCCACATTATGGGTCAGCTTCTCCAACCATAGATGCTCACAAGCGCTCAAGTTTCTCACCCGCAAAATCACCTGTCAATGACCTCAATTGATTTCGAAATGAACGAGATTGACTGGATCTTCGACTGAAGATGGAATTCGGCAGGGGAGAGGGGATTCCATTCCACATGCGGGTAATGCAGTGTCGACAGCTGTGGGAGCTTGCCGATTTCGAACGGGGATTTCGACGCTCGTTCAGGCACAAATTATTTAAAGTTGACAATTCCCCGCAAATGTCTCGTGAAGCAGAAGCCACATCGGATCAAACCGATCAATCGCATCCAGGCAATAATGCGGTGATATGCGAGGCCCAGATGCAAGTTGCGAATGAGAGACGGATGGGCAAACTTGGGCATCACTTAGGCTGATTCAATGGACGTGACTTCAGTCGTATCCAGCTAGCTGAAGATTTCCTGCGGCATCTTCTTAGGGTCAGCAGGCAGGTCATTGCGTGCAATACAAGTGGTTGTAGATGTTATGTTGTTCATTTGAAAGGTTCAAGTGGCAATGAAGTCAGGCGGCTCAGCAAGTCACTTTACCACAAAAACACACAATAAAAAGGATCACCATTCCGCTGACATCGGGTCAACAACGATGCCTAAAGTCAAATCTTCATCTGTGAGACCCTCAAAAGTCGTGCCAGCAAAGGCAGAGAAAGTTACGGCTGCAAATGCTCTCATTCTGAAAGCATACAATGATGTCTTGAGCAAAAACCGCCAGTTCCGCACGACTTCTTCCTCCGAGGATGAACAAGTGGATGAACCCATACAAGTCCAGCCGGACACTCCTCGTCTACTTGTCCTTCGCAAAGACAAAGTGTCTGCACAATTGACGGACTGGATGCGCATAAACACAACCTCCAAAAGCGCCCTTTTCCGCGGCTTGAGCCCCTTTTTCGTGGGTCCTGTTTTGATTGGACCGGATCCTTTGTCGCCAGAAACGAGTTTATTTGCAATGAATGTTGAGAACGCGTGGCAGTTTTCAAAAGTGTTTGCCGTTCACGCGGATCCAGTCACCCAGGAACCAACGCCGGCGTTCTGGGAGTGGGCGAGGAAGGGTTGGGCAAACCCCGTTGCAAATAGGTTTCCTATGGGCAGGGGTGTCAGGCCGTTGTACCAATTGGCGTATATTGATGGAGCCTGGGTGAGATTGGGTTATATTGAAGGAAGAGTGAAATTGTACTGTCCATGGTACGCCGAGGCTGTCGCGCAGTCAGAAGCATTTTCAAGACTGAAGCAACTTTATCTGAGTCAAGCTGGAAAACTGATTCTGTGGGATCACGACGGATATGATCACATTGAAAAAGGCGTTGGCTTAAAGACAGCCTTGTTGGACGCGAGAAAACCATTTGGCCATTCATTTGTTCTGATAGGGCTGCTGACAGGTGACAGGTTTTGGGAATGAGCTTTGTCTGGAGCAAACGAATAAGTCGTTCTTAATAACATATCAACCTGTTGGTGATCAGACATATTTGTTGGGTGTGGTTGAAGAAATAAAGTTACACAATTCTTTATTTTCAGTCTATCCTCTATTTTTCAGCCTCGCTGCCTTCATGAAGCCCTCCCTCTTTTATATCTTCAATGGATGAAGATGACGAGAGCCGAGAAGACCCCATCAATTTGCCAACATATCCAATCACCGTACTCCCGCCGGCTTTACTTGATTCCATGGATTCAATCCTTTCTCTTCTGTGAGCCAAAGTCTCTGGAGGCACACTCTGCCTTCTGGAGGGAGCTGCAGGGGCGCTAGACCGCTTCCCAACTCCGCGATACAAGTCAACAGCTGCCGATGCAGCGGAAAGCGGTATCTGTGAGAGATACGAAATTCGGTTTTGTGACTTGTTTGTGAATGAAGAGAACCCAATGACGGAGGAAGGGCGTGGTTTTGAAGCATGCGAGTGCCCTTGGTCCTGTTCATTTTGAACTACGGCTGCTTGGAATTGCGGTGTTTCGATTGCTTTTAAAAGGACCTTTTCAATGTACAGTGTTAACGCTTTCAGTTCTGATTGGAGGCCTGGTTATTGTTTGTTTTGTTTTTTTTAGCGCGTTTCAAGTTACAAATTGGAGTTAAATTCCTTACGCGAAACTTCTGCCTTTTCTGGATTCATTTCGTCATTAAAGTTGAGCACAGGTTCATCAAGTGTGTTCTGAATCAACGCGCTTGTAGAGAGAAAGTTTCCGGTAGTTGTTCGCCGCTCTAGAAGTAACTGATACGACTTCATTTCCTCCTTCAACCGAGAGTTTTCTTGCTCAATGTCGTATATCGCGGCCCTGAATAACATCATGTCTTTGTGAGTGTCCTGAAGACGCAGCAAGGAGTCTTTTGTGGTTGCCTCCATCTTGGAAATAATATGAAGTGCGCGCGTTCAGATAGTTGCAACATTTCACGCAAATAAAAACCTTGTGTGCCGCATATTCCATTTGCGCAATACGAGCATCGCGTTCGGAGACCTGACATTTCAACAATTTGAATTCTACTTCATCGTGAACAAACTGCGGTGGACTAGTTTGAAGGTGCGCTTTTGCTGATTTCAATGAATTCGGATCTGTGCCAATTGTGTCAGTTTCAAATCGATCAGGAGGTCTGCTGTCCTTGCTACCTGAATCCGTAAGCTGCGCTTGTTTTTTAGGACAACGCACACACACAACCAAGCCGTCATTGTTGAACACAAACCTCGCTCAGTTCTTGCGTTGGAGTCAGCGGAGTTTCCAAGCCATCCCGAGTTCTACCCTCCAGTTGCGCATTTCTCGCTGCTAGCTCCTGCACTCTTTCCTGGAGTGCCTGTTTCTCCAACTGAAGTTCCGAGATGGATTTGCGGGTATCTTCGGAGGCGGTCATGATCGCCTCGAGTTGCTGTACAGGCAAGCGTTTGCGATCAGACTGAGAATCAATTTGGGGGGGTAAATCGAGTCGCTCTTTACCCATCTCAGCATGCGCTGTCCGGCATACGCATCGACATAGTCTTTGCGCAGATCTTCGAATTCATCGATCATCTGGAAAAAAAACAACGGGGGTTAGGATGTTTGTAATGTAGTTGACATGACAACGCACAACACCTTCTCTGTGCGCTCCTTCTGCCGCTCGGCCAGCACATTCAAGTACTTGCACATGGACTCCATCTCGGACACCATTAAGCCAGCCTCGGGAATCGAAGCGATCAGCGGCAAGACCGATGCGCATTTGCTGGTGAGGGAGGCAAGGACAAATTCCATGTTGTTTCGCATGAATTTTTTTTTTTTGTATTCTCATGCGGCACCTCGCACCTGGTACGTCTGGAGCTGTTTGCTGCGATTCTGCTTGCATAGACACCGTGATGAAGAAAAAGATGGTGCTGGGGATCCTCCTTCCAACATCGCCGAATGCAGAGTTCAAAAATACCCGCTTGCAAACTACTGGGGGAAAAAGAAAGGCTGACTGCGTTTATTCAATATGTCTCCCACTACTTTTGCTGTAACAGGGCTTTCGAGCGACACACGCTCCCACCACGCATTAAACAGGGCCGCTGTAAAACAGATGAGTGAGTTCTTGAAGTGATTGTGAACATTGTTTTTTCGCACCTGCCGCCTGGAATCAACTTTGTCGGCGAATGCGCGAAAGGAAAAAGAAAAGGCAAAAAAGGCGTCAGCAGCACTCAGAGTCATGCATCCAACAAGTATACCATGCAAATGTTTGTTCCGTTCAGCAGAATTTGGTCCAGTTTCGTTGCAACCTTTCCCTCTGATGTAGTTTCGCTGTTGCACGTAATCGCAGGTAAGTATTTGAAAAGAGAGTCGCAAAAGAGACATTCTGGTTCTCAACTATTCTGTCACGTCTTCCAGGACCATGTCTGCAGCGACAGAAGCACACAATCGCGACAGTAAATGCGAGTCAGTGAAACAATGAAAGAAAAGCATTACACAGTAAACTCAAAAAGGCACTCAACTGACGTAGTCGTCGAATCCGAGAAGCGTCCCAGTGAATTCTTTGTCGCTTTTCATAATGACCCAAATCTTGCTTCCGATGCATCGGTCGACGAGCTCTAGCGAAGAAAGCCGGTTATTCTCTGTTGTGAGGCAGGTGCTGATGCTGCGGGATCCAACCGAGAGGGAGGATTGTTTGCACTGCCGACGCCATTATTTATGATTTATGATAAATATTTATGCTTTACGCACAGGTGCATGCATCCACTTTGCGTCAGTAGCTCACCATCGATATATACCAAGCAGCAGGCCAAGAGAAGGATACAAGGTCAACTCGTGTTTATTTCACTCTTCTAAAACGAACGATCGCAACAACCGCTATGAAAACAGGGCGCATCAGCTTTACTCGCAGGTGTACCACTTGGAAACGTCTGCGTTCTTGATGCACTTGAGTCCGTCCTGGCACTCGGCAGGGTTGGCGGAGAACTGGTTGCAAGTCTCGCCCTTGCCGACAAAGGGGATGGCGATGCAGAACTCGCTGTCGAAGCATCGGTTCTTGGCAAGGTCACAGCTGTCACCGCAGCCGCTGGCGGGAAGGGCGTAGGCGGAGAGGGCAGACAAGAGGAGAGCGACGACGGTGGTGGCTTTCATTTTCGGATTTGTTTCAGATTGGATTTTTGAATGGGAAATTGGTTTTGAACATTTGGTTTTTACCACATCGTTTCTTTACTTACGACACAGACACGGGAAGAGTCCGGTGTTTGCCCAACTGCACGGCATTCGATGCGGACCCAAGCGGTTTCATTGCGACCGACCTGCAATTCCTTGACGCCCTTCACAGATCCACGCTTTCTGTTCCCAGCATGTTCCATCCACATTCAGTACCAGCTAACGCCCTACACGCCGCAGTCTTTTGCTGGGCATATGCAGTGAATGGGCCAAAGATGCACCACGCACACTCCCCCAGGAATCACCTCGAAATAGCAAACGGGACATTTCCTTTCTTTCTTTTTTTCCCACTCAAATTTACACCACCAAACCAACCTAGAAAAAAATGACCCGCTTCACCAAGATGGCCCGCAAGACGCACGTCGAAGCATCCGGATTCAACGTCACTCCTCTGAAACCAGAAACTGCTCCACAGAATGCCGCCTTAAAACGCAAAGTTGATGACGCTGCGAAGCCATCTGCAACTCCTGCAACAGCAACAACAGCAACGGCGGAGCCAATGTCTGCACCGAATGATAACACCGATGCTTCCGGCGGTGCAGATGCACCGGCAAAGAAACAGAAACGAATGAGACACCGTTCGAAACTTTCGGAAAACTCACAGTCGGCGGAAGGTGATGCTGGGGAGTCGAAACCCGTACGAAAGGTGGTTGGACGGAGTGAAGGAATTCTCAACAAGAAAGGTACACTTCTGAATACACTTGCTTATGCCCGCAAGAACTGTGAGGTTAATGGGGTTGTTTTTTGTTTGGCAGAACGTGAGGTGCTGAAAAGGCGGTCGAGACGTGAAAAGCTGAAGGAGCGCAAAATGGTACATTCTTGCTTAGAACTTTATGGTATTCATGCCAATAATCGCAATCTGATCCTTTCCTACTTTTGCCGTAGGTTTGTTTTCTGTGCCGTCAAAACGGACACAGCATCAAATTTTGCCCACGATCGCAAGATGCAGTGGATGCAGCAACAGAGGTTGAGAAGGAAGCTCTTGAAATGAGCGAGGGAATTGATTTGAACGCAATCGCCGAAGAAATGGAGGGTGGCAAAACTCTTGCGATGGAGGGAATCTGTTATCGATGCGGAAGCACAGAGCACAAGAGCTCACAGTGCAAAAAGAAGACGAATTCAGGTCGAGTTTTTTTGAACATTTTCATTTCAACCGTTGGGGCACTTACGCTGACAAAAACACGCCCATATTCAACAGACAACCCGTACCCTTTTGCGCTTTGTTTCATCTGCAAAGTAACGGGTCACTTGGCGAGCGCGTGCCCACAAAACGATAAAGGAATGTATCCAAACGGGGGAGGTTGCAAGTTCTGCGGAAGTGTTAAACATTTGGCGAGGGACTGCAAACCGGCAACAATGGACGCAGGTGTCACCACTCTGGGTATGATCGACTTGGCGCAGGGTGGAGATGACGATGACGTGTTTGTGGCTCTGAAAAAGATGAAGGAGGAAGGTGGTGCGCAAAAGACTGGACCTTCAGGCAAAACTGGATCACAGCAAGTGAAGAAGGCGGTGAAGAAGGTTGTGAAGTTTTAGGGCCCCGCGTTCGGCCAGAGTTAATAACAGAGCAAACGATGAGCAAAAAAAAATGATTTTCATGTCCACTCAAAATCAATCCCCAAACACTGCGGCGACTTTGGCAAATGCCTGAACGACCTCTTGAGGTAATGAAGGTCTTCACTCGTTCCAGCGTTGATCTCTTTGCTAAGGCTGGACCCACCATTCACACCGATGCCATCATTGGATCCGAAGGGTTCCTGCTCGGAGGAGACGTTGCTTACAGTGTCAACGACGCAGCTCTTCAGCGCTACAACGTTGCCATTGGTTACACTACCCCAGAGTACCAAGTCGGTCTTCACGCGTAAGTGCATTTTGAAAAAAGCCGAATTCGGACATTGTCATGTTAACATGTTGATTTTCCTGCAGTACCAACAAGTTTAGCCACTGTTCTGCCGCATACCACCACAAGGTGAACAAGACTGTCGAGGCTGGCGCCAAGGCCATCTGGAAGAAGGCTGCCTCAGACTCTGTCTCCATCGAAGTCGGTACCAAGTACGTACTTGACTGCCAGACCTTTGTCAAGGCAAATGACTTTGCTCATGTTGTTTTCCTGGCTTTACCTTCCTTTTGAAATTTCTGACTCCCTCTTTCACTTTTTTGGTCGCTGCAGGCCAAGATTGACAATGCCGGTCGCCTGGGACTCGGATACTGGAAAGCCCTCCGTCTGGGTGTTAAGCTCGGACTCGGAGGTCTCTTTGACACCACGCGTCTGCATGAAAACGTTCACCGTGTCGGTTTCTCGCTGACTCTTGATAGCTAGCCTGGTTTCACGCTGAATGTGCCTGCACGAAATAAACGATGCGTGTTGATATTTGCTAGTTGACAGAGAAAGTAAAGCGGTGATTTCATTCCGTCAAGGGTCCTCGATTTATCGGAGTGAATCGGAACCCTTCTTTTGAACAAAAAAAAGACGTCAAAAAATGTTTGTGACCAGAACACTTACCGCAGGTAGCCCCCCGTCTTCCTTGCAACAACACGCCCGTTGCGACCTTTCTGGCTACTGCATCTAACGCACTGTATCCATTGTCCTCAGTTTCAAGCAGGCAGTTTGCTGTTTCGGTGCGGTCCATGGCCACCGCCAAAGGCCCGGCCAAGTTTGCCACGTTCGACTGGACAGACGCTCTCAACCTCAACGACTCTCTGACGGACGAGGAGAAGATTGTGCGTGACTCTGCCCGTCAATATTGCCAGTCGAAGCTCATGCCACGTGTGATTGAGGCCAACAGGCACGAGAGTGAGTAATACAGTCCCCGCTCTGCTCTGAATCTGCCCGGACTTCGGATCATGCTGCGTGGATGCTTGCTTCACTGTCGGTTGTCAATGACTGGCGCCGTAGTTCCGATCTCGGGTGCCTCGATCCGAAAGGCCACATGATCCTCAAAACCAAAAACTAAACTCAAAAAAATTGTCACAATTTGACTTCAAGATTACTAACATACTTCTCAACCAGTCTTCCACAAGGAAATCATGTCCGAGATGGGAGAGCTTGGTATGCTCGGTGCTACCATCGACGGGTACGGATGTGCCGGTGTTTCATCGGTCGCGTACGGTCTGATTGCAAGAGAAGTCGAGCGTGTCGATTCGGGATACCGTAGCGCTATGAGTGTGCAGTCGAGTTTGGTCATGTACCCCATCTACGCGTACGGATCTGAGGCGCAGCGCGAAAAATACCTGCCGGACTTGGGTAAGCAGAAAGACTGGCGACCACCCTCAAAGTTTCTATTTCTCTAAAAACTTCTCGACTCCTTTTATTAGCGCAAGGAAAACTGATTGGTTGCTTTGGACTGACTGAGCCTAACCATGGAAGTGACCCTGGAAGCATGGAGACGAACGCGAAAAAGACGGCCGATGGATTTATTTTGAACGGTGCCAAGACTTGGATTACCAACAGTCCCATCGCTGATGTATTTGTTGTCTGGGCGAAGCTGGACGGTGTCATTCGTGGGTTTATTTTGGAGAAGGTAAATCATTATCTGATTCATCGTCGTCGACCAATGTCCAAACACTTTTTTTTTAAAAAAACCAAACAGGGCATGAAAGGGCTCTCCGCACCCAAAATTGAAGGAAAGTTTTCCCTGCGCGCTTCCATCACCGGACAAATTGTCATGGACGACGTGCACGTCCCAGCCGAGAACCTCTTACCAAATGTCCAGGGCTTGAAAGGTCCGTTTGGTTGCTTGAACAATGCACGATACGGAATTAGTTGGGGTGCCCTTGGAGCCGCCGAGGCGTGCGTTGCCCAGGCTAGACAGTATTCTATTGAACGGATTCAGTTTGGAGGACCTCTTGCAAGATATCAATTAATTCAGAAAAAATTGGCGGATGCCGTGACAGAGGTTTGTTCAAACAAAGTACCACGGAATTTCGCGCTGTCCCTTGTGCTAAACTCAAGCGTGGTTTACAGATTACATTGGGATTACACGCATCACTGCAAGTTGGTCGTCTCAAGGATGCCGAAACTCCAAAACTTGCACCTGAAATGGTGTCAATGGTGAAGCGCAACAACTGTGGTAAATCGCTCGCGATTGCCCGCGAAATGCGCGACATTTTGGGAGGAAACGGAATCCAAGACGAGTACCACATTATTCGACACGTGATGAACTTGGAAGCTGTCAACACATACGAAGGGACTCATGACGTGCATGCTTTAATTCTGGGCAGAGGCATTACTGGGTTACAGGCGTTCCAATGATGCGCTGTCGCATCGTTCTTTTTTTCTTGCCCTGTTAAGGATGTCTCTTGTGAAATGAAGCGTTCGTTTTTCAAATGTAATGTTGTCCTCTGTTTTTCACAACAATACTTGAGTGAGAACCCACCCCACCTGCCAGCAAACGCGATTCTGGAATACAAATCCAACAAACGACAGTAATCAAAATGATAAAAAGGATCTACACCAATTTTTCATGCGTAACCTTCGGTGATGCACCAACGCTATCTTGCACAGAAGAAGAGCAGGTTTCAACACAAACTTATTGTTCTCATAAATAACTTGATATTTGCGCCATTTTTCGGATTGAGGGAAGGTAAGTTGAAGGCGGTGTTATTTTTTTTTTTTTTTTTTTTAGTATTAATGTTGTTTTTTTTCTGTATTGTGTACTGCTCTTACTTGGCACTAGTATTGAAGGACAGCACTGTCACGTAATCTACAGATTCCGTCACGCACGTCCAGAAGCTTCGCCACGTCAATCAAAATTCCCACAGACACAAAATTTACTCACAGCAATTCCAACACTCTAACACTCCCCAGACACGATCGCGTCTTCGTTATTACTTTTTCTATCATTTCAAGTGCCACTGTTGTCTTCCTTACATTTGCCACAAAGGCTATTTAAGAAGGCCTTTCTTGATTCAATAAAGAAAAGAAAGTCTCTCAATAATCTCTTAACTCTCTCAACTCCTCTCAAGTCCTCTCCCAGTCTTGAAGCTGCAATCGAGCTGCTGACTACTTCCGTAACAAGCACTGTTACGTAATCTGTCGGATTACGTCACGCGTCTCTAATTGAGAACAATGGACACCCTTTTTCTTGACCGAACACAATGACACACCCTCCACAATGCCCCATCACCAATCGTTTACTTCCTCTTTATTCTGTAACGCTATTTAAAGCGTGCAATATCACCTCAATAAAGATCAGTCTCCTCTCAATCTTCTCTCTGTTCTTAGCACTCTCCAACTCAATCCAAACTCCTTAATTGATCACGTAGCCACGCCGCAGCTCTTGGTCAATTCCCTATCAATTGGTAGCATCGGAAATCCCTCCGTCCAAGAAACCTCCAACCAACCGTCTAAGTCCTAAAGAAATACTTGCCTTCCAGCCGTCCATAATGAACCCAGAAACCCCAAACGACCGTAATCAAGACCACATCATCCAGCGGTACGAAACTCAGTTGGCCCAACTGACTGAAGCTGTCCAACGACTGTTCGCTGAAGTAACTACCCTACGTGAACGCGAACCTCCCAACCCTCCAGTACCAGTACCAGCCCCAACTATCAACCAGGCCATCCTGGACAAATCTAATGCCCCAGTCCCAGCTCAACGTCGACTACCTATCTTCAGAATGCCATCAATCAAACCTCTCGAATTCTCTGGGAACCATCGAAATAGGCCAGCCCACGAAATACAAAACTACCTCGACGATTACCTCGATCGCTCATCCTCAACCTGCAGACTTCATGGCTTCGCTCTATCTACTGACCACATTACTAAACAAGACCAACCAACATACGTACATTTTGTCTCCGAAGGCCTATGCAGTAACGCACGCATATACTGGCGCCGCCTGTCCGAAACAGAACGATTCTATATGTCCTGGAACGAATACGCCGCCTGGATCAAGAGAACTTTCGGTTCTCATCTGAGCCTGAAACAAGCTATCGAAGCCATGGAGGACCTCCAACAAACCAGCTCAGCAGTAACCTACTCCTGCAAATTCAACGAACTTGTCTCTGCCATTGCCGCCTCAGGAATCGATTACTCAGCCAGGCATCTCTGCGTCAAATACCTCCAAGGTCTCAAGTTCCACATCCGTAGTAATCCTGCCATTTTTGCTATTGAAGACGATCTCGACCACCTTCAGTATGAAGCTGAGAAACTTGATGATCTCACCTACCGCCACAATAAACGTACCGCCACCGACACTCGTAAAAATACCGCAACTTCCTCCACCACACGCACACAGTCCTTTCGACCAGCCCAAGGCCATACACTCAAGAACTCCATCCCCGACTCATCCGACCCTATGGACCTTGGAAACACTCAGCAAACATCTCCCTACCCACGTCTCACCCCAGAACAGAAAGCCCACTTCCGCTCCAGAGGTTGGTGCGTCTACTGCCAAGCCAAGGACCACGACACCGACCACTGCCCCAAGCTCCGTGCCCGTCAAGCCCAGCTCTCCGCCAAGCCATCCACTTCCAGAATTAACAATGCCGCAACTCAAGCCCAAGATGAAGAAGAAGATAGCGATCACGAACTCTAATCGTTTCTCCGCCTTGCCCTTTGATAATCCACCTGACAATCTAACTGCTGTTACCGTCCCTGTTTTTCCTGTCCAAGTCCCACGTCCCAAGCGCCCCCTGTACCACGTCAAGTCTGAACACTATGCCCCATATTCTGACACTCCTGGCCTCCTCATCTGCCAAGGAACCATCAACGATCATCATGTTTCCATCCTCATTGACTCTGGTGCCAACCCCAGTTTCATCCGTTCCAACCTACCGTTCCTCCAAGATAAATCTCTCATTCCTCAGGCCTGCAAGATCAAGCTAGCTGATGGATCCATAGTTAAGGGCCAGCGTACCGAAACCCTTAAACTGAAAATAAATGACACTACCTTTAGCGACTCTCGCTCTTTCACTACCGTTCCTGAACTCGCGTATGACCTGATCCTCGGAAAGGACTGGCTTGACGCCCACAATCCCTCTATCGACTGGCCGACAAACCAAGTCCGCATTGTGTTGAATATCAGTCTCAAGTGATGGAGCACTGTTTACTTCAATAAAGGTTAATTCTCCCTGATTCATCTCTTATTCTCTACTGCAGATAAAGAAGAGTCCTGCACCTCACCATTCCACCAACCTCAATACATATGGGCATGAATTATGACATTGAGTAGGGTAAACGTCTAGTTGATACTATAACAAGGAATGAATACACGAATACTCGTATTCTATAAAGGGTACAGACTTGTAGATGATGATAGCTTATTCTACTACATGATTTCAACTATTCTTGCTCTGATCAAGCATAAACATGGTTGAATGTAATTGTTTAGAATTCATATGATTCTGGCTTAGTTGTTAAGGTTCGCGACCAAAGACCCACAGGTCACTGGTTCAACCCACACTGCTGCCAACTTCATGCAGCTATCTTCTGATCTTTATAGAGAAATAAGCAGAAGAAGAAGAAATAGAACTCAACTTGGAAAAGTATTCTATTGCTACTTTTGTATGACTAATATGTCAAGCCAGTCAAGCAATTAATCAATAACCTTACCCAATGTGGGGATATTAATTATAATTGACAAGCCTTAACTGTCAGCCAGTAATGAATGACTAATCAGCTTGAAAAACTGAATTGTCAGCACTGACTCACTTTTTCAGCAATTTCAAACTGCAAATGAAAAATGGATGATTTCACATCAAATCTCATTTGTAGAAATGAAATGACAAATGAAATGGAAAAAAGGGTGGCTCAAAAGTGAAACTGAAGAAAGCCCAATGAGATTTTATGGGAGCCAAAAATGTATATAAGGAGAGCTGTTTTGATGTGTTGTGATTCACCTAAAGATAATAAATATCATAAAAGCCCAAGAAACCAAAACCAAACACATTGGTCCACACAGCTGGAAATGCCGCTCCCCACGCTCCACGCCGGAGATCCTTACTGCCAACCAATTTCTGAACCTCCTTGAAACCCTACAGCCTGATGACTTCCTTGGTGCCATAATACCTGAAGAACAAGAAGTATCAACCACCACTACCTCAGCCGAGATCGACGAAAAAGATGAAGCTGTCTGCAAGTCCCTCCCTCCTAACGTCCAAGAACTGGTCTCCAAGTACCCAGATGTCTTCGCGCCTTTTGAAGGCCTTCCTCCGTCCCGACCTACTGACATGAAAATTGACCTCGATCCAACAGCAAGCGCTGAACCTCCCTACCGACCCATCTATCCCATGAGCGCTCCAGAACTGAAGGCTCTTCAAGAAGAACTTACCTACCTCCTCAAGCATCACCGCATCAGACCTTCCACCTCGCCCTTTGGCGCTCCTGTCTTCTTTGTCAAACAGAAAGACAAACTCCGCCTTGTATTCGACTACCGCGCCATCAACAGACTGACTGTCAAGAACCGCGCCGCCCTTCCCAACATCCTAGAATCCCTCGACCGCCTCTCCAAGGCCAAATTCTTTACCAAAGCCGACTGCAAGTCCGGTTTCCATCAAATCAGGATTGTAGAATCTGACATCCCCAAAACTGCCTTCCGCACTAAATACAGCCACTACGAATGGGTTGTTATGCCCTTTGGCCTCGCCAACGCTCCAGGTGTTTTCCAGACCACACTCAGCACAATCTTCCAAGACTTCATTGACGTCTTTGTCATAGTCTACATCGACGACATCCTCATCTTCTCTGACAATGAACAAGACCATCTCCGCCATGTCGACATGGTACTCCAGCGACTCCAAAACCACAAACTCCACCTACGCCTCTCCAAGTGTTCCTTCTTCCAGACACAACTCGAATATCTCGGTTATCAAATCAATAGAGGATCAGTCTCTGTCCTTCCTTCCAGAACTCAGTCCATCAGAGATTTTGAGGAACCTACCTCTTTCTCAGAACTCCGCCCCTTCCTCGGCCTTGCCAATACTGTCCATCGCTTCATCAAAGGTCACGCCTCACTTGTTGCGCCTCTCTCTGACCTCCTACGAGACCACAAGACTACCTCCTTTACCGACAAATGGAATGACACAGCGCGTCATCACTTCCGCGAAATCAAGACCCTCCTCTCATCCCCAGCCATGCTCGCCATCTTCAATCCAGAACTTCCTGTCCACCTGTACACTGACTGGTCCGCCCGCGCTGTTGGGGGATACATTGCTCAGCCTGACTCCAATGGCATCGATCAGCCCATCGCCTACTACTCCCGCAAACTCAAGCCAGAAGAAACTCGTTATCATCCCTACATGGGTGAAATCCTCGCCCTCGTCGAATGTCTCAGATACTACCGTCAGTACCTCCTCGGAAACAACGTCCTCGCCTTCACAGACCACCAGTCCCTCCGCCACATCCTCACGCAACCCAAGCTCCGCCCCGTCCATCACCGTTGGCTCGCTGACCTTCTCGCCTACGATTTCCAGATTCAGTGGACACCGGGGGAGTGGAATACCATTGCTGACGCACTGTCAAGGCGCCGCTTTGCTACAGATGCATCCGTTCAAGTCAACACCTACAAGAACTCTGTCCACACCATCCTCCAAGTACCAGAATCATACCTTCTCCTCAATACAACCTCCTTGACAATCACTGATGACCTCACGGCCGACATCAAGGACATGAACACTACCGACCCTCAGTTCCTAGAAATTGCACAATACCTTGTTGATCCACTGAATCCAGACACATTCGATAACGACCCATCCAAAGCTCCCAAGCACTTAGTCTCTCAGATAGCACGTTACCGCCTACGAGATGGACTCCTCCACTACATTGACAAGACTCACGCCCGTCTCTACGTCCCAGCCCCTCTCCGTCACTCACTTCTTGAAAAAGCTCACTCTTACGGTCCAGCCATCCACAACAACTGGGAACGTACCTCAGAACGACTCACTCGCTACTTCCACTGGCCCAAGCTTCACAGCGACGTCCAGCGCCTTTGCCAAAACTGTGACAACTGCCAACGCCTCAAGGTAGCTTGTCACGCTCCATACGGACTCCTCCAGCCTCACGATGTCCCACCTTACCCATGGCACACCTGCTCAATGGACTTCATGACCAAGCTCCCACTCACCAAGTCTGGATATGATTCTGTTATGGTAGTCGTCGACTCTGGAACTAAACGCACAAGACTCATCCCATGCCACACCACCTCTACTGCACGCGACATTGCCAACCTGTTTGAGTTACACATCTTCCCTCACCATGGCATTCCAGTCCACTTCATCTCTGACCGCGACGTCAAGTTCACCTCCAACTTCTGGCAAGAACTCTGCAACTCCCTCAAGATAAAGCTCACCATCTCTACCTCCTCGCATCCACAAACCGACGGCCAAACTGAACAAAAGAACGACTGGGTCCTCCAAGCCCTCCGACATTTTGTCGCCCCTTACCAAGACGACTGGGACGAACATCTGCCAAAGATTGAATTTGGTATCAATGACACCATCAACTCTAGCACTGGCTACACACCTTTCTACCTCGAGTATGGTCGCCATCCTCGCTCCATGATCAACATTAACATGCCCTTCTCTGCTCCTCTGTCCATCAAAGATGTTCGCGCCGAATATCAAGTTGTCAAAGATCGCATTCGTGACTCACAAGACAAGTACGCAGCCATTGCCAATCGTAAACGTCTTCGCTCGCCATTCCAAGTTGGAGACCTCGTCCTCATTTCTGCCAAAGAATTCAAGCCTCCCAATCTCCGTTACCGCCAGACAAATAAGCTCTCTGAACAATATTCCGGACCTTACAAGATCATTGAACTAGTTGGAGCTGCTCCTTCCTGCAGACTAGCCTTACCTTCAGACTGGGGAGTCCACCCAGTTTTCCATCCTGAGAAACTCAAGCCATATTACTTCGACACCACCAAACACCCTCTTGAAAGCCAGCCAATTGCCATCCGTACTATTGACAAAGTACTATCACAACGCGTCTTAGACGGCCACCAACAAGTCCTCGTACAATGGAAAGACCATCACCCTGTGTACAACTGTTGGTTAAATTCCACACCAGAGCTCCTTCGTCGCATCCAGCAAGACAAGCCACAGCCGAGCTCGCTCCCTTTTTCATCACGTACGCTCTTGGAGGCGGGTGTTACGTAATCTGTCGGATTACGTCACGCGTCTCTAATTGAGAACAATGGACACCCTTTTTCTTGACCGAACACAATGACACACCCTCCACAATGCCCCATCACCAATCGTTTACTTCCTCTTTATTCTGTAACGCTATTTAAAGCGTGCAATATCACCTCAATAAAGATCAGTCTCCTCTCAATCTTCTCTCTGTTCTTAGCACTCTCCAACTCAATCCAAACTCCTTAATTGATCACGTAGCCACGCCGCACGTGTTGGTCAATTCCCTATCAAGCACCATCGGCCCAATGGTCTAGTAGTATGATTCTTCTTTAGGGTAGAAGAGGTCCCGGGTTCAATTCCCGGTTGGGCCCTTTTTGTTACTTCCATCGGTTTTGGAGCATTAGCAACACCGCTGAAGCCATGTGCTTGATAGGTTTTGTCGATCCAGTGATTCACTGAGTCGACGGTAATATCGTAGAAAATCCAATATTCGGACAGGTTGAATGCGTGAACCATCACAAATGGCTGGCTGATCAAACTTACGACATTCACGTGACAGTTTCCCCAAGAAACACACATGAATCAAGCTTTGCTGTTAATTTCAAGTCATTCATTCGTTCATTCATTTTGGGTTTCAAAATACTTCGAAAAAAAATAACCAAATGGAAGCAGCGCCGCAGCTACAAGGATGCTTTCGCTGGTACTTGTCGGCCCATTTCTTTTTTTTTTGTACTCGTTGCCTCTCTCTTGCGATGGATGCTAACTGTGTGAAAATTTTAGGAAGCAGTTTTGGACAGCGGCCAGGCCCGTTGCGCGAGGAATTGGAGTCACACCGGGAACCTGTGTTTCAACCTGCACTGATGCACGGAGTGCCTTTGCGCTTGTTCGAGTAAAAGTAAGCACGAGATGACCTTGGTTTTGTTTGCTTTTGGGAGGACTGGATCTGACAGTTTGGTTTCAAAACTCATTCCTTAAGGAGCCTTCCGCATCGTGCTATTGTCTCGACAGCCTTGCATCTTTGCCATCTGCGAATGACGGTTTCTGTACTGGTTTCTGTTCCGATGGAAGTACGTGCGGTGGACCTGATATGCACTTTTCGTAAGTCTTCCCCCCGCACTCTCGTTTCTTTTGTTTGTGGTGGGGGAAATGTTGACTTGCAAGTCAAATCAGAGCGTATATACCCTCGGCTATCGCGTTGACCGTGTCATCAGTCCTTCCCTCGACTTCACCTCTATCGAGAAAATCTGTCCACACGAAGACCAATTCTCCAACATTTCTATCTTCAAGCCCTATGGCGGGGTTGTCTGCAACACCAGGCGACTCATTCAATTCCACAAGACCTGATCAGCTGCCGTCAACAGCAACAGCAGCACAGCCGGGAACTGGGCCAGTCCTTTTGATAGCGTGTGTAGGATTGTCGATGCTGATTGGGACTGCTGCTGTGTTGGGTGCATTCTACTACCGGAGACGTCACATTAAGGGAGGCGAAGACGAGATGCAGGACAGGCTTGTTACTACTGGGCGGCAGAGCAGAACCGCTTTCGATGATTTTCTGCAAAGGCAGTTTCCCAGGATTGGAGACAATTTCTGAAACGCTGAAATAAAATTGGAAGCGCAAATTGGTTCTATTTTAGAGTGTCAGCGAGCTGCCGCCGTCCAACAGCGCATAGCAAAAGTATGAGAGACGCAGGTTGGAGAGCATGATCCCAGTGAGGAACAATACGGAATCCAGCGAAGATCAGAAGACAGATCTTGACTAGGATTTGTATTGACCTCATAGGGAGTACCTAGTGGGTCGAAGGATCGCAGAGGGAAGGGAGAAGAGAGGAAGGGAGAAGAATAGAAGTGATCGTTGAGGAGCAGCACATGTATCCTAGATTGGGAGCAGAGAGCCCAGACTAGGATTTGTATTGACCTCATAGATCAGAGGGCAGGTCAGAGGATCGGAGGGGGCAGGGGGTACGATAGAGAGCCAGCACACTTTTGCGTCGTCCGTGATGCGAGGCATAAAATGGTGGCTTCTATGATACGCGGGATTCAGTTGGTTTGTAGGATGTTTCCATTCTTTTTGTGAAAGGAATGGGACCCGCTTTTATACGTTTCGATGAAAATTTTCATCGGAGGATTTTGAGGGAGAGACTGCCTCACATCCCACCACCGTCAACAATCACCCCAGATTCAAAGATACTCCGACAGCCATTGGTCGAAAGCCGTGTCGACGAGAAGCTGGATTTTATTCACACTTTACGAAGGCCCACTCGCCCAACAGACCCAACAAGACACCAAAACACTCCCACTGGGGATGGCAGACGCGAACAGTTTGAAGATATTTAATGCGCCCATTATTGTAAATTTCACATGCACGTTTTCTCGAGATTCCACAGTCGTGCGAAATCAGAATTCTTGGGAGGCACCGCCCTTGGCACCACCGGACTCTTCCATCTCGGACTTCTTGGGCAACAGTGATGGCTGAATGTTTGGCAATACTCCTCCTTGTGCAATGGTCACGGAGCCGAGCAGTTTGTTGAGCTCCTCGTCGTTACGGATGGCGAGTTGCAAGTGACGTGGGATAATACGACTGTGGGAAACATGGGCGATAGATAAGCACGAAATGTATGACTGAACAGAGTGGAGGAGGGCGCAGGGTATCAACATGAAAGAAGCCGGCATTTGTCTCACGTTTTCTTGTTGTCTCTGGCGGCGTTTCCGGCGAGTTCGAGAATTTCAGCACCCAAGTACTCAAGGACCGCAGCAAGGTCTGTTTGGAAAGACGAGAGGCCGTGAGGAGAATGTTTCGTCAGACATGATGAATATTCAAGCCACTCCGATTCGCTTGAAGAAGGCCAAGCAGAAAGAGAACACTCACAAACAGGGGCGCCTGCTCCGACACGCTGGGCATAGTTTCCCTTTCGCAGAAGACGATGAATTCTTCCGACTGGGAACTGGAGGCCTGCACGCGAGGACCGCGACTTGGCTCCCGTCTTTGCTTTGCCCGAGGACTTTCCTTTTCCGCCTTAGTGAAGAGAGTTGATTGGGTTTTAGACACATTGATGCATTGGATGGAAGCATGTGTGGTTTGCAGCTGACCTGCCATCGATGTTTTTGGTATACTTTATGGACGATGCATTTTTATTGTAGAGTGTGCTTCTCAAACCAGAGATCCATACCCATTGTCGTAATGTCCACGGCGCAGTGGGATGACCACATCCATAGGTTTTCTGACGGACCTTTGAAAGCTCGCTCCTTCTATTGGACTTCCAAACAGCTCATGAAACAGACTCTGCCGGTTTCTATCCGCGTTCCGTCCATATCGTTCCCTCTTGACCCGGTACACCATTCCCTCAAACGCTTCCACGGCACCCTCTGGTACTGGAGCGACGCTGAATGTCGAGTACGAGCCCCAGTCAATGACAAACGCCTGGATATAAAGCCATGCAATGAATCCGTTCACTCCAAGAGCCCAAGCAGCCCCGCTCAGCATCCAAGGATAATCGCGTGCAGGTAAAATAAATGCCAACTTTTGAGCGCGAGTCCAATTGCTCGCCGTTAAAGTATGGGGCAATGCCTGCTGCTCTTGCTTGTTTTGAACAACAACAGAAAGTTCCACCGCGTCTTCAACAAAGCTGAAACCAGAGTTTACCACGTCCGAATGCACACCCTTTGAACAAAAGCTTTCGTCTTTCGACGATATCGATTCACATGCGTTTCCGTAGGTTTGCAGGTAAGATTTGCGTGCACTTGCAGCCGTGTCGCTAGGTTGCTGACTACAGATTGCTGATGCTTGGAAAATGTTTGAGATGCTTTCAATATGTGCTTTACAAGTACTGTCACACAGTGGTTTATGTTCGACTGGGGCCCCGATGGCGGCTGGACAGCGTTGGACTCCTTGCGTCACAAAGTAGTTGCACATGAAACTCAGATGGTACCGGATTCCGTGTCCGTTGAACTGTTTGCATTCATATTCTGAGGCAAATCCATTGATGAAAGTTGTGCTGTTGTCCAGACTTTCAAGGAGGTATGCGTCAAACTCTCGGACGTTTGTGAATTCGGGCGATGCTGGGATTTCGAAGGGATGGAACTCGGGACATTGTTGCGAGGATTGCAGGGAAAAGCAGCTTGGGTTCATGTCTGCATCGGTAGTTTGTGACGGGGATGCGGGCGTTATTAAGGAGCAGAACGCGGGGTTTTTATCCGAGTCAAGCACAAATAAAACAATTGAAATTTTTTATTGGAAATAGCTGATTCTCTTGCCAAGGCACACACTCACTTTTGTTGTTTCAAAAGCAAAAAGGCCAAGGCGATCGAATAACGACAAAGAAACGCGTATGAACGAACAAATAACCGCGTGTCCCCGCGCGATCCGTCATTTCATGCACGTGCTGTTGTTTGTGTATTCACAATTACCGCTGCTGAATTGTCAATGCGCCTTGTAGCCATTTTACTTTTGATACTACCATAAACAAAGATTACAAGAAAATCACTGATTGATAATTCTTTGCAGAACATCAGCTCCACGAGCCGGTTGATCGGTCGGAACCAAATGCCCCGCCTGGTAAATGCGTAAATACGACAATCCTCTTTCCGACGCCTCCAAACCAGCCGCAACACCATCTACGCGGTATTCAGTCAACGGTTGATCCATGCCTTGCTTGCCGCTCCAAGTCATGTTTGACAGTGAACGTTCCGTGCCAATGTAGTTGATGGAAAGATCCAAGTCTCCTTCATACACGAGACACTTGATGCCTGATGCAATGAGTTGTGGAATGATTTCGATGGGTTCTGGGAGCGCAGTGTCGTTCAGGTTGTCTACGCGTTGGTCACAGGCTTTCCATTGAATGTGGCCGCCGTTTTCCAATTGGAGAGGATCGACATGGATTGCCTTTCGAACATCCGAACGCTGCAGGATCGCTTATTGGTGCACATGAAGAAAAGGGTAAAAAAAACACGCGTGGGAAAAACTTACATCCAAGTACACAGAGAGCATGGGTCCTCCAATCATTGAGTCGTCAACGCACTTCAAGTTGATATTCAGCCGATCCAGGCAATATCCCTCACCATACTGCCCAACACCCCAATCGTTTGCAAACCGGTACATGCTGCACCCAAACGGCATCCCTGTACTGTTGGGAAAACGGTCCGAGGTGTATCGGCATGTTTCAGCCAATTTTGAAGCTTCACGAAGCGCGATAGAGTCACTCTTGAAAAAGTTTGTTGCACGCAGGAATTCAAAGGCTTCGATCGGTTGAAACTGATATTTGTAAGATAAGACTGGGTTTCCGATTCCGATCCCTTTGAATTTGATGCGGAAGGTGGGCGTTTGCTTATGGACTAAAGTCTGAGAAAGGTCTCTTGAAGGAATGACGGGGTTCTCGACAATGTACTTTGCGATCCATGGAACATAGACCCCAGCATACGATTCGCCAGTTATAAACAGGTCCATGCCTTGAGTTTCGGGGAAAATCAGGTAGAACTGACGGAGGAACGTGTGAAACTGAGCGCCAACCTTATTCCAACAGTGAAGTTGTTTACGTCAGTCCAGTATTCGAGGAAATTGAATGAAGGATTGCTTCACCTCGTACTCGTCGTGTGGACCCTTTTTGGGTTTCGTGAACGAGAATCCAGCGCCAGTCGGTTGATCGACTATAAGTGGGCCGGTAAACATTAAGAGTTTGGCGACAGTTAAAGAAAAATGAAGCTAATTCTTACCATACAGCATGTTGACGTTGTTGTGCCAGCTGTATTTATTCACAGCAAGGCCTCCCTCGTCCGAGACAGAGAACGGCCCGTTTTCGGTGAATTGACCAATCATGCTCGAGCAACCGGGACCTCCGTTGATCCAAATGACTAGTCGATTGCTGGTCACGTTCATGGATGGGAAATGCCAAAAGAACAGGTATCCATCATTTGTCTGGGGGAAAAAAAACGGAACCGGAAAGAATGAGCGGTAACGATTCATCAAACTTAAGCGCGGAGGGGGTATTAAGAATTACCACAGGAATGTATCCGGCGTACTGCTTGTTGAGCGATGCGGCAATTTCATTGGTTTCGCCTGGGAGCGCCGACACCAAGAAAGAGTCTTTCTCCACTGTTTTCCTTGGATTAAAGAGGAGCGCAAAGCGGATAAAAGGGGCATTGCATACATTTTGGCGGCTGTGTCGCGCTGAATGCAGTCGAGAACACAAAAATGACAAGAGCAACAGCGCCGAAAACGGCAACGCTTTTTCGATTCCTGGTGTTGTTGCAGTGTTCAGATGTCGGTGACTTTGATCGGGGGGAATTAATGCTTACAGAAAAGAGCTCGTTCGAGCGGGCCCGGTTTGGCTGATGAGCGGAGTTGTTTCCGTGCGCATTTCGGATTTATTTCTTTCCTTGACCTTTCAAATTTTGAGCCAAGCCATAAACACGGCTCACCGCCGACTGTTGCTCATCGTTGACGATCCCCCTCGTTGGAGACAGTTGCTGTCGTTGCAGCAGCCATGCACCTGACAGACCAGACCAACGCCCTGGATATGCTCCCACTGGCTGCTGGTCCCTAATCCAATACAGACACACTCGTTTGAGGCACCGCAAGGCTGAAGTGGAAAACAAAAGTTCGCGTTTGTCCAAGTCCGTGTTTTGATCATTTTTTGCCACACGTTCCGGGTTGGTCCCGATTTCTTCCGTTGAAAGAAAAACAAGCAACAAAAAAAATCAACCTCAACCAATGCTCTCCTCCGCGTCTCGGAATGCAGCGTCTAGATTCAGATCATCGGTTTCGCTTGTGGTAAGCTTCGACCCTGCATTCCGAACGAGATGAGCTCTTGTTTGATGCCCCAGGTCCACCATTCATCAACTGCTCTCCCAACATTTACAGAAAAGGAACCTCGCATCCTCCTCAGGATCTCCTCCTCCTGCTGAAGGATTCATGCAAGGTGTTGCCACCTCCAAGTTCATCAAAGCAACCAAGGAACAAGCGCTCGCGCATCCCGAACTCGCCGCAGTAAAGAACTGTAAATGACGCAAAAGCTGATTTCCTTCGACAACCCGAACAATTTACATCGATACTGATTGGACGATTTTCTCTGGCGCCCAGCCGAAACCCAAAAGATGAACTACTTCACGGCCGTGAACGACGCACTCGCTACAGCTCTCGCAACGGATGATAAAGCTGTGATTTTCGGAGAAGATGTGGGCTTTGGAGGTGTATTCAGATGCACGATTGGACTCGCTGAGAAGTTTGGTGAGGAGGAGGGAACACTCCCCGTCTTTTCGCTGTCAAGCTGAAAATTTCAAAAAACCTACAGGCAAAGAACGAGTTTTCAATATGCCATTGACTGAACAGGGAATCATTGGATTCGGAATCGGAATGGCAGCCGTCGGCCACACACCCATCGCCGAAATCCAGTTTGCCGACTATGTATTCCCAGCGTTTGACCAAATTGTCAACGAAGCAGCAAAATACCGCTACCGCAGTGGAAACGAATTCAACGTGGGCGGCCTCACAATCCGTATGCCATGCAACGCTGTCGGACACGGCGCGCTTTACCACTCTCAATCACCAGAAGCCTACTTTGCACATACTCCCGGCCTCAAAATTGTTTACCCACGAAGCCCGATTCAAGCAAAAGGATTTTTGCTCGCCGCGATTCGCGATCCAAACCCTGTTCTTGTGATGGAACCCAAAATTTTGTATCGAAGTGCCGTGGAACAGGTTCCTGTGGATGACTTTGTGCTGCCACTTGGGAAAGCGGAGGTTGTGAAGGAGGGAAAAGATTTGACTGTGGTGGGATGGGGTGCGCAGTTGTATGTACTGGAGCATGCTGTTCAGGAAGCGGAGAAGAGAATGCCGGGGCTGAGCATTGAAGTGATTGATTTGCGTTCAATCTTACCGTGGGATCGTGATACCGTTGAAAAGGTGGGGGAAAACGCGATGGTTTTTTTTTTTTTTTGCATTCGGTTTGTGGTGCTGGTCGATTAACACACAGTAGTCTGTCAACAAAACAGGACGTTTGCTGATTGCGCATGAAGCTCCCCATACTGGAGGGTTCGGAGGCGAAATCGCGGCTGCCATTCAAGAACGCTGCTTCTTGAAGCTGGAAGCACCGATTGCACGAGTGTGTGGATGGGACACACCATTCCCACTTGTGTATGAAAAGTTTTATGTTCCTGGAATGATTCGGTGCCTGGACGAAATTGAGCGCGTCATGAACTATTGAGGGGGGGTCAACTTAAAAACAAAAGGCCATGAATTCATTGTTTCGGCTATCCTTTTTAAATACAATTCTATCGCTTCAATCGAAACATTTTCAAAAACACGCGCCGCACATTTGCCTGACACCATAATACAACGAGTGGTGTCCAGATGGTGTCCAACGCTGGGAGGATTGTACACGCACTCAAGTACCATTCTGGCATGTCCTCTTCAGGCCGCAGCGCCGTCAGAGTGATGAAAATGCCAGCAATGGTGGGCAAGTAGAAAATAAAAATTCCGGCTCCCATAGCGATGCATCGAACGAGAATGGTCATGGCCGGAGGAGTCCAAGCACCGGATTGCGGGTTTTGACTGTATATGGGAGAACCAGACGCATTGGTGTTGTTGTCATCGATTCGGGCGGAGGAGGAGGATACGTATTCTAAGCTGTGTTCTGCTGGTTGGATAAATTTTGAAGTGATGGCAAAATAGGCGCGCGCGTATAAAATGAGCGAGAGGACGGCCATGACAGGGATGTAGGCAATGGCAATGAGAAAGAGCGACTTGCAGATCATGAACTCCTTTGGTAGCAAGTCTGAGATGGGCAGCCTCTTGTACCTTCGTGGTGGCACGCCAAAGGGCATGAAGGAAAAGTCCCACTGGTATGAAGGCATCTGGAGGGAGAGGTGGTCAGATGCAATAACGCGAAGGTAAGCAAGGAAGGAAGGAAGGAAGAAGAAGGAAGAAGAAGGAAGAAGAAGGAAGAAGAAGTTGATGGAAGGTGATGGAAGGTGATGGAAGAAAGGGGGCTTGAGTGTGGGGGGCTGGTCAATTTTAATCAAAAATGCGCGGATTTAAACACACTCACCGCAGCCACGGACGCCACCGCCAAGGCAGACGACACGCACGTGGCACCTGACACGAGACACACCCAGTGCGTGGGCACAGACGCCATGTGCGTCACGAGCCACAGTCGCTCCAAGGCGAGAAGCACGTTCGACCCGCTCAGAACAAACAGCGTCACGTATATGAGCGTGACAGACACGGCCCCAGAGATGGACACCCCCCCGTAGTACAAGCTCTGGATGGAAGGAGACTCATTCACAGCCGCTGTCAGAATGTTCTCGATGGTGATGATGAGCGCGTGCACAAGCGACGATCCCAGCATTGTGATTAGAGTCCAGTCAAAGGTCCTTGAACTTACACGCATCTCGGGCGTGAGCTGTCGGCGGTAGCGCGCTACGGCAGCTAGAACGCTTGCGATGAGGACCACTCCAACGGTGCCAATGGTTGCGGCAATGGAGTCGAGCACCACAACCTTTGCCGGTTGCAACACCTGGGCAGACATTATTATTAGGTAGTGGTATTGATTTTTCAAATCTCCTCAAAAAGCCGGTATCACACACTAATTGCCACTTACAAATGGCAATTCACAGCACAATGAGACGGCGGTGATAGAGCACCGCGGTGTCAGTCTTGTCGTGCATTGCTGTGTTCCATGCGCCGACTGGCAGTGCAACTCATTGCAGCCTTTGTCTTGGGCGCCACCCTCTTCGATTCAAACGCAGCATGCGAGTGAGGGTGATGCCGTCTGGGCACTTTCGTTCTTCTGGCGCAAGGCCCACTGTGTCTCCAAGACCGTCTTTTGTGCGCGCCGTTAGGGTTTCGCATCTCCATCTTTGAGAATTTCACAAGCTTGCACCACCCACTGAGAAAGACGACTCGTCATCCAGCAGCTAGCTCTTCACTCGCGCTGTTTAGTTCCAGTTCTTCTTCACTGAAAGCGCTCGCCGCAGTGGACATTCTGTACCATCTTTTTCGTGACAAACTCAATTTTGTTGATCAAACAAATCTCGCCGAACCTTGTCTGTCCAATAAAAACAGCCGCGCTTGTTCACGCATTTTGTGATAGGATCGCGCAACAGTTCACACGCCAACTCGGCTGGTTTGGGTGGTGCTATAATACTTTATTGCTTCAATGAAAAGTAAATGCTGTGTGCCTGAACATTAAGTTCGATTTCAGCCACATCGATGACGGTTTGGGCTTGAGTTGCTTTGGAACTTTGACGGCAGTTGCTGCGCATAGCGGTCTCCGTTTGTTGAGACGGCAACTTTGGTAGCTCATATGACAGCATTCATGGGTCCGAGCTTGCTGCAATGGTGGGGCAGTATGCGTAAGCTACCGCAACACACCGCATTTCTTGGAGCTAAGCAGGAGCTCTTTCATCGGAGAAATCGTGTTCCGCGATGGTTGTTTGTTCTGGCTGTTACTGCAGAGACCAGCCAGAGTGAGCGAGCGGGTGGAGATGCGAAGGAAACGAATAAAATTTAACAATATTTATCGCTTGGGATTGTCGCCAGTCTCGAACGCATAAAGTCAAAGTCGGGGGCAAACGAAGCCGATTTTACTGGATTGAATGCCTGGAATGGACTCCGAACCTGCGACGGCCCACCGATCCGTCGTGGCGCAAATGGCCGATCTGAGCCTGAAATTGGGCCAGGTCAAAATCAGCGACGCCGACAGAGATACCAGCAGAGACCTGCGGACATGGGCCGAGAACAGTTGGGCTGTCTTGCTGGAATTTGCAGCCGTTGCAGGGTGAGTTGTCGGTGGGCGCGGTGTCTGCGGTTTGCTGATAAGCCCACACCCACACAGAAACCAATCCATCCACAAAGACGACAGCAACATTCACCAGGCCGCTCTTCGCCTGTTCCTTGCTCTTTCTCTTGCTCTCAACCTGGATCACAAAGCATTTGTCAATGCGGACTTGCTCTCCTCTATCAAAGACTTGTGCAACATTGCCTCTACAATTACTGACCAACGGCCACGAAAGGCGGTGGGACACCGAATATCCTCCATTCTAAACGATGCAAACAACAAATCATTGCCTCAACGGGCCACTCTTGATGCCCTAGTCCAAAGCTGTTCTCCCCAAGACCTTGCCAACCTCCCTCAACCGGAAACCCTCGTTGCAGCAGTCTTGCTGGGGAACACGCAGCTCATTGCACTTCTATTACCACTGCCTTCAACAAAGCCACAGTACATCCTCAATGCGATCCATCAGGCCGTGAATGCCAATCAATCCGCAGCACTTCAGCTCCTTCTAGACAGCTCCCAATGCCCCAAATTAGAATCGAATACTTTGCACACACTCTTGCAAACAAGTATTCGGAAATCGCAATTATCCACCACCCGCGATATTTTAGCACGTGGGCCGTTGGGCCTTATTTTTGATGCTATCGGCTTCGAACACATTATTTTTCTATGCTACCACAGCGTGGGTATAGAAACAGCCCAAATGCTCGAATTCCTCCTCTCCAAAGATATCCACAAAATTACCCGTCGAGACCCTCAAGCCAGGCTTGAACCTCTTGAACAAGAGCTGCCCATCATTTGGAACGCCAGCAGTGTAGCACTGGCATGTATGGGACAACGGTCTCTTCGTATCGATCGTCTTTCTCGGAAAGATGCGCTTGGACTCGCAATGTCGCGCGCGGCGCTTTGTGGTAATTTATGGTGTTTAAGGGTTTTGGTTGAACATGGTGTGGACCCGAAATGGAGGCGCGGAGTTCCTGTTAGGATGGCAGCGCTGGGGTCACATACAGAGTGTGTGGACTATTTGCAAGGTGCCGCCGCTGGAACGAATCATGGAAAATGGTATCGCGGCTTCCGAGAAGCGTTGGCATCATGTACGGGCAAGGATAGCATGAGTATTGTCAATTCTGTGGCTGAAGCTGGCACTAGTGCTGGGGATCATCGAGGAAACATGATTGGAAGATTGAGTGTGAGTTCGAACCGAAGGACACGGGATGCTGCCACATCATCGTCGAGACCAAAACAAGAAGTCTCTGCGGACGAAAAGCCACTGGTTCAAAACGGTGGAGAGGGTGAGATGATTCCTATGGGCGAGTTTAGAGGTGAAAGTCCGGCAAGTGGGGCGGGTCTTTCTGTTCAACCGATTGGTGCCTCACCGCCGCCGCCGATTTTGCCGACAAATGTTCGCCCCCGTGAAACCTCTGCCTCCAAAAAGTCATACCCAACAGACAACTTTTCGCAAACAATACCCTCAGTTGCCTCAGTCGTTGCAAAATCGCCAATCGCTGTAACAACATCGGCATTGACGTATACCCCTTCGATAATTGAAACACCAATCTCCACCACATCCGCACTGATTCCCATGCCATCTTCCATGGACACCAGGCCATCCACAGATGGACTTTCACTTCCGCGACCAATGAAACAAGTCGAATTCAAAGAATTGGAGTACACAAGACCAACACGCGCGTACGATCGTCAAATGTCACAAATGTCCAGTGCTTCTGTTGGAAATATTTCATTGCACACGCCTGATTTGATTCGGTTGTCGAACGCGACGCCTGATTCTATGGTTGCCTCGATTCGAACAGAAGAGAGCTACGTCAGTGCGTATGGCAGTGGAAGAAGCGGGAGCATTGCTGTGTTGAAAGTGCGAGAGTACAGCACCACATTGGTGAGATTTTTTTTTTTTATGCGAAAAACCGCTCACTCTTTTTATTTCCTTTTTAGATGTCTCTCCCTGACTCTGTACTGTATGGAATCGTATTCTACCTGAAAAAAGAAGATCTCGCATTCTTCACCTCTACATGCCGGCGGCTCAGCCAGGTCTGCCTCAGCGTCGACTTTATGGCATCCTATGTTGTTCATTCTTTAGGGGCATTCAAGGCGTTAGTCAACGTATTCCACAGCCCAGAAAGCGATGAGCGTATGCATTTGCTCACCTCCGTCATGTCCAGAATCCCCACTTCTATGGCACCCGACTTGGTCACAAATTGCATTGAAACAAACGAGCCGCAAATCATTCCCTTTCTCTTTAGCCGCGGGGGAACTGCTTTACCTCTTCTCCTCCCCTTTTACATCCTGAAAGCGGTTGAAATGCGTGATGTCGACTGCTTGAATGTGTTTCTAACTCATCCGAATGCGGACGTGGATTCAAGTGGTGCACTTGTGGCTGCCATGTCGCACGGTGATGGAGCGGTTGTAGACGCACTGTTGCAAGCTGGTGCAAACGTGAAAGTGAACGAGTGCGCGGCGTTGAGGAGTTTATGCGCCATGCCGTCAAACTCGGCCGTCCAGGATATGACAAGATCCTTCACGGGAGCAAGCGAGTTGACGACAGACATGTTGCGAGGAGGAGTGAATCGAGCGAATCTTGCAGGTATGTGATTTAACCTTGGGTGTGTATCATAAATTTGATCTCTAACCTGGGGCTTTGCTGTGTTTAGGAAAACTCATTCTTGCTGGGTCTGATGTATCTGCCCGAAACTATGAGGCATTCAAGAGCGCTGCAAAAGTGGGCGACGAAGAATTACTGCGAGTTTTGCTGAAGGAGGTTTTAACAAGTATTCCGGTGGCTGTCGGCACGGGAACTGTACGACCTGTTCGAACATCATCAGCCGGGCTTAAAGAGCAAGCTCAACGACTATTGTTTGCGGAAATTTACATGACTGTCTCGCGCCACGGGCATCACGAGTGCGTCAAACTGCTTTTATCAGAACCACGAACCTATGTCGGAGGCGAAATTGGACTGAATCAAGTGGTGATTCCGGCAGTCCTTGTAGCTGTTCGAAGTGGGTGGGTTGGAGTTGTGAAAGCCGTTGCTTCAAGCGCACTTTGGCTCGACATTATCAAGTCTGTGGGTGGAGATGTGTTACTCGACACGGCAAGCCGCTACAAATATGCCCATGATCCGTCCCTTCCCGAGCAAGTGAACGAAAGAAAGCAGTTTGAATGTCCTATAATCCAAATCGACGGAGATATCGTCATTCCTCATAGCGCAGCCATGGTCGAAGCTATGCTGGCCGGTGTTGCTGGAAACACTGCTGCCCGATTTACAGCATTCGAAACAACAATCATGAAGAAAGGGATTGACTGTTACGCCTTTTTGTCTGGGGTTGTGAAATTGAACGAACGAAGCAGCCCGTTTCAAGGTATCAAAGACTCACTTCTCGTCCACAGTGCCTGGCTGGGTCATGAAACTGTCATGGACGCTGTTGTATCAATTCTACAGCCTGATCTTGCTGGCGTTGCTGGGGAGAGCGCGTTGATGGCTGCTACAATGATGGGCCACACGAAAATAGTCGCATCACTGTTCAGTGGCGGAGTTCAATTTGATCGTGTCAGTGAGATTGCATTCCACATTGCCACGGATCGCGGGCATAAAGAGACGGTCAAGTATTTGACAGTCATGAGGGACGTGCGCGTCAAGATGGCGAAAGATGCAGTGGCAAAGCGGGAGAAGGAAGCCAAAGATGTGGAGGAGAGGAAAAAGAGACCCTCGATTGCGGAACAGACAACTCCAGTTGTTGTTGTTGCTGCGGAAACGCTTGTGCAAATACCCGAATCGGACCCGGTGTGATTTTTTTTCGATCCCCTCCCTTGCTTATTATTATTATTATTATTATTATTTCTTTTTTGTGTTTTTTTTTCTCCTCTTTTCTGATGGCTATGATTGCTGAATTTTGTTGATGGAATCATTTTTTTGGGATGATTTACAGTAAAATCCGTTGGTTCTTAACGTGATGTGTTTCGATTCGATTTTTATTTCAAGATAGCCTGCGACCCTTCAAAATCTAGCTGCATGCAGTTCGTAGAGCCAAGTCAATGCTTATTCTTGACCCATGCTGTCGCCGGATTCAAACTATCAACGGGCATAAAATACCCTTCGAAGTTTCGTCAAAAAAAAAGGACCATCTCTTCTTTTCAAGCCAACGCCGAATATGCTCCTGTTTCCCTTTTAAGCTGCTAGATCTCAACTATGATACTTGCACAAACTTTATTATGGAACAAGAAAAACAGAATGAGAGGCAATTGTTACTCTTCAGAGTTGCCGTTGCACCGTCAAAGTAAGGACGCTCGCCCTGTGGCGTGACACGGTACGCGTTACGGTGCTGTGGACCCTCTCCAAAGAGCACGTAGTCGTAGTTGGCGGAGTGTACCGTTTGTCTGTTGTCCCAGATCGCCACCGTGTTGGCCTCCCACTTGTAGCGCACTTGGAAATCAATTCCCTCCTTGATGTGCGCATAGAGGAACTGCAGAATAGCGTCAGACTCGGCTGGTTTGAGTCCAACAATGTATCGCGTGAATCCCGGGTTCACAAAGAGAGCGCGTTTGCCAGTGACTGGGTGGGTTCGGACAACTGGATGTTCCGTTTGGACAGGTTCTCTGCGCACGGGTCCCCCGCGCTTTCTTGAGTTTTCTGCCTGTTCAACAGCAGAGTGTACTGCTGTGAGACCCTCGATGATCTTTTGGAACTTGGGAGTCAGTGTTTCGTATGCTTTGACTTGGCTGGCCCTGTTTTATGCTTCAATACTTTGACAAATTGGTGCAGAAGACACTTACCAGAGGGTACTGCCTCCAACTTTTGGAACCACATCCACTTTGAATAGCGTGTAGGAAGGTGGTTGACGCTCGTAGGTAAGATCCGAATGCCAGCCGTATTTTGGTGTACGTGGGTCCTTGAATGCCACACGAGCCTTGAGAGTAGATTCAGGATTGTTGTGTACCACGTGCAATTCCGGATAGCCCTCAGGTTGAGGGGAAGTTGGGTGGATGTGCAAGCGCCCAAAGAATCGACCGAGGTCCAACAACTCGTTTGCATTTGCATCCTGGGCCTTCAAAAACACGACCCCACGCTCAGCAACAAGGAGCGCAAGGTCGCGTCTTTGCTGCTCGTTCAAGGTGTTGAGCTGGACTCCGGTGACTTCAGTGCCAATTGTTGGCTCCAAGTCCTTAAACTGAGCGCCAGGAATGCTGAGCAGCGACTCCTTGTCTTTGTCGGCGCGGAGAGCGGCATCCACGTACTCGTAGTCCTCGAGAGGCGCGTATTTTTGGTGGGGGTGGGATGGGTAGTTTGGTTTGCCGTAGAATTCGGATCCAAAGGTTTCACCAGTAGTGGCCATTTTTGTGCTGTTTGTTCAAGTGTGTTCTTTTCAGTGCGGTGTGTAGCATCTGCCAATGGCGAATTTATACGTTTCTGTGCTGATTGTAAATGCATTGCGTGATGGTGGTTACGCGTTGTAAATCCCAAAAACTTGTCATCAATTTGTCGAGAATGAATCTATTATATAACATGGGTGTGTTTAACGAGGACAATTACCACTAAGAATTCAAAAAGCGCAGGAGTCCGTAGCATATGTTGATGATCATCCCGACAATGATTCCAAGCTGCTGCCGCCGCGTGAAAAAGTCCTGCTCTTTTATCCAGAAAAGCACGAGTATCCCTCCAAAAAATCCAATGCATAAACCCAGAACAATTTCGGCATTGGGATCGCGCGAGGTGGATTCGTCTGGCTCTGATGAAAATTGAGCAAGACTCAGTAATGTACACTCCACATAGAGGTAGGTGGGAGGAGCATACCAGTTTCTCCTCGCTGTGGATTATCGATCCAGGCTTCTTCTGCTGTTCGAGTGGGGTCGTTGTGCTCTGGTTGAAACAAAGCGGTGTCAACGACACTGTCACGAGAAGAAGAAGAAAACGCGAACCGTCGCGTCCTCGTATTGAATGGAACTGAGATCGCAAGTTTGACACTTCCTCAGCTGAGAAACCTGCACTGGCAGTTAGAACAGGATAAGTTCGATTCTTGCAAAGATGCATACCAATGTCAATCAGCCGATCAAACCCAAGCGCCGGTGCAAGGATCTGGGACTCCTGAGTTACAACAATTAAATCCGTGGACTGAGTTTCAAGTTGGACGCAGTCGATTCATCGCTATGCACCTGTGTTTCGACGCTGTTCTGAGTGTCGCTGACTGCACAGTGGATGAAGACGGTCTCGCTCTTGCTCGAAGACAGTGAATCAATCTCTGTTGTGTCCATCAGAATCCGTCCCTTGAACAAGAGACGGATATGTTTCGAAGAGAGCCCCGCGCGCACCGAGACCTGCCAGACTTGCGTGAATGTGTGCGTCTGGCAATGGACCCGTGCCAACTGACCCCCTTTTTCAGCTGAAGAACAGAGACATTCCCCGGAAGAGAAAGCGAAATGTCGCTGCGGTCTGAGAAGCGAACGACAAGATTGACTTTGTGTTCACATTTGCTTTGCATGATTTTATTTAAAAAGTCATTGGGGCATGGGCGCCCCCTGAGATGGTCATGGTTTGCCCACTCAGTTATGTAGGCGTCAAGGCTCGACTTGGGGTCGCGTCAAGTGACCGTTCCTTCAGTGTTTTCGCTGGCTCTGAAGATCAGCTCGTTGCTGGTATTGTGGGACTTTGTAATTTGGATGCTATGGAAAGGTTCTCTGAGGGCGAGTGAACCGCCATTTGAAAGTGTTTAGTATCAATCCTTGGATTGGGAACCAATAAAAGTCAACAACGGATTTGTTCCACACGCAAACATTCCACGAAAATATAACCACAAGTCTACATCCTCAATTCACCCTTGTCTGACGCATGCCATCAGCAGCAGGACTTGCCCTCCTCATAGTTTTCCTGATTATCCAAGCGAACTGTGTTTGCGACCCTCGGCGCTGAAGATTTCTGGTACAGCTCCGGTGTTTCGATTATCTAAAACATAGCATGCATCCATATTCAAGAAGCTCAGTTGAGAAACGAAAACACACGTTAAGATGGTAGAAAGAAACTCTCACCTTCCGCACCACCTCCACAAACGCATCTTTCACTCCCGCCCGTGTCTTCGCGCTGGCCTCGATAAACAGAGTTCCCATCCGTTTCGCAAATGCTTCTCCTTCTTTTCGAGAGACCTGGCGCGTTGCTTCGCCCGTTTCCTTGTCAACCTTATTGCCCACAATCATTTTCACGACAAGCGGATTCGAAGAATACGTTTCAAGTTCATTGAACCACGTCGAAAGATGTTCGAATGACTCGCGCTGGGTCACGTCGTAGACTGCGTTTTTGTTGATTGGGGTTCGTGTTTGTATAAACTGCGGCATCAAACCTCAACAACCTCACCCATGATTACGCCTTGAGCGCCGCGGTAGTAACTCGATGTCAATGTGCGAAACCGCTCTTGACCCGCAGTATCTGCCAACCCGATGCATTATTGCGAGACACCCAAAGAGCAGATGCAAAGGACAAGAATACGGTACCCCAAATGGTCAATTTGTACTTCTTGTCATCGATATCCATGCTTTTGACCTTGAAGTCGACACCTGCACATGAGGGAGATGCAAGTAGATCAGTCTAACCAGTTCCAACACGATGTAATGCTGGCGCAAATACCAATTGTGGCCGCAACTTCGTCCGGCTGCAGCCATGCATCGTCAGTAAACCGAAGCAGGATCGATGATTTCCCTGTGCCCGAGTCGCCGATCATGAGCAGCTTGAACGTAGCCTCCACGTCAGTCATTTGTGTTTTTATTGCCAATAAATATTCTGCGTGCTCCCTTTCACATGCCTGTTGTTTTAAAAGCTGGTGCCACGCTTTGTCACGTCATGGGCCATCTACGAAGAACAGTACAAAGCATCACACGTTGCGTCACTATAACACCCAATCAATGCAAGCATGACAGCTTTCGCTAGTGCCGAGCAACGAGTGTTAGTATCAGAAGCACGGACCACAATTCTTCAGCACATCATCATTACTGTCCGGAACCTGCTGTGCAACAAATGACACGCCGAATTCAATCTTTATTTTGGCATCTTTTGAGGGTACCAAGTGGGCGTAGGCAGGTCCATTGCGATCCAGACCGGCCGTCTGTCATTGAATGCAAGCAAAACCGGCTTTGATTCAGTCGTAGATGGCTATGGCCACTGGCTTATACCGTTGCAATGCTTTCGCGCAGTTCTGGAAATGACCCGTCAACAACAGACTGACAAGTGTCAAAAATTTACCCTCGAATTATCTCTTCACCAACACATGAGCAGCGACAGCAACCTGATCGACACACAGTTCCGCACAGCCGCCCTTGCAGTCGCGAACTTGTACCGTACATCTCAGCAGCAGCGGAATGCTGCCTACGACGAGGGCTATGCCGCCTGCTTCGAGCAGCTGATTGCTGTTCTGGGCGTCGCCGTAGGCGAGGAAGCGAGCACGGGAGAGAGTGCTGGAAACATTGGCAGAGCCAGTGTGACAGAGAGCGGGGGTGCGAGTGGAGAGAAGGGCATCGACTCGAAGCTGGTGACGGCGCTCGTGCACTTCTTCAACGCCAAGCAGGATTGTCTGCTGCCATCGAGCGCTGTTTCACTCGAGCATCTCGTTAGTGCCTGTCAAGCCACCCGAAACGAGTCGAACGCAAATTCATCCAATCACAACAACACGAACACAAACCCAGTCTTCACTTTCAACGCCGCAATTCCATCCGAAACGACTTGCGATTCGCTGTACAAACAAGCTCTCAACCGGGTCCGAACCTCTCGACGCTCAGTTCCATCCACCGCAGCAGACAACGACTTTACAGCTGCAGTCTTCAGCGGTGTCGATTTCAATGCACTTGCCCTTGGAGCTTCTTCCAATATGCCCGCAGATGTGAGGCGGTCTTTTCCTTCAACCCCGAACCTTACCCGTGAGGATGGCACCGTTCCTCAGGGTGCATCCAATACCAGCGGTGTAACCTTGAAACGAAGGTGGAATGAACATGCACATGCATGGGGTTTGCAGAGGGACAATGTAGTCAGGGGGGACGAGAATCCTGGAAACAACGAGGGAGTCCCTGCCACCAAGTTGGAGGATGGAGATGACATGGAAGACGACGAATGCAGCGCGAACAAAAGGATTCGACTACGACACTTTGATGTAAATAGCGGGATGAGCGACTGAGGCAGTATATGTGACTAATCCGTTTCAATATTTCGAGTGTTTTCTTTTTGCCGTTTCATTGAAGCAGTTTCCCATATCCCCACCTGTTTGAAAAGCAACCAATAAAGCATGAATGTGATGACTTAAAACGGTGGAATGAGTGGGTTTTGCAGCTGTGTTGTTCATCAATTTAGCTTGGACTTTCCTGCTCAAAATGGTCTGCATGCGCGAACGGGAAGAAGATCAGCGCCATAAACCCGTTCTCGTGCTGAATTACAGGAAGCTTTCGTGCTGGCATTGCCATCTTGTTAGGAACGAGTTCTCCAACTGCTCTTATAAGCGTGTATGTGAATCAAGTGAAAGTGGTTCTGGCGTTGTTTGTAATTATTTTTTCTCCGAGTGGCACCTCTATGACCCAGGACCTGCTGTTCACCACACAAGAGTCGGGCAAGTCCTGCTTCGCCACGATCGAAGCACGACTGCTTGAAATCGAGAACCGACAAACTTGCATCGAAAACGCGCTCAAAACACAGACAGCGTCGTTTACCAAGCTCGAAGTACTGCTCTCACAGATGCTGCCGACCCCTCAACTCGCTTCGCTCACCACCTCCGTGGATGATCTATCCAATCAGCTGGCGCAAACTGAAATCAAACTGCACTCGCTCATGACAAGCCTCTTGTCCGAAACATCAAAAGCACAAAACAAATCCCGCAAATTCCACACGCGCTTCTCGGCGCTTCCGCGGGAGCTCGTTGGCCAAATTTTCAGCTGGATTCATCCGAGATCCGTCTTAAAGTACACTCGGCTTTCGCGAAATGTTTCTTTGGCGCTTCGAAACAGTAGGCACTTTGCGGGGCTGAATCTTGCTCGTTTCTGCAGACGGCCTCCAAAGGATTGTTCTGCGCTTTCAAATTGGTTGAACGAGTTTGACAAATTGTGGCTGCGCTGGCCATTGGCTTATCAGGATGTGTATGCCGAACAGTATCTCATGGGGAAAGTGAACATGGCGTGGGAGGGTTTTATTCTGCGCGGAAAGATTCCGGATTCTATTGGCAAGATTGCAAGTCTAAAGTCGGTTATAATCACGCAGACAAGTTTGAACGGGAGTATTCCTGCAAGTATAGGTGAGTAGTTTCCTTTTATTCATTTTCACGTATACAGCGCTCTTATCCTGCACAAAAAGGCAGACTGGAGAACCTCATTCATTTGGATCTATCTTACAATAACCTGTCTGGACCCGTGCCATCAGAATTCGCAAATCTTACGAACCTGGAACGGCTTTATCTCTACGACAACAACTTGACAGGACCCATGCCTCTGCTTTTAGGTGGTCTCACCAAACTTACGTGCCTTGTTCTTGACAACAACGCATTTGATGAAGGTTGTATTCCTGATGCATTCGAGAATCTGGTTGAGCTGGAATATTTGGATTTGCGAGGAACAAACCGCACGGTGAGGAATTCAACTTGGCCCAAAAGAATAATTTTCATGAACAGTGTGTCCGCATCAGGGTAAAATTCCAGAGTGGATCGGACAATTGAGGCGTCTTAATCGACTCGATTTGGCAAACAACCAGCTTAGGGGATGCATTCCCATAGAAATTGCGCAGCTGACAATGCTTGAGTCGCTTTCTTTGGAGTCCAATCGCATGGGCGGCACGATTCCGGATGATGTCAACGAAGGGCTTGCTGGCTTGACGGATCTGACACTTGATGTGAGTCAGTTTGATCAGCCGATTCCGACGGTTTTCGCGAATCTTTTGGAGTCCTTTGTGGATGGCGAAGGTGCTGTGTGAAGGTCTTTGGATGAGCAAAGGGCAGTGTCACGTTCAAGCTTGGTACATGCTGTATTTTGTGCTTATTCGAAGTGAAATAAAGTTGGTTGAAATGTCAAGACAGGTACGGGTTGGTCAAATCACACTGGCGAACATGATTGATCATTCGGATGGCTTGCTCGACGGGCACGTTGAGGTCGTTTCCCTTTTGGAAAAACTGCAGGAGGTTCAAGCTTTCGATTTCTGGGGGAATGGGACCCGAGAGCAAGTTGCCAGTCACGTTAAAGTATAAGCATGCGGACAATCCGCCCAGTTCCGACGGCAGTCCACCCTCCAGCTTGTTAAGTTGAAGATAAAATTCCTTGAGGTTCGTGAGCTGTTTAAACGAAAAGTCAGCATGCGCGTACAGTCGGATCAAGAAATACCTGTCCAAGCTCAGGAGGAATGCATCCGCGAAGCTTGTTCGAGTTCTACAAAGGAAGCAGTCACGTTTAAATGACCCACCAGTAATAATGTTATGCCACACATACACACCAAATGCAGAGAGGTGAGATTCGATAGTTGGCCAAGCTCGGTGGGGATGCGACCGGACAGCTCGTTTCCTCCAAGATATAACCTTCACAGCCGGTAAGTAGTCTCATTGGGACGCGTTAAAGACACTTACGTCTCCAGCTTGCTCAGATTCCCGAGTTCTTTTGGGATCGAACCCTCGAGAGAGCATCCGTTCAGAGCAAGGTACCACAAATTCGACAACTGCCCCAGCTCAGAAGGAATCTCTCCCGACAGGAAATTGCGTGACAAATTCAGATACTGCAGATTCTGCAACTGTCCCAGCTCGCGCGGGATCTGGCCAGTTAGCTGGTTTTGTCCCAGCCCAAGTGTCTCTGCGTTCTTCATTTCGCCGAGCGCAGGGGTCAGCCTGCCCCTGATCTTCTTCGTTTCCCAGATCATACGTGTGCGGTACTTGTACTTTACGGCAACAAGAGCGTATTGGTATTCTTCGGGCCACAAGAACAGGCCAAGATCGAATTCATCTAACGGCATGCTCCCCCCGACAAGGGAGACATCCTGGACGCTTGAATTTCCGCTTGGAATGAAACGGGATAGGTTGATTGTTGCAAATGAGATGGAGGACAGGCACTGGCGCACGCGCCTGTTCAGCAGGTTGAGGGTCACGTTCTGGGAGGGGTGGATCCAACTGAAGATCTGCTGGATGACCTCTGTGGGGGCCGTTTCGGTGAAGTTGATCGCTGATGGGCTGCTGAATCAAATGATATTCAGCCCGGCGTAGGGAGATGAAGGAGAGAAGTAAACTGACCTGTTGTCTGGGGCTTTCTGATTCATGTTAATTTTTTAACGGGCACAGCCCACCAATGCAACAATACTGTGCTCGAAAGAAGAGAGAATATATCGATGCCTTTACGCCAGTCTACGCGTGTTCATCTGCTTCAGCCGTCGATTAACGCGACTCACGTTCTTAAAAAGCCAACAACGCCGCCCTTCAGAAGATGAAAAACAAGCTGCTGAGACTGGCAATGCTGCATCCAACTTTATTTTAACTACTAATGTAATCTCTTCGCGTCTGTTTGCATGGTATGAGACCGTTCCAACAGCTCTCCAGGCGAGAGGCCCTCTGCATTTCAATCCAAATCCAAACCATCACAGGAACAGGAAGACTGCCCCGGATATTAGCGCGCTCGTCTTCAGCACGACAACGGTGGCATCAACCATATGCAGCATGGTTATCCTCGTTGCAGCAACAAGAGACAACTGTGCGTCGAGGTAGAGGGTGTCCTACTCCGGCAGAAGAACAGATGCAGACGCCGTCGAGGCAACCGTCAGACACAAGATTAGAAACGCACAGATGGATCGCTCAAAATCGTGTACAGTGCCTGGTGGGCTTTAGTTGCAGTCATTTGAACTTGTAATTGGTCAACGTGATGTCAGTCATTTAACTTAGGGTGCATCTTGAGGGACACTGCTGAGGGCGCTTTTCTCGGCTGTTTCATAAAAGACGGCATACATGCTCCTCCCATTCCACAATAGCTGAGTCCATCTAAACGGTCTGCGCTCGTGGTTACACAGTGAGGCTGGCTGCTTGTTGCAAATTTCTGCCATGCCCAATTCTGCAAGTCATGGTGTGCACCGAACATGAGGTAACGCGTAAGAACTCAAGGAAGAAAAATCCTTCTTGCCAATCATTTTGTCAAAACGGCGGTCGGTTTGCATGCGGTACACATGCCCTTTGGCGAAAGAAGCTATGCCGTTCTGAGAAAGATAATTTGGTGCTCACTTGGCGGTGAATGCGGTAAATCAACCCTCATCCATGTTCATGTGCAAACAACAGGTGCTTTGTTATGATACACGTCCCTTTCGCTGTTCTATCATTGTATAACATAGTGACATATAAAAAAAGGGAATCTGTTACGGAAATAAAGCAATGTTGGTTGATAGATGATCTTTATTGATAGAAGGATACTGGCTTTTATACTGCTGTGGTGAGGGTGATTTGAGCCTTGTTGTTTTCGAGAAGTTTCTATCTCCGGAATTTTGAAGGAAAAATTAAAGTCAAGTAAAATGGAAACAATGGAGGAAAGAACTGGCGTTGTTACGCAACGGAATCACAGCAGTAGTTGTATAGTGGTTATTATGCCTGCCTTCCAAGCATGCGACCCGGGTTCGAATCCCGGCTACTGCACTTTTGTATCCAATTGATGTAGTTTTGGGATTGCTTCCCCTTTTTGAGCGTGACTTTCGAGCTACGGGGCAGGCCTGCCCTGATATCCTTTCTTTTCAGTGTCAAAGGAGCGAGCAAACAGACACTCACATGTGACTTTAACAATTTGTTGCAGGGTCAGTCTCAGAAATCCAACCGTACAATAGATAACTAGCTTCAGACCATTGTAAAGATTGGTAGCATGGTAGCATGATGCAATAATTTCGCTGTTGAAACACTGTGGGTGCGCAGGGGTCTCATCAGACACAGCTACAATTACTTGCTGGCAATGCTCTCTGTGTGTAACTTCTACAACTTTCCACCTTATGGATCCCATGTCGGACGAACCTGCATTCTCCAATTACCTTCTGAAACCTATCCTGAAATCTATCCTCATTTCTCATAAAATGTTGGAATATTTAAATACTGAAGGGTTGGGCAAGGGCCAAAAAAAAAAACCATCAAATGCCGCCTCGCACAAGAAAAAACGACGCAAAGGCTGACGCCAACAAAAAGGCGAAAACAGAGGCAAAGGTTGTCACCTGGGCAGACTTGACTCAGCAACCAGGTACACCTTTCAGAATATGGCATCTGTCGCTTGCTGGCTGCTTCAACACTTGCACCCATAAACCCTCCAGAGGACCCCATCTTCAAGCTGCTGAATGAGTGCATTGCTGACTCCGATCCCTCGAAAATCAACCTGAGCATTGGTGCCTATCGCGATGAGACTGGGAAGCCATGGGTGTTGCCTGTTGTTCAGAAGGTCCAGCCTGCTTTTTTACGACGGCTTCAGTTGTCGCTAACTCATACACCCCCAGGCAAAGCAAATTCTTCTCTCTGACCCTGCATCGAACCATGAATATTTCGGACTTGACGGAAACCGATCCTTCACTGAAGCGTCTGCACGCCTGATTCTTGGCCAAGACAGCGCTGCCATGAAAGACAAGCGCGTGACGCATATTCAGGCTGTTTCTGGAACGGGCGCAGTTCGTCTTGGAGCTGACTTTTTGGCAAAGTTCCGCCCAGGGACAGTGTACATCACGAATCCGACGTGGGGTAACTTGACTGTGAATCATTTTAAATGCAATCCATGCCTAAAACAAATTTCGCGCAGGAAACCACCCCAAAATCTTTGCTGCGAGTCATCTTAAAGTGGTCGAATACAACTACTGGGACGGAAAGACCCGTACAATCGCGTACGACACTCTGCTGGACAACCTCAATACCGCTCCCGTTGGTTCCATCTTTGTCCTCCATGCCTGCGCCCACAACCCAACTGGCCTTGACCCTACACACGACCAATGGAAGCAAATCGCAAGCATTATGAAAGAGCGACAACTCTTTCCCTTCTTTGATTGCGCGTACCAAGGGTTCGCATCTGGAGACTTGGACCGCGATGCGTGGGCAGTGCGCTACTTTGTCGAACAAGGGTTTGAATTGCTCGTTGCGCAGTCTTTTAGCAAGAACTTTGGACTTTACAGCGAGAGAACTGGTTGTTTGACCGGTGTGTTTGCCGACAAGGAGACGACTGTGAAAGCGCACTCGCAGTTTTGTGCTCTTGTGCGATGCAGCATTTCGAACGCTCCAGGCTTTGGCGCAAAGATCGTGGACATTGTCTTGAAGGATGCTGCGTTGACGAAGGAGTGGAAGGAGAACCTGAAGACAATGGCGAATCGAATCACGCTGATGCGTGAAAAGCTTTTTGAGCACTTGAAAAGGATGGAAACCCCTGGAATCTGGACGCACATTACTTCTCAAATCGGAATGTTTTCGTACACGGGGCTGACTCTTGCTCAGGTCGCTGCAATCAAATCCAAGTTTCACGTGTACATGACAGATGAAGGACGCGTTTCCATGGCTGGCCTGAACGAGTCAAACGTGAAGCAGTTTGCCGAGGCAGTTGATTGGGTTGTGCGCAATGCGTGATTTGTTTTTTGGAGTGTTCCTGCTTCCCGTGTTCCGTCTGGACTTGAGTCTTGTCGTTGAAACAAGCGATTTCAAATACATGCACACAAGTCGCGCATTTTTTTCGGTTTTTCATTCCGCACTGATCGTGTTCCGGCCCAAAAGACTCCATGACCCACTCACACACTCCTACTCTTCTGACCCGCTCTCCTCAACCGCAGATTCCGCCACGGCATAAAACTCGCCCTGCAAAAACTGGCACAACCACAACCCCAACCACAACCCAAACAGTCTGGGCCAACAGTTGCTGCGAGTTCATCTGACACACAGGTGACACCAGTGGGGTAAATTTCTAGGGGATTGCTTACCCAACTTTAGCCATGTAAATGGATTGCGGTCCCAGTGAGAAACATTCGTTATGAGGTGCCACATAATCGATCGATCATGCATCAAATACCAGAACATACCCTCCGCACTCTGCCACAGTTCATATGACTGTTTTCGGAGTTGGATGCCGACGCTTTGAAAGATGGGCGCTGAGATATCAGTGGCCGAGATGACTGCCGAGTAAGTTCAGCTGAAAGGGAACGGCTCATTTTCTGCTAAGTATGAGGGGGCACTCTCTCCATGTCTAGTCGTTCAGCGCTGTGCAATCCACATTTTGGTATTGTTTACTTGTTCCTTGTCTGACAAACCCACAGACAATTCACACGCCAACAAAAAATGACAAGACGCGCACTGTTAACAATGTGCTGGCTCATAACGAAGGCCGAATGGGCTGTCCTTGTTTTACACTTCACTTAATGTTTATTAGTGATGAATACTTATATTTGCTTAAGAATAGGTATCAGCGAGTTCATGATTGCAGTTTTTCAAGATTTACTGCGCCACCAAATGCGCCTCCAACAACCGACCCGCGCGTTTTCGTTTTGCCAAGTTCCTGTGCCGCACAAAAACAAGCGCTGCCACTGCAGCTGCAAACAACGCCGCAATCGAAACACCGACGATGAGTCCCGGACTCACACCCTTAGGCCCATTGACCGTTGCCACCGTGCTGCCGTTGCCCGATCCTGCGTTTTTCGGCTGCACTTGCGACATGGGCAGACCAAACAAGTTCATCTGAGGATCAAACTTAGAGGTAATTGCATCCAAACAAAAACTTCGTACACAAACCTCGAAAATATTCATTTGGCATGCAGTGGAGTTTGAGGCGACGCGTAGTTTCCAAGTGAATGTGGCCCCGACAATGTTGTCGAGCAAGCCGGGTTGTGCGGATGCGCTGAAGGAGCAAATGTCGTAGCGGAGAGCGATACCGCGGTCTGCGATGGATGTTTGCGTGCATCGGACGTAGTTTGAAGCATCAAACACGGTGTTTGATAATGTCAAGAATTTGACATTGTGGTGTGGAGTTGAAGAATTGACACCTTGTGACGAAAGGTCGCGAGAAGTGAATGAAACACTTAAGTAATTCAGCAATGCACAGGTGGTATTCAACTACAGAAGCACAGAAATACCCTCAAACTGATAACCAAGTGGACCATACAGTACCGCGTAGGACTCGATTGAGAATGGCGGGTCCCATCGCGCCTGGATCGCCTGATCCTTGCACCGCGGGTCAAGCACACTCTGCCACCGTGTCTTGCGGTCGAGAAACTCTGTCGCTGCATCATGTTTTACTTGTTCAACCGTACAACGAGAGGGTCCTGCGCAGGTGCCAGTCGTGTCTGTCGATGTCGCAGTCAGTTTGCTGATCTGGAGTAGTTCGGTGAGACGGGTCATTTTATTTGTGAATATTGATTGACACGCGTGGAGATGGTATTTGGGGTCCTTGTGAGGCTTAAGCAGCCGGAATTAATGCATTAAAACAGCCGCCCTAGTCTGCGACGCTTGCGCAGATTATACTGACGGATCGAGAAGATGGTCACCAGAAACAACACCACAGCACTCACGAGCACAAGCCCAACAATCCCACCAGCCGACACGGTCCCTTGTCCCTCCACACTCTCGGATACAACAGCCGGGGATTCCGGCAAAATCGGAGGTGGAGATGGCGGCTCGAATGCTTTCTCAGCCTGAATAATAATCTGGACGCCAGTAAGAAACGTTATTGCCAATAAGAAAGAAATAACGATTGCCAATTAGAACAGAGAAAGAAGATATACCTCCTGCACATTCATCTGACAGCTTGCATTCATTCCTGGGTTTGTGGGTGAGAGTCCCCACGTGAATCGGATGCCGTACACGGCCTCGGAATCGGCCGCAACGACACACGAGTCGATGCGCGTCATTTGCGCGTTTGCGTAGTTTCGCGAAGTGCATTGCGTGCGCGCAGTCGCGTCGCTCGGATGCGTCGAGAACGGGTTCAGCAGAACTTGGAAATACGCGTCGCCCTCTGTTTGTGTGTGGGGTGTGTGTGGGGGGGTAAGCATTGAACCTTGATGAAATCATACGGCTCACGGTTGAATGTCTGTCCCAATGACGCGTAGCCAATCAGAAACTTGTGAATCAAGTATCGCTCAGGCCACAGGATTTGAACCCTGTTGCTGCCCGTCAGTGAATATTCAGTCAGACCGATGTGGCATGTCTTACCACTGTCTGGAGCACGTTGGGTCTTTGCGAGTAGAAGTAAGTTGATTGGTCCATGTATGCAACTGGAAGTACGTCAGATACCTTCTTCTGATTGCCAGAACTTGTTGGATCCGACAATGCTACCACGTTGGATGCTTTCAGCGCCACACTGCAAATTTTGGCACACAGCACTGGTCACGTCGGTCGAGGATGCAGAGAGCAAGGCACCGTCCATCGCGTTTTCGGCCATCGGCGTATTCATATTATTTTCCAAATGTTTTTCTAAAGTTTGAACCAGGGGGGTCGTCCAAGCACAAGCAGGTACTTGCGCGTGTAAATCCAATTAACTTTATATCGCTTTGAATCGAGGTGAAAAAAAAACTGGTTAAATTGTCTCATGTTCACGGAAGCGGAGGCTTAAATGCTCTCCGCACTCGCCCTGGAATCTTCAGACCCACGCCGCTCGTCACTCACAAGCTTTTCATCCTTCGGCTGAAACCTTCCAAAAGCCCGGTACACTGCATAACAGACTCCAATTGTGCACAGCACGATGGCAACTACAATGGCTCCAATAATCTGCGTGTTCATTCCTGCGAACGGAGTGGCCAGGTCTTTTGCCTCTTCGGATCGACTTTCGGTCGAGGTATGATTCACAGAATTGATGACGATCTGTTGCATTTGTATGGTGAGTTCTTGTTGCAATAGATCAAGGTTGGTGCTTTCACCTCGTTCACGTTCATTTGGCATCCTCGAAATACAGATGCATTCACGGTCCTTAGATCTGTCAGATTCCATGTGAACCGAATAGCGTTGATTCCATCGACGGGAGTATCCATTCTGCAAGTATCCAGCCTTGCCAACATGCCCACATTCGAGATGTTCATGGCGGCGCAGTGTATCCGACCGGTGATGTCGATGGCATTCGCAGTATTCGGATTTAAAAGAACTTGCGCAAGCGATGCTGTCGCTGGTATTCGGAAGCAGTTGCGGGGTTGTCTTCAGTTGTCATTGCTGCGAAAACCCTGACTCACCGTTGCTTTTTGCTTCGAGAGTTCCGTACGCAATCAAGATTTCTTGTATTGATGAGTTTGATTTCCACTCGGACTGAATCCTGTTTTTTGTATAAGCGTGAGTGTGTCTGTGTGAGAGATGGAGGTTTGATAACGAACCATTGGTTGGAGCAACCGGGATCTATCCAAGCGAAGCAGATTCAGAACACCAAACAAAGCAACGACATCAAGTTGATCTTACCGAATATGCTCTGCCAGAAGGAGTTGTCATCGTATACGTTGCCACCAGCAGTGGATATCTGCACAGGCCGACAGACTCCGCCGCGACACTTGGGCCCGATGCTGTCGAAGGAGGACGCCGTCACGTTGGATCCCTCCACTAGGTTCACGCTTGTAAAGTTCATGTATGGAGAATCTGTCTTGTGTGCGTTGGGTTGGGTTGGTCTTCACTGTTGCTAATGACTTTCTGGCAAATTTCATTCTGAAACCAAGCAAGACATTGAAGGGACAACTTTCAGAACTTCATAACGACCTCCTCAATAACGTCTAGGGCCCGTCCTCGCAGCATTCAGATACATGCCGGACTACTTGGCCGATTAATCTGTCCATCCTGAACAACAGGTGATCCTCGTTGTTTATCCGTTGCCGTTTGCTCTACGCAAAGCGCGCGGGCGCATTCGAATGCTCTACTGACGAAACCCCAGCAAGGAACCCCTGTTGTGAGCGCAAATGGCTCCCTTGGTAGAAATGACTCAACAGAAATAAACTCGCTTGGCCACTACTTTTTGTTCAGCGGAATCAGCGAAGCACGCGGAAGGCAAAGAGTGTGTGCAGAATCCGGAGCTTGGACGAGACAGTGAAAATCAATGCGCATGATATTACAAAACATTTTCAACTCGGGCATCATTGTTCGCCATCCTCGCGTCCAACAAAGGACTCGTCATAAAATGAGTAGCATCGAAAGAGCTGAGGGCATGTGGATAATGTCGTACTTCTGTGCGGGCGTCAACCTCCTCAGCATCCTGTTCCTTCTCGTCTTTGCTGTCTGTATCGACTTGCCGCGTCGAGGAATTCCCGTTGCAATGAACACCGTTTTCAGCGTCTCGCAAACTCTGTTAGCAAGCCTCCATCTGTCGACCATGTTCTACCAAATCTTCAAAGGCCTCTTTCGTCAGTTGGAATGCCAGTCATATCGAATTGCGTCTGCGTTTTCGTACGGCGTTTCCGCAGTGCTCTACCTGTAAGCATCGAAGATCCTTTGCCATCAATCCACGCTGTAAACTATCTCAAACAAGCAAATTGAAAGGTTCTTTTCGTGGGCAAGGTCCTCTGACATTTTGAAAAACCAATACACCCCGCGAATGTACCGCATTTACCTGACACTGCTGTACTTCACACCCTTGACATGCATGCTGCCAACCATGGTCAAGTTCTGTACGCTACCTTTGCCCGTGGTTGAATCTGAAATGTATTTCAACATTTCGCAAATCGTTTCCGGCACATTCCTCACAGCAATGGACGCGTTCTTTGCGATTGCGTTTTATTCCTACTTGAACAAATATACAAACTCTGTGGACGAAAATGCGATTTACGGCAACAGCAACGGCCAAAAACTGAAAACGATAGCTCTATACGGCTTAATTTCGTCATGGTTATGTTTCGTTACTTTGCTTGCCTTCGCTAGCGTGATGACTGCGTTTTTCATGGATCCAAATCTGGAATCTCCCACTTTATGGATGGTGTATCAGCTGGGTCAAATGGTTGCCGATGTTGGTTCCACTGCGGCCGTGTTTTCTCCCGTTGTTATGAAAGTGCGGCTTCATCAAATCGGGATTCAGAATCTCCAGAATAGCACGTGTGGAAGTAAAAATGCTGCCGTTCAAGTCGCGGATGGAGAAACTGTTGGAACGGTGCGAAAGACGTTTATGTCGACCAAACGACTGCACACGAATCCGTCGTGGTTGGATCATGACTGAGGCCTCTTCTTTTTTTTTTTTAATTTTTTTGAAGAAACCAAACCAAAGTGGACTTTTGAAAGATCGAGGGTGGCAACAACTGCGCATTGAATATTTTATGCTCTTCTCTTACGCCGCTGCATTCGCGCACAATTTTTGCACAATTTTTCATATAACACATCAGATGTATATTCATAAATGGTTATAAAGCTGCAGAAAAAATACAGCCGCGAAATGGAGGAGTAACTAGGCTGAATTCTTAGCGTTTAAGTCGTGATTGACGCGAAGCTCAACAATGGTCCTTCATTGTCAACAAAAAGGCGGATCGAATCCGATAATCCGATGAGTGACATGGACAGCGAACGATTCACCGGACTCTGGATACTTTCTTACGCGTGCGCGTGCTTCCTTGGCGCCACAGTCGTGTTTCTCCTTGTCTTTACCATCTGCGTGGACCTGCCACGGCGACAGATCCCAGTCACGTGGAAAACAACCTTCAGCACGTCTTACTCGCTGTTGCTGAGTCTTCACCTGTCGGCTCTCTTCTATTACGTTTGCAAAGCGCGTTTCTTTCATTCGCGAAGCCACGTTTATCGGATTGCTTACGCGTTTTGGTACGGCGTTTGCGAAGTGATGTATCTGTGGGTACCTTTAATGAGGCGAATACGCCCGCTGAGTAATAGTTGCTGAAATGCCCGTTTTCAAAGTTTTTTTTCCTGGGCAAGATCCTCAGACATTCTCAAAACGCAGTCCAGTCCTCGCATGCATCGAATATTCCTCACACTGCTGTACACGACGCCATTCACGTGCATGCTGCCCACCATCGTTCAGCTGTGCACGCTGCCGCTGACAATTGCAGAGTCTGAAAAGTACTACAACATTGTCAACTTTGTCTCTGGTGGAGTTGTGACAACTTTGGACGCGTTCTTTACCGTTGCATTCTATTCGTACTTGATCAAGTACGCCAGTTCAACAGCAGCAAACTTGCCATGCAGTGAAAGCAGCAATAACAACGGTGCACGACTTCAAATCATTGCGCGATACGGTCTCATTTCTTCATGTTTCTGTTTTATTGCGCTCGGCGGCTTTGTCACTCTCATGACCGCCTTCTTTCTGGATCCGAGCCTCACGAACGCAAGCGCGTGGGCGGTGTATAGTTATGCGCAAATGGTGGTGGACTTTAGTTCAGTCGGTGTAGTGTCGACGCCCATCATTATGAAGGTGAGGCTTCACCAAGTCGCGATGAGTGCGTCCAATCTACATAAGGCGGCTGGACATGGAAGCAAGAAGTATATCTCTGCTTCGGGAATGGATAGTGAAAGTGCTGGGGCAGCGCAGAAGATGCATTCATCTTTGCGGGCACACTCAAATGTGCCGATTTAGATCCGGCGGAGTTTCAGTCGGTTGCTTTTTGACAAATCGCTAGGTCTCTTTGGCAACATAATATTGTGAGGGTCCTTCGGGCACACGGCTGGGTGCTAGGACAGGAATGGGAGGTCAGGAGGAACCGAGGGTATTTGGAGGATAGAAATTATTATTTATTAAGACGTTGTTCATTTGGAGTTCTCGTGGCTGGAATCGCCTCTCAACACTTCCCCTCGAGTCTGTCACGGTGAACGAGACTGAGCGTACACTTGGTTTGTTCGCGTTGCGCGCGGGGAATGCTTCCCCTGAAGTGTAGCGTAGTGGTAGTGAAGAGTGTAGGTGTCATAATAAAAGTGATTTGTTGGTGTCGTACGCTGAAAAACCCTTTTGGGAAAAAATGTGGTGCGTGACATAAAAAAAAAAAATTGGAAGTGTCATTGTTGGATCCGTTGCCGAAAAACCCCGTGGGAAAAAGTGGGCAGGACATCAGGCGGGAACGTCGCGGCTGTGCGAGGTAAGGAACTCGGTGAGGGGCAGGAGGCCGATTAAGCGACAGAGTTTTCTGAAGCTGAACTTTTCGAGTGGTTTCGTGAGCAGGTCAGCTCGTTGTTCCTTTGTTCCAATGTAGTGGATGGCGATCGTGCCGAGCTGGACCAGTTCTCGAATGAAGTGGTAGCGGAGGGCAATGTGTTTCGATCGGTGAGTGTATATGTCGCTCGTGCATTGTGCGATTGTTCCTAAGTTGTCTTCAAAGATAGAGATAGGGAGCGCAAGCGGGAGATGGATAGCAGCATGGAGGTTTGTAAAGGTGAGGATTTCGCGTCCAAGTTCACTGATGGCCATGTATTCTGCTTCGGTGGACGAGAGTGCGACAGTAGTAGTCTTGGTGGATTTCCAGCTGATGGCGCCATCAGCAAGGATAACGGTGAGGCCAAGCTGGGAACGGCCGTCTGCGAGGTGAACGTGGAATGCGGCATCAGCATATCCGACGATTTGGGTGTTTCCTCTGTTGGAGTAGGAGATCCCCGCGTCGATCGTGCCAGCGAGGTATTGAAAAACTTGCATGAGTTCGTTCCAGTGTCGTTTTGACGGTTTCTGATTATGTGTTGATAGGTAGCTGACGGCAGTGCTGATGTCGGGTCTGCAGGAAACTGCGGCGTAGTTGAGGCATCCAACAGCAGCAAGGTATTCTTTTGCATCAGCGGTTTCTTCATCATCTGTGGTGGGAATGGTTTTGGAGTTAGGTTGAAGAGGTACGTTTCTTCTTTTCCTGCCATTGGGGTCCCAGTGTTTACGGAAGCGCTGCAGAATTTCCTTGATGTAGTTCGATTGGTGAATAAAGAATCCGGACGGATTCCTCACTATCTGAAGACCGACGAATTGCGAGAGTTCTCCCAAGTCACGAAGCTTGAATTCGGTCTGAAGCGTAGCAACGGCTTTGTCGCAGGCTTTGGCAGATCCGAACATGGCTAGGTCATCAACGTAGAAGCTCAGGATGAGCCTGTCGTTGTCTTCAGTAATGTAGAAGACACATGGGTCGGCTCGGGACTGTATGAATCCCTTGGATTTCAGGAACGAGGTAAGACAGGTAAAACCAGACACGACCAGCTTGTTTTAATCCTGTAAAGCGCTTTCTTCAGCAGCCAAACCTTTGTCGGGTCTTTGTTGTAGCCTGCTGGAGGTTTCATGTAGATTGGTGTGTCAAGTTCACCATACAAGAATGCAGAGGATATGTCAGCGGAGCGTGTTTGCCAGTTGTGGAGAGCAGCGAGTGCGAGGAGCCAACGGAATGTGGCAATTCTCATAACGGGACTGTACGTTTCTGTGTAATCGTAGCCGTGGCGTTGCATGAAGCCTCGGACGGTGAGTCTTGCTCTGAATCGTTCAATCGTACCATCCTGATTTTGTTTACACTTGTAAACCCATTTTGGATCCAGCAAGAATAGGCCGGCGGCATGGTCAACTTCAACAAAGGTGTTGTTTGCTTTCAGCTGCGTAAGTTCGTATGCTTCAGCGTCCAGCCATTGTGAGGCGTGAGGGCTTGCTAGGGCTTCCTTTCGGCTTAAAGGTGAAGCGACAGTTGCTGGGGATGGAAGCGCCTCAATTTGAGAAGTGCTGGAGTCATCCGGCGGAGCAGGTGCAGCAAGGAGTGAAGAAGTGTGAAATGTGGTGGCGCAAGGTTTGATGGAGTCGTTGTGTGTTGGCACAAAGGTGTAAAGGACCTTGGGTGGACCGTGGGAGGTTTTGGTCTGTAATGGTTGAAGTGCATGTTAAACAATTTGCATTTGCATTTCAGGTATATCATGAGGGTTGGGTGTGGGTGTCGACGGTAGGACATGATATGTGGGAGGTTGGGGCGAGTGCAGCGGTGCTCGAGGTGACATTCTTTGACGTCTCAAAGAGTATTGTCTGCTATGTGGACGGGGACGCACTATAGTGGAAGGGGTTTGGGAGGAAGAGGAGCAGAAAAGGTTGATCAGACCTTTTTCCGTGAAGGTTCCCCTGGCTGCTGGGTGGCTTTGGGTATGCTGTAGTGCGGTAGTGGCCTGGAGCCGTAGTTTCGCAGAGCATCCAATGTGCTGTCTGAGAGTGGGTGTTCATTGATGAGGACTCTCCTCAGGACAGCATTGAAGACTTTATTGTCGATGGTAGTGGTACGCGAGTTGTCTACATTGTCAGTAAGGATTTCTGAAAGTGCATGCGAGGCTTTGTTGAAATTTGTGATTCCAGGAAATGCAGTTTCATCGAAGGAGCAGTCACGAAAGTTGCGGATAAGCACTTTTCCAGATGCTTTGTCGACAAGTTTGACCAATGCAGGAGACTGACAGCCGACGTAGGTGGCTTCTCGAGCACGTGGTTCCAGTTTGGATTTGATGTCGGTGGGGTGGAGTTGGTACCAGGTTTGACATCCAAAGGCGCGGAGGTGATCCACGCGTGGGGCAATGTGGGTTAGTGCCTCAGAAGGAGATGGAATGTGACGATGGAGTACTGGGAGGAGGTTCTTGAGGACAACAGCATGTTCGAAAGCGAGGCCCCAGCGGTTTGGAGGTGAGTGGGATTGGATACACAAGGCTCGAGTCATGTTGACCAGTGTTTGAATAGGTCGCTCGGCTCCACCATCTTGACTGGGTGTTTTTCGTGCTGTTTGCTGCAAGTCGATTCCTTTTGTGTAGCAGTATTCCTGGAAAGCGCGTGACGTTCCAAGTTCCCCTGGATCCAGACGAACAACTTTGACTTTGGTGTCATGGTAGGTACCAATTCGTTCAATTATGCGCATGGCATGGACGAGAAGTTCATCTTTGTGTTCACAGAAGGCAGTCCAACAGAAGGTGGAGCCTTGGTCAGCAACAAGAGCGATGAACGGGTATTTTCCTTCATGGGACGGTGTGATTTGAAGACAGTCGATGAAAATCATGTGTCCAGGTATCTGATTTGGTGTCGGTGTACCTTTCAGCGGCTTCAAATTTCGAGTAGACTGTAGACAGATCGTACACGGAGGAAATTTGGGTGGGAGACGAAATGGGACAAAGTCGGTAGTTGTGTTGTGGGTCTGCATGTAGCGCAGTCGTTCTGGCGAAGGGTGACCAAAACGCAGGTGAAGCAGTTTGTATTGCAGTAGTTCATCTGCACGGCGGGTGGCGTAGCGCTCAAGCTGAATTTTTGACAGGTCACCAATCTTGCGGTCACGAATGTTGACAGAAGCAAGTGCAAAGGTGCTGGCGGGGAAGTGCAGTGGGGAGTCGCTGTAGATGGGCAAAACATGGAGACCATAGCGTTTCTCTGTTCTCAGGAGGAGAACATGGTCATCGAACGGGTCACTAGAAGCCGTTTTGTAGAGCCACCCAGGTTTATTTCTGTGAGTACACAGTTTACAGTTTTGAGGTTTTGTGCCGTCAATAATGTATTTGTAAAATAACACAAGGTTAAGCTACATACAATAAAGACACGAAGTGGTAACCGTTAGCTTCAAGACAGTTCGTCGAGAGGAGGTTCACTATTGCAGTTGGGCAATATTTCGCATTTTTAGCAATAAGGAAGATTTTCTTCGTCAACGGGATTGCTATGTCGCCAATGCCGTGGCAGGTCAGTGGTTGGGATTCACCGTCGGTAGTTTGGATGGTCGACGTAGTTGTGGTGAACGACGTGAAGTATTCCATTGTTTTCATGATCGGGTGAGTTGAACCACTGTCAATGATGAAGGGAAAGCGCTTATGGAAGAAATGTGGGTACAGGTATGGGGGTTTCCATGGTGGTCTCGGCACTGGTGTGGCAAGGAAGGAGAGCGCCCAGGCAGGTAAGGACTGTGTCTCTACTCCTGGGCGAACTCGAAACCCGGGAACGTAACGAGGTTGTCTGTACTGGTGCCAGAGGAGTTGGATGGACCAGGAGTACTGGCAGTTGTTGGGGTGAGCAATTGGGTTAGCATTGAGAAGAAGGTGCTAGCTTTGCTGGGGTCAGAGCGGAGGTGCTCAGTGAGGTGAGCGATTTCGTCACTGGTTGGAGTTCCAGAGGCTGTGTTCGGCTTCCTTTGAGGTTGCTGAGTTCCTTTCTGTTTCTCCAGGTCGTGGGCTCGTTTGAAGGCGGCAAAGCGTGGATCCTTCTGACATTGCCAGGTCCAGTGGTCTCCCTTTTTGTTGCAGGTGGTACAGTTGTAGTCTGGCTTTGGTTGGTGTCGAGCGGGCTGCAGTGGATTGTAACGGTAAGATTTCACAGTAGCTGTGTGAGTTTTCTTTGGTGACACACGTTTGTTCATTGCTAGGTTTGTTAGGTGTGGGATGGCATGAGATGGGACAAAGTTAATCTCATAGGCTATGGTTTCCAACAGCGTCTGGAGTTTGTCAAGTGTGTCATGCTCTTCATCAGCCTTGATGCGACCTTTTTGGTTGGCAAAGTCCACGTGGAGGGAGTCAATGAGCTTATCCTTGTGGTTGGCAAAGGTGATGCACTCGGCAAAGGCAGGGACGGTAGGGTTTGCGATGATGTTTTCCAGGATCATGTGGAACTTATGGAACAAGGCAGGGACGTCCTCATGAGCCTCATGCGTCAAATTGTCCCATTGCTTCTTCAGTGCCTTGACATGGTGGTCAGAGACTGTGCTGCAACGGTTCAGAACCTTATGGAGCTCGGTGTGGATACAGCAGGAGTTCTTGTTGATAATGGTTTTGAAGGTAGTGTGCACACTAGTGAGTAACAAAAGTACCGCATGCTTATTCTCTTCAAGGTTGCCAGGGAACAGCTTGAACTCAGAGTTGTCGACGACGTTGACCAATGGGAAGATACCCTGGGGGGTGTGGGCATGGTTTGCATGGAGGGGGTCGTCAAGGTTGTTGACCTGAGCAGCAGTAAGGGGGTTGTTGCGACCATTCGCATTGGCGTTTGCCATGTGCACGCCTTGGCGGATGTAGGCGTACTCAGTGCAGTGAAGGAGTTTGTTTTTGGACAGAAGCCCGTTGAAGCTTGCTAACCACTCGTTTTTGTTGAGGGGGCCAGTGAGGCTCCTGTATTAGGTGTATCAGCAGGTGTAGGCTCGAGTGTTATGAATAGCATACTTAATGCTGGATTCACGAGCGTTGTACATAGTCACTGGAAGTTGCTGATAGTTTCTGTTGGTTTGGAAGAACGGTGGAGTTCAAAGACATGGGAAGTGAGTCTTTATATACGCGTTTTTATTCAAAATTCACGTGCATGTGTATTTTGAGGCGTAGAAATCGAAACGTAAGGAGGCGTTTTTCGAACGTCTATTTCGGGTGTTTGGGGATTCTGTGTGTTGGAATTTTTAAGTTTCAAAACTAAACTTTCCATTGAACAGAGGAGTTGTGATGCCCCCCTTTTTAGGATCCAATGTTATGGAAGGGTATTGGACAGTCAATGTTGGGTGGAGTGCGGATGAGTTGCCGGAGCTGGTGGAGCTGTCAGAGCAACTCCTGTCTCCACAGGAAGTTGGAAGGCAAGGTTTGGTGGATGGGTACAGTTGCTCATGTGGAGCTGAGTACCATTTTGTTGGTTGGAGTTGGGACGGGAAGTTCGAGTATTCGAAATTGGTGTGTTTTTCGACGAACGGAATTTTCAACAATGTGGAATTTTCGAAAGTCATTTCGGGAGTCATTCCGCAAATGAAGTTGAAGGGCTCTGATGGACCAACAGTGGGGGGTAGCAGTGATACTGCTATTGTTGACAGTTGTAGTGGTACTGTTTCTGAGTCCAAGAGCAAGGAAGGGATTGCGTAGCTGTTTGGTGTGCTAGTGATGCAATAAAGTGATGTCAGTTAGTTTGCTACAAGTTGACTTGTGCGCAGCATTGAATGACACTTAGCCGGTTATGTTGTTGCATCCATGGAGAATCTTCAGACTCTTAATCTATTGTGAGGGTCCTTCGGGCACACGGCTGGGTGCTAGGACAGGAATGGGAGGTCAGGAGGAACCGAGGGTATTTGGAGGATAGAAATTATTATTTATTAAGACGTTGTTCATTTGGAGTTCTCGTGGCTGGAATCGCCTCTCAACACATAATACAGTATTTACCTCACAAAGAATTTCATTCATCTTTACTGTTCGTTCCGATTACACAGCCCTTGGTAAAGAAGTACCTGCACATACAAGACAGACGAAAGAGTTTATTGCGCCATTGGAGGTGACTATTTACTTTCAAGCAGTCTGCGAAGTGAGCCAAGGCGCTGTGCGGGTTTTTTAAACGCGGTGAAACGGGGGGTAACTGGGAGAGATCAAGACCCAACCCCATGTGCCTTACCTTGGAAAAAATCACGCGCAAAACAGCGATAAGGATATCAAAATGCCAAAATCCACAAGATGACGTATTATTATCACCCTACACACACCGAGGGCTCTCCCTAACAGTTCACAAATCACTTCTTGGCTTCGGCTTCACTCTTTTTGTCTGCGCCATTGCCATCGGCTCCGACGACAGGCACAGACCCGGCTTCCACCAAAGCGCCACCATCCTCTTTCTTCTCTTCCTCTCGGTTTGTAATCTTGTTCTGAATCAGATTATGCAGCGCAATCACGGCGCGCACAAGACTGCTCAAATACACCACAAGCAGCTCATCATTCGTGCTCACGGCAAAACCCGCAACCGTCTCCTTCTTTTCCAAATTCGGCAACAAATTAAACATGTCTTGCAGGTTGTAGAGAATAGCGTGGTTCACGGGGAGCGTGCCGGCGGCAACTTTCCCAAGGTATGCGTGAATGTCTGCAAGCCGGTTGTGCAGCCCTTTGAGGGAGTCAAGTTGATCCGTGATTTGAGTGCTGAGTGTGCCGACAATGTTGTCTTTGATGTCGCGGAGAAGGTGCTCGACACCGATTTCTTCGGATTCTTCGGCTTCGATTGCGGAGGGGAGATGGGTGAATGTATTTGTTGTTGCGGTTCCGTCCTGTGTGGTTATTTGAGTCAGCAAAAAAAAAAAAAAAAAAAAAAAAAAACTGAGCAAACAGGAAAAAGGGAGAGAAACTGAGGTGAAACAAGCCAAAAAAAACTCACGTCATGCACTTCCTCAATTGCAAAGTATGCGTCGGTTGGAATCCCAATATCGCGTGGACGCACGTCAATAATGACCAATGCAGGGTTGGGAATGTATCGCTTAAACAATTGATTGATTTCGAGATCAGATGGACGAAGTTTGGGGCCGGTATGGTACCATCCGACCATCTTTTCCTTGGCTGTGTGCCGGCGAAAGAATTAACGCGCGTCACGGAGAGGGTCAAAAAAAACACCGGATAAAGGAACTGTGAAAAGAAAAAGGGTTCGATACGCACCATTCACTTTCTTGCACATGTCGTACATTGCTTCGTGATAGTTGTGGTCGAGGAACCAGACAGAGCTGTCTTTTTCGTCCTCTTCGAAGGGAACTGAAAACGTAGAGCGCAGCATGGAAGAATCACACAGTCAGCATTCCGCGCACGCATCCAAGTGCGTCCAAAGAATTAATTCGCTCTCACGCGCATACGAGTTGGCAACGTTGACCGTGTCGCCATTGACTTGGCCCAGCAGGACTCCGACAACACGCTTGTTTGTGTTGCGTGCGACTCGGAAGAAGTGGTCCACGACGCTGAGAAGAACGAGCGGATGAACGACGACTTTTGTTGGGAGGACTTCCACCATTTTATTTATGGTTTTATCAGCGATAAAGTCGGGTTAATATTTAGCGACTGGGATTTCGAACCGTTTTCCGTCTTTCTTTCTTTTTTCTTACCGTCAAATCCCTCTCTGTTTCCCTTTTCACGAGCTGTTGTTGCTCACCTCCTTCCTACCTGCCCTTCGCCACCACCTATAGTTTTATTCGTGTGTTCTCTTTATAAATAAAGCAAGACGAGGGGTATTAGTGCTTCAGGTGGTTCCTGCAGTTCTCTCACCTTTCGCCCGTTTGAAACCAATCTCGAAGAAGACGCGATTTTATTAATTGGATTTACTTTTTAGCACGTAAATATTTTCCACTTGAAAATGTTTTGAACAACTTCCAGAAAAGAGTCGCGCGGTTGAATGGACACGTTTATTGAGGCTCCTGAAAAGGGAACACGGCTATTCAGGCGCGGAATGAGCACGTTTGAAGGTTGTGTTAGTGTGCTGTATGTAGTGTGATGATGCACTCGGGCACATGCGATATAAAAGACGCAGCGGTGCTTAATCGCCAACACTTTTGATTTGGTTGCGGCAAATTTCCGCTTTATCCACTCTCAGTTTTGATCGTAAAGAACGCGTCATGGTAAATAAAACAAATGAAACAAATCCAAAACAAAACATTGCTTGGACTGCTTGGCGTCCTCGCAATCACTGGTCATGTCATCATAGCAGCACTTAAGCAGGATGATTTTCGATCATATCGGCTGAACCTGCACCAGCAAGTTCACCGCTATTTTCAGGGAGAGATCGAACCCCTCTCCAACCCTGTATCAACCCTGGGTTTGGATTCAGACTCAGCAAATGTTAGTTTGCGCTTGTATTTTTTGCCTGGACTCATCTTTCAACCGCAGATCGAAACCGTCGAAGCCATGTTTGCTGTCGCGCCACCTGGGTGCCCCATCGGAAATGCCAGCGAGCTAAAACAATTTGACATGCCAAAATCTGGCTTCAGTCATTGTATGGATGTACGCAATTGCTCTGTGACGCAGTACGGCAGCGAATCTGAATTACGCGGTCGCGTTTTATGGCATTCTCTGCCAGATTTCAACTATAAAAATGACCAACATTATCCCGGTGGATTCGCCGTCTTCCGCAATGCATTTATATCCACAACTTCTGGGTCCATCTTCAACTGCCATATTAGCTGGTATCCAGGCGGCTGCCAAGCAAACCAACATGTGAAAGTGTTCAACATTTCAAAAGGGTCGAAAACCTACATCGAAGGAGAAGTCATTGTCTTGATGCAGTTTGGAGGTCTCGCGTATTATCATTCGATTGTAGAGGACTTTCTACGACTGGTCATGGTTCTTCCTTACGCGCTTAAGCACGACCATGTGAAGGTCGCTATTCTGGCAAACAACAATGAAATTCCTAAAATGATGGAGCTCCTTCTGTCCATATGCGGAATCCATTCAAGCCGTGTAATTGCTGTTTGGAAAGAGCAGTTTCTATTCGCGGAGAAGGTCATCGTCCCGGCCGCAACCTCTTGCGGCAAAATGCGCGGCGCTGCTGGTCTGTTGTTTCGGAGTATTATGATGTCACACAGGAATGAAGCAAAGGGTGATGACGTGCAAGGTCACCGAATTATAGTGCAGAGAAGGAAACCAAACGACGACAGAAAGAGGAACATTATCAATCACGCCGAGCTTGTGGATGCCGTGAGGAATGCATACCCTACTTCCATGGTCTCATCGTTTTTTGGAAATGAAAGCGCTGAGGCGACTTTGGAACTACATGCCAAAGCAAACTTGATTATCGCACCGCACGGCGCAGGTCTTTCGCATCTTCTTTTTTCACCGCCAGATACGGCGGTTGTAGAGATACAACCTGTGAAACCCGAAAACTACGTAAACGGGTGTCACCGAGTTTCAGCAGAGGCGCTTGGACTTCGGTACAAACAGGTGATGGCAGAGCAGACTTCGAAAGGGATGCTTGTGAATGTATCGCTGGTTGTAAGCGCATGCGGCAATTTGTATCCTCAAGTTGGAAAACGTTGAAATCAGGATGGTCAAAAAGGGGGCCTGTCTCCCACGCGGGATCCTGGCAATAAAAGCAACGTTCTCACTATAAATAAAGCAGATGAATGCGTTGTTCATTGCCCATCAATGTGCTGACTGCGCCAAAAGCTTCCAAAAAAAATTAAGTTTTTCCAGTGAATGGGCGTCAATGGGACTCGCAAATTTTCAATAGGCACCAATGGTCTCCTTCAATCCCAAACCTTTCAAAACGCAAATAGCGCTTCCGCTTTTCTATCTTTTCAGTCACATCAAAAAACCACATGAGCATTCATAAACACAACGAAGGTACTTCCGTTTCTGCAGCGTCTTAGTCTTTCTGACGCTCATCGATCCATACATCACACAGCATTCGCTGTCCAGCCTCCACAAGACCGTCTTGACAGCTATGAAATCTACAGCCCTACGCACTACTCTAAATCGGACCTTAATCTCGTCAATGGAGAGTATCTGGATGATGGAAGCGAAGATGGCGACGAACGAACCATCATGATGGGCGAGATCTTGGACATTGTGGATGCGGTTGTTTCGGACACGGATGATCCAACGCAACCAGTGATCACTTTTAGAGTGCTGGTTCTCGGCGGGTTGTTTGGACTCGTGCTGGCTGTCTGCAACACTGTGTTTTCATTCAAAACAAACTTCTTTGTAAGAGGCGCTGTTTTCCCTGTTGCTCCCACTTCGAAATCTGACTTGTAATCTTTCTTTCCCCAATTCGGAATCGGCACTCACAGGGCATCAGTCCGTACTTTGTCCTCCTCCTCTCCTATCCCCTCGGCAATTTCATGTACTGGTCCCTGTCACCACGGATCTACACCCTACCATACTTTAAAACACAATTCACTCTGAATCCGGGTCCCTTCAATTTCAAAGAGAACGCAATAATCTACGTCATCGTTCGAACTGCCGCTGCGCCGGCGTACGCTCTATACAACATTGTGTCGCAAAAGTATTACCTCAATCAATCTTTGAATATTGGCTGGTGCATTGCGTTCGCGGTCGTCACTCAGCTGTCTGGATACGGTGTCGCTGGGTTGTGCAGAAAAGTGCTTGTTCGGCCGGCGGCCATGTTGTGGCCGGGAACTCTGACTGTGATTGCCACGCTTCGGGCATTGCATGAACATCACTCCGCTGGATCCAAAGACAACGAGAACAAAGACGATGACACTGCGTCACGCGCTACCAGTGACGCGCCTTCGGCAGAGAAAGGCAAATGGATGAGCAAACGAGTGTTCTTACTGATTTGCATGTCGGGAATGTTTGCGTACCAGTTCTTGCCTGGATTTGTGGCGCCCATGCTGTCGGCAGTGTCGGTGCTGTGCTACACTGGAACATTCAATCAGCGGCTGCACATGCTAGGCTCGGCGCGTCAGGGCTTCGGCATCTTGAGCTTGTCGTTTGACTGGAGCATTATTGGACAGCTGGGACCCATCCGCAGTCCTCTGTGGGCTATGCTCAACCAGTATGCTGGATGTAAGTTTTTTCTATTGTTTTGTCGGGTTCTGGATTCACGACTCTCACACAAAATTTCAAAGTGTTGTTCTTCGTCTGGATTGTCGCACCACTTCTCTGGGTCAACAACGCGTTCGGCGCCGATCAAATTCTAGGATCAGACTCGCACGATGGGTTGGCAGGACGTGGGCGTTTCACACTTGCACAGGCCGTGAATTCCCCGGCCCTTTTCAATTCCGCTGGAAGGGAGATATCCGCGCTGCAGCTCGTGTACAAGGCAAACCATTCGCTAGTCTTGAATCAAACGGCGTACGAAATCAATCAACCCATTCGCATCACCACTCTGTATGCTGTGCAGTATTTTGGCATCTTTGTCGCCTTTACGAGTGAGTTTTTTGTAGCGCTCTATCAGGCATTCTTTTACTAATTTCACTTTACAACTTTAGGCACCTTTATGCACGCGTTTCTATGGTACCGAAAAGATGTTGCGCAACGGTTCAAATTTGCCGTGCAAGACTTGGACACAAAAGATATTCACGCACAGATGATGGTACTTTACAGAGCCAGCATTCACTAAAAAACTGATTCTGACTGATTCGATTTCTCATTCATACAGGACCGGTACCTGGACGTTCCCGACAGTTGGTACGGTATTCTGCTTTGCATCTCGACGATCGGCGCTCTTACAGTATGCACCTGGGGCGGCTTCGACCTGGAATGGTGGGGTGTGCTTCTTTCGATCGCTGTCTCAATCGCGTGTATCTTGCCTCTGGGAATCGTTGAAGCAATCTCGGGCCAACGCGTAGCAACGAATGTTGAAGCCGAGCTGCTGTATGGTTTCATTGCTCCTGGCCAGCTGACACATCTCATGACGTTCAAAACGCTCACATACATGGGCGTGAATGAAGCCTTGGCATTTTTGGAGGATTTGAAGTTGAGTCATTTCGTCAAGATTCCTCCGCGAACCATGTTTTGGGCGCAGATTATTTCGACAATCTTGTGTGCGGTCGTGAATGTGGTTGTTGGGTGTTTCATCAGTGAGCGCTTGAATATTGGGTCGACCACTGTGATGCCGACGGAGGGCTGGACCGCGTACAATTACCAAATCTTCTTGTCTGCTGGCACTATCTGTAAGACATTTGTTTCTTTTTTTCCTTTGATTGATACGAACCTGACACTTCTCAATTAAAGGGGGCGCTATTGGCAGCACCAATTTCTTTGGACCGTCTTCCCCATACTTTCCGTGTCTGGCTGGATTCGCAGTGGGGCTAGTAGCGCCGATTATTCCGTACACATTACACGCCCTGTTTCCAAACAGTTTATGGCACTTGGTCAACATCCCCATCATTGCCATGTTCCACAGCCAAATCGGTGCATTGCGTTCAGACCTTGTAACACCGCTCTTGGTCGCATTTACTGTGAACTTTGTGGTTAAGCGCGTCAATTTCGAGTGGTGGAAAAGATACGCGTTTGTCATGAGCAGTGGGTTCGATGTCGGCGCCGCATGTGCGCTGCTTGTAATGTTGGCAATGGTGACGATGTTTCCCCGAATCAAGATGCCGTACCATGCATTGAACAGATTCGACATTGAGGGATGTCTGCCAAAGGAAGTGCTAGCCTGTCGTGAGTACGGCAAGTGCTGAGTGAACGTCTGTCAAACTTGAAATAAAGTTAAAATTTTTGTAAGCGAGTCAATGTGCATCTGGATGCAGCTCTCTTTTGAAGCCATCATAACATTGATGATCACCAACCTACTTTGATCGAAACCAGCGTGCCGATCATTGCGGATATATTGGCGCTGTGGCTAGTACAATGATTACCTCACACAAGTAAGATTTACAATTTCAAAAGATGGCTTCTCCTTCACCCGTCTTCGCCAACATACGCGTCGGGCTCATTGCAGTTTCCGCAGTTCAGATATTCTGGCTTGCATACCACGCGTTCGTTGTGGACAACAGGAATCGAGGCGGAGACTTTCGCGCTAGATTCCAAAGAGCTGCTTCAACCTTCAACATTCTGCTCCTTCTCATCATTCTCGCGAACATTGGTTCGTACGCAGGAACACTCATTCAGGGGCAGGCAACAACTGTGAGAACATATCTGCTCGGACTTCTTGTTGTGACGCTATCTTCATCTTGCGTCAACCACGGCTACATTTGCTATACTTGGAACCGAGGAAGTTCGCTCGTTGAAATCACATCTCCTCGAACATTTCCGTACGCACGCGCCTTTATCAAATACGTGCCGTTCACATTCTACACAACACCCATCCCAACATTGGTCCAACTAGCCATCCCAACATTCAACAGCACTCAGATTTCTCGCGGATTGCACATTGCATGCGCGTCTGCAGTCCTTGTCTTTGATGTGTACATTATTGTCATGTACAGCAGGTACCTAGCACTTTTGAACGAGTTCCATCCGAACCAGCGTGATGCGCATTTGGACGTCATCTCTCGTTACGGCATTGCAGCCTCCGTTGCCGCAATCTTGTCTCTAGCTTCCTTTACAATTCGCATAGTGTACGGAGAACAGCTGCCCGGTCAAATCGCGTGGGCGGCAACGCAAGTGCTTGGCTTCGTGATGCATACAGCGCTGCTACTGATGAAGGTAGCCTTGGCCAGGCATAAGGCCAGAGAAGAGACGGAGAAGCTGAGGACTGTTGAGTCGGCAAAAGGGAAAACGCTGTTGACGCATTCCCATGGCTCCTCTCGACCCATGCAGCAGTAACTCGGTTCCAATGGGATATCAGAGAGGCGGGGACTGAACAGTGCTGGCATCTGTGTCAGCTGTGCACATGAGCCTGGACACAAAGACTTCTCTTTTCCGCTTTCACGATTTTAAGTTTTAAACAACTTGAAATGAACTCGTTGAGCACCGTCGGTCTCCGCTCGCTTAAGCTGTCCTTGTCTCGCGGCGTTTCCACAAGAGCCTCCGCTGCCTCCATCGCCGGCCTCGAGAGCCGCTGGGGGAAGCTGCCTGAGGCCGAGCAGGGCGCAATCGCCGACCGACTGGCCGTTGCAGAGAAGGGCGACTGGAAGAACATGTCCCTCGAGGAGAAGCGTGCTTGTGAGTGCTGATGAGAGAGACGGGACTCGTTGGATCTGCGTCTTTTCTGTCAGGATGTTGCTCACCGTGACTCATACAGCGTACTACATCGCGTACGGCGAACACGGTGCCAGAAACCCAAAAGACCCCAACTTGACCAAGTCGGTTATGGCCTACTCGTCCGTCTTTGTCCTGGTTGCATACGGAATGTACGCTTGGTGGCAAACTCGTGCGTACACAAGACTTTTCGAACTCTTGGCCAAGATCATGATCTCAACAATGAACCCCCACATACACACCAACAGAGAAGCCTGTCGTTCGTACCATGACCCCTGAATGGAAGGCTGCCGAAGACGCACGTGCCATCGAACTGCAGCAGAACCCCTTCCAGGGAGCATACGCCGACGAGCTCAAGAAGCAGGGCAAGTAAAAACAGCGCCAAAGTCGAAAACCTTTTACACCGAGCCGTTTTATTTGAAGGAGTTGCTCTTGTTCTTTCTTTTTGTTCTTGCATCTGTTTGGCATCAATGGGACTGATGGATGCTCGAGTATGGATGACTTCTGAGAAGGCGAGGCGTAATAAATACATATCCGTTCTTCGCAGGAAATCAGAGGTGTTGAAATCGATAAAATTGTGCGATTCTTCACCGTCAACAGACCTACCACAAACTCCACGATACTCAGGGACACATGCATCATACCCTGAAAAAAGAGGATTTTCACGAACGGAAACCCCTTTGCCGGCATCAGTTCTTTCGCAGACTCATACCGGCATCAGGTTTGCATATGCCGATCAATTACATCGGACTGAGAACAGCGTGCTACAGTCGCCCACTCTAGAACCCATGTGTATTAACATCTGTTTGTGGAAATAGGATGGCCAAACTGTGAAGAAGGCAAAAGTTGTTCCAAATCCAGTTCCGGCCCAAATAAATTCTCAAAAATTGGTTTTTCACGCGCAAATGGATTCAACCCAAACAAACCCGTTCGACTCTCACATTGCCAACCCCCGCATCAACGGACTCTCATACCCTCCAGATGCGCGCCAGATTGCCGTCGGTGTCTATGTCGCATTCTCATCTGCCGTGGTGTTTACGCTTTGCATAAATGTCGTGGACCAAGGCGCTCCTCGCGTGTCCCTCGTCGCTGTGTTTACCGCATTACTGTTGAGCATGCTTGGTAATGGCTTTGCACTGTCTTGCTCGAATCCAGTGGATCTACATGTGTCAGCTGTCTGGAAATCTGGCGTTGAAGGAAAGCTGGATGAGCCGCCAACAGACGATCGAGTCTCAAAGTTCTGTTGGGTTTGCAAAGCGCATGTCGAGACTGATTCGCTGCATTGTCGGTATTGCGATAAATGCATTCCGCGTTTGGACCATCATTGCTTCTATGTGAATAACTGTATTGGAAGGCGGAATTACGGGTAAGCAAGGTAGAGAAACGCGCCATTTGCGATGATGGTAGCGCTAAAGCTCAACCTCCAAAATCAGGCTCTATATTGCAAGTTTGATTTCTATATTTTTATACTCCTCGGCGCAGGCAGCCGCGTCAGTTATATCGTTCGTCGCAGCAGCCCAAAATCCATCTAAAGGTCAGAAAAATGTGTCAAGCCGAGCCGCCTGGCCGGATACCCAATGCTTACACAATGGCATTTAATCTTTTCAGTCGGAGCATTCAACCTTAGTTTACAGGCCTTCCAATCAATCGTGTTGATTCCGGGGATCCTGAGCTTTGCCTTTTCGATATTTATCGCAGATTTGTTGCGACTGCATATCCTGCTATGTAGGTTTGGTTCGTACCTTTTCGAAAGCTGATCATCTAAGCCGTCATTCGTCTTTTTTTTTTTTCTTCAAGATTTCAAGGGAATGACGACACTGGAGTACTCACATTATCTGGATGAACGCACCGGAAGCAAAACAATGAGCATAGGCCAAGTTCTGTTCCCAAAGAAGCGAAAAGCAAAAGCGATTGTTCCTGACACAGCAGATGTGGACCAAGAAGGAATATAGGTTGCAGATCCACATTGCTTTATTATTTTCGCCCAGTTCAATGCCATCAATAACTGTCAAATATCTACTTCATATAAAACGGTCATCACATATTTCGTGCACGTTTGGTGTTTCCCGTGCGAATGCGAGATTTCGAAAACTCCTCCGCACGCCGCTTTTTCCCCGCCTTTTTTGTTTGATTTTTCTGTTCTCGCCTCTTGGCAGACGAAACTGGGTCCACAATCGCTTGAACCTTGCGTTGAGTTTTCCGGCCCTGTCTCACCTCTTGCACCCGTGTATGCACGCTGTTGTATACTTCCAGGTATACGGTGATTCCAACATGGTTTTGGAGGTGCTCAGAAATTTCCTTGGCCAAAGTTTTGATTTCCTCTGTGAAAACAGAAACGAATTTAGAAAACATAAAAGTGACTGGTCAGCTTGGAATTTGTTCGCACCTGGATCCTGCCCAAATGAGTTGATTGTTCTGTATAAAATTGACATGGCTGGAACAAGATATGGACGGTAATCGTCGCACTTCAGACTGAGCATCATCGCTCCATACCATTGGAACACGCTCTTACGCTGTATGGTGAGAGATAGTCAGAACATGGCAACAACACCAAAAATGCGACACCTGCACTCACCAAAAGAGTTTTACTCTTTCCTTGATCAGCGCGCCCAATGTATGCAAGGCGTTTAAAGATCTTCACTAAAAGAGCATTTCCTGCCGGCTTTTCTTCATCGTCTTCGCCATCGCCCACTTCCATCAATTCGTTAGCTGCAGCTTCTTCATCATCCAGCTCTTCCATCTCTGCCTCCTCTTGCACTTCTTCTGAGTCATGCAGTCGCATGATACATTTCCCGATAAACAGTAAATTCTTGACAACTTGCTTGGCAAGATCTTCTGCAAGTTGGGTCGATTCAAGTTGTTTGGTGAGCTGCATCGAAATGAATGTGATGGATCTGGCATCGAGGATCGTTGCTTGCAATGCTGCATTGCTGGAATCCACAACCGGTGCATCCAAATCAACAGATGCGAACAACACTCCAAACAGCTTGCAAGAAATCGAACGCATCCAAGTGTGTGGGTACAGTAAGAAATGCTTCAGATATTCCCAAATATCTGCGCAAAGTGCCGACTGGATCAGACTTGGTGACTTTGCAAACATTTTGTTGAACGTGTTCAAAGTGTAGTATCCAGCTTGCCAATACTCGAGTTTGCCATCAGCGCTGTCTTGCTGCATGGAATCCTCATCCACGTAAGAAGCCTTTTCTGCCTCGTCTCGGACGAGCGCCAGGATTGAGATCAATTTCGGCACCATTTGATCAAGCGCAGGTTTCATGTCACGCTCTGAAACGGAATCCACGAAAAGACCGAGCAATTGAGCCGCAGTTCGAAGAAGCTGAGGTTGCTCTGACTGATCAAACCACTTTTCTGCAAGCTTCAAGAATGTTTCTCGCTTCGCAGGACTCGAATGACGAATCAAAAGCTTAATCAAATCGCTTCCTTTTTCTCGGCATTTTGGGCTCTCGTCGTTCACGAGAACCATGACAAACGACAGGAGCAGCATTTCAGAGAACTCCGCCAAAATCACGTCCGACAGTTTCGGAATGCAAGTGCTAAAGAAGAACAGAACCGATTCACGCCCGCTTTCAAACTCGTAGTTCAGATTTTGCATCAGATAGTTGAATTCCTTCTTGAGTCTCATGGGTCCGTGGGGGTATTCGAGTAAAAATTGAGAATGGCATTGACGGCACATGTCACGGACGTGAGTGCTCTGACTAGTGATCATGATTTTAGAAACGACAGCCATCAAGTCGTACATTTCGGCAAAAATATATTTGCGGTTCAGAATGGACCGGATAAGAGCAAAGGCAGCGCTCTGGCGGTCTGGTTCTTCCAGCTCAGGTGTCAACACGGTGATGAGCGTCATGATTTGTTTTTGGTTAATGTTCGCATACGGGCATTCTTTGATGATGACTCCCAGAAGTTTGAGAGCTGCATCCGACTTTTCGGCAGATCCATCGCCTTTCTTGAGGAAAAGGTCAAATAGCCGCTTGACGATCACTGGGATTGAAACTTCCAAAGATGGAAGTGGCCATTTCACAAGAAGAGAAAAGATTCTCAGAGCGTTGACAACAACTGTGCTGTGTTGCGAATACATTGACTTGCTAAGAACTTCGACCAAGGGATCCATCATTTTGAGATGCTCTGGATTGTTCTGTCTGACCATATCTTTCTTGATGGTCACCAGGAGCAGCGACATACCAAAGTCAATAAACATATAAGCGTTTGCCTTGAAATATGTCAGCATGTCTTCAAGCGGCTCATTCCGGCGCATTTGAACAGTAATGCGCTTTTCTGCTTCGGTTTTCCTGTCCTTCTTGTAAGCAGCTACCTTCGAAAGCGGCAAATTCTCAGTAATCAGGCCATGAACAAACACGAGCAGCTCCGTTTCGTCAAGCTTAGTGTTTGCGTTCAGTCCGGTAACAACTTTTCTCAAAATGTCTTGAATCTTGTTTGAAGTTTTTGAGCTGTTGGACTCCAACATGAGTTCTTTCAGTGGCAGGAGTAAGGTGGTAATCTTGTCCAACTTCATGACGCGAGACACAAGTTCAAACGAATCAAAACTCTTGGTCCGCTTTTGTTCCTTAAGTTTTCCGTTCATTTCTTCGACTTCTCGCTCATCGCTGATTTCGCCAAAAATGTCTTTCACAAAGATGCGAACGAGCATGTCGATGCTAGTATCGAAGCCGCTTTCCCCAAAAGTATCCGTAACGCCCACCAGCAAGTAATGAACAGTGAAGCCGAGCACATGAAGTTGGTATCCGCGAAGTAATGCTCCTTGAAGCTCCTTGATAATGAATGGGAAATATGCGGGTCCCAATTCACGGGCGATTTTCAGCAAAGCCTCTCTGCATCCATCTCGCACATCTTGTAAACGGTTCTTCAAGAATTGGCAGACGGTCGTCAGCAGGCGCGGTAGCTCGACGTTCATAGATTCTTCGGGGAGTTTGAGAAGCAATTTTGTGATTGCCACTGCAACAGGAACTCTTAAATTCACATTTTCGTCGTCATTTTTGGTCAGATGGCCAAACAAATCTGGAATCAGTTTCTTGACCACGGTTGTATGGATTCTTTGCATTTGCTCGACGTTCTCTTGTTTCTCTTGCGGCTTCGCGTCCACATCCATTTCATCATCTTCACCATCTGAATCCACATCCATTATGGTTGCAACTTCAGCAGTATCGGTCGCGATAGTTTCTGCAGCAGCCGCAGTTGGCACCATTTGGAACTTGAAGTTTTCCAGCACAGCCACAACAACTCGAATAAGCTCCTTCTCCAAAAGAGGCCGTCGCGCAATTGCCTTCAGGAATCGCTTGATAAGATCATGATACTTTCCCCACGACAGGCACGTCGCGCATGCAGCAATCGTAGTGATGGCCTCGTTCATGATATTGTTGTCCACTTGCCTGTTGGCTTCAAAAATAACGTGGGTTACCAGCGGCAAGAAAATGTTAGCCACGTTGGATTGAGAGATGGAGCCAGTGGAGCAAATCTCTGAAAGTCTCTTGAGGGACCTGATACGACGGTGCATTTGCATGTGGTATACGTTGCTGAAAAAGCTTGCTTCATCGTCTGCGTCAGCCAGAAGAACTACCAAATCCTTGAATTCATCCATCTCTGGAAAGTTCTTGACCATAATGCCAAGAAGGGTCATGAATTCAGATCGGACAAGCTCCACGTTAGATTTCACCGCTTTCTTTACAGCAGGAAGGAGCACATGAACGACTTGAGCACGCAGCTTCTCGACTTGGGCAGGGTCCGAGTTGGCAACATCCTCAGCTTGGCCCGAAGCAACCTCAATAAACTTGGAAAGGCAGAAAGCAGCGCTCGTACGAATGGAAAACTCAGTCACATCCTGCAAAGAATGGACCAAACTGTGTAGCACAGGAAGCCATTGATCGCTGTCGAGCGTTTTGTACAAGTCCTGTCCAACCTCGGTGAATGCATCAAATCGCAGGTTGAAGTCGGGCTCTTCGATGCGCCTTGGCAGGTAAGCGTTGAACTTTTCGACAAGAGCAACGATGGGTTGCAGCTTCGCTTCCAGTGCTGCAAAAACTCGGAAAGCATTCACGGCTTTCGACCGACTCACGCGTTCCGTCAACGTTGATAGCATCTGGCAAATCAAGACAAAGTATGGAGCTTCCATTCTTGTCGCTGGATCTTGAAGGGAAGGCAAAATAGGAATGCAATTGGCCACTGAAAATCATTAAAAAGAGTTACAGTCACGCCATAAACATAGCAGTTAATCGCGAAGTGCTTACAGATCTCCAGAATATCCACTTTCAGCTGCTCAGACACCGTCTGAGTTCGTTTTCTGAGGCATGGCGTCAGAATCACCATGAGGCTTTCTGCCTCCACAGGGCTGCTGACAAACTTGGAAGTTTGAGCCAAAACACTAATAACGCGAGACGTGAGGTTGATTGAACTGTATCTTGCAGTAGACAGCAGAAGCAACTTTGACAGCAATACTTCAAAGTTTTTGAGCATATGAGACATGTTCGGCTTGATCAGATGCTCGGCGAGGTTCATGTCTGGGTTTTCTTTATCAATCACCAGGATCGATTCGAAAACTCCCACCACGATGGAAGTCACTGATTCTTGCACATTTTTGGCAGCAAGAACAGCGAGTAACTTTGGTAGCAGTTCAGCGCGATGGTTCAAAAACATGACGTATTCCTTTCGCTTTGACCAAGCCACCAAAACATCCATCAGCGCACTTGATGCTTGCGTGTTTTCAGTGTCAAACTTGGGGATACGACGATCAATGACAGATTCATAAATAGCTGGAACATACGGCGCAAAGTCAAACCCATCAATTGAGTTGAACAGTTGAGCCAACCGGTGAATACAGAGCTGACGCACATCCTTCAGTTGCTTAACCCTCATAATCTGCACATCGACAACTTCAATAGACTCATCAATGATTTCTCGCTCAGCCGCATTCATCAAATACATGATCACAGACAGGACTCGAGGAAGTACGGGTGCGATGTGATTTTTCAGCTGCTTGATGGAATCCTCGATAATGTTCATGAAACCAAGCTGGAATTTGATCGGCCATGACGATCCAGAAGCCACAATCGAATCCGCAAATGCAAATTCTCCATCCATGTTGACAGACTCTTGCTTCAAAATCGATTTGAACGGCGCAACCATGAGGTCAATCAAAAACTCGCGATCTCCGTCGTCAAGAGACACCATAAACGCAAAAATTGCATTCCTTCGCGCCTTCAGTCCAACCTTGGATGATCCACGCCCTCTTCTGCTAATCAGCTTTCCATACAAAATTCGGACCAACGCTTGAAGCAGTGCTGGCTGGTTCTCCATCTTCACACCCGTTCGCAATGCATCAATATCAAGCGTTGATAGAAAGTCGCGAAACTTGGCATCCTCCGTAAGTCCTCGCAAGTGCTCTGCGTACGCAACAATCCCTGCCTGCTTCCACGTCAAAACACAGTTCAACGCAAGTTGCTGAATTTTGGCGTCTCCGTTCGAAAGCAGATCCAGGAAACTGGCATATAATTTCGATGCGTCGGTAGTTGATGCAGGGTTTTTGAGGTTTTCAAACACGTGCAGGAATTCAACAACAATTCCTCGAATGGACGAGCTTTCAACTTGCTCATTAATATCGACTTCATCCTCTTCGTCTTTTTCTTCTTCGGTATCTTCGATGTCTGAATGGAGAAGCTCAAAGTACAGCGGGAATAACTGGTTGCTTTTCTGCTCCACCAGATTGGGAAGGGAACGCAGAACTTTCAACAGAAGCAAGTAATACTGCTTGTCATCTAAGCGGTTCACTGCAGCAGTGGAAGTCTTGAAGTCGTGTTTTTAGATGGTGTATGCATACAAAAACATGGGGTCTCAGATCAAATACCTCAAAAAAGGCACGTCGCCCGAATTCATCCAAATTCTGAAATCTTGCAGCCGTCTTTTGCGAAATATCCATGACTTTGTTGACGTACGTGCATAGTGTGGTTGCTCTTTTGTCCAAGTTAATCGTGGAAGTGACTTCCGCAAAGTTCAAATCAAAGTCGATTGGCTTGTGCCCTGGTTTTGTTTTTTGTTGTCAACATGTGATTGTTGCGAGAATCAAAAGTTACCTTGCTTCTTTGTGGTAAGTAGCACAGGAAGATAGTGTTTCCAGAACAGGTCATAGTTTCGCTTCGCAAAATTAACCAAAACTGTGGAGACTTCCGCATGGATCATTGAGAACTTTGAACTCAAGAGAGCTGCATTTGAAAAGCGTCATCAGAATCAAATCTACTTTCACGCACAACAACTCAAGCTTTACCCAGGCAGTATCGAACAGCAGCTTCTTCATTCGTTTTCGAGACCATCTTTGCCAACAGCAAGTTGTCAATTCTCTTGATCAGCATGCTTTTTTCACGAAAGGTTGCCAACGAGTCTTCAACCCTTTCGATGTCAAGCGCAATTTGAAAGACCTGTGGCTTCGTGAGCACAGAATTGATTTACAAACAGTCTTCAAACAACGTGTACCTGGACGTCCTGGTTTGTAACGTATCCAGAAAGAGCGATAATGATTCGCAAAGAATGCAGCCGCACAGCCGGATCCACAGATCCAACGTTCGGTGACAAAACTTGCAGAACTTTTTCATATTCGTCTATCGTCAAACTAATGGAGCTTGACAGGCTGTTTGCAACAGTGTCAATATAGAAAGTGTGGGGAAACGAAAACAAATGGACAAACTTTCACCTGCTTGTAATTTCGACAAATCCAGCAACTGCTTCAATCGCCCTCACATCTCCTTCAAACACGGTCAAAATCCTGACCACAATCGCCCGAAACAATGGTGCCAGCCGCGCAACTTCTCTAGTCGCAACACATTTTGCAACCAACGCATTCAACGCCTTTCCAACGAGCACAGCAACACATGCGCGTCTTGAAACTGTTCCAAATTCCCCCTCAAACATCCCTGGCGAAACTCCTCCCTCAACCTGCTCCAGAACGCGCAGTAAAAACTGCTCAAGTGCTGTAAAGACTTCATTGACTGGCATTGACACAATTTGCGTACATGCGATTGCGATGCCCGTCTCGGCTAATCGTGACTTTGTTGTCATATCTCCGTGCACTAAGGCTTCGATTTCGGTGTCCCATTTCACGTTTGATACATTCAGTGCGGATGTGACTGTGGCTTTAAATGCTTTGACGATGGAGGCTGGGAGTTTGATGCATCCATCGGGGGTCTTGAATTCGTGAGAAATATATTGGATTTGAGATTCGAAATTGGTGTCAATGAGGGATGAGATGTAAAGCATTGGCGCTGCAGGTTCTGTTTCCCACGTTTCTGCCAGGAAACTGCACAACAAAAGAATAAAAAATAGGATTATTCGTTAGAGGGGACCAAACCAGTCCACGATGGAAAGTCAAACCTGATTAAATGTGGCATAACGATTTTGGCCAAATGATCCGACTTGAGTCTCTGTAAAAGCTCACAGAACATGAAAATGTTGACGGAATCCTTGCTTCCAAACAACGTCTGCAACGGCCCCTTTCCTGCTACCAGAATGTCCTCGAGCGGACTGAAGGCGACCAATGATGCCAAGCAACGAACGTATGGAGTTGAAAGGCGGTTATCTTTTGCTGCGAGTGCCGTCAAAGCTGTCTCCACGATTCCGAAAATGGTTTTTCTATTCACGATTTTTGAACCGCGTCGAAGAAGCGTCAAGCTGGCAAAAAGTTCGGAAATTTTTCGAAACCGTTCTTCCAACAAAGAATCTTGTTGGAACTTTTCAAGTGACGAAGTCAAAGTCTCTGTGAGAAACTCCCACAAATCTTCGCTGGTTTCTGGCAATATATGATGCCCGAGACAAATAATTGTCTTATTTAACGTCAAGAATGCGATGTCTGAATTGTTGCGAGGGTCAGAATTCGACGCAACGTGATTCAATCGACGCTTGCTCACCCTCAGAATCAGGACACATCGACAGCACCAAATTAAGATTTAATCGAAGAATTGCAATCGCCCTCGAATGCAGGGTATTTCGCACTTGCTGCCAACAAATCAAATGTTCAGAAATCTGGCAAACGAAACAAATGAAACAAACAAAAAAACAAACCTTCAGCGTTTCAAACATCAAAAGCGCAACTCCTTCGGAATAAGCTTCGCTCATCTCTTTTTGAAGTGATTTGATCGTGTATTTGAGAAACGCCGTGAGATTATCCCCAGACACTTTTCGAACAATGAATCCAAAAGCTTCTGCTCCAAATTGCCGAATATAGGGGCGGTGGTCTTGTAGAACTCGCTGGAATATTCTTTGTTTGATTTTTTTTTTTAGTGGGGAACTTGCGTGCGCAAATTTGATGATTTTGTGGCTCACTTGAACGTAGGAAGGACATCGTCGCTGACTTCTTGAGCCAGATATTTGAAAAGATATGCGACTGAATTGAAGATGGCCTGAAAACAAGTTGTGCAAGAGTGTCAACAACAGAGTGACGTAAGGCAATTTGCAAGACAACACAAACCTCCAGCAGCTTTGCGTCCGTCTTATGAATTAAGCTCAAGATGGAGGTGAGGACTCTTGGAAAGTGCGGGAAGAATTCCTCCTGAAGGTCTCGAGCGAGCAGGGTTGAAAGACTGTCATCGATGGAGCAGTTTCCATTTATCAGCTGACCGATCCAACTTAATCCAATCTGATCCAAAACTCACCTCATTAGAGGTTCTGCAGCCAGACAGTTTGGATTCTCGAGATATTTCACGATCAAGTCCACTATTTCAGTTTGATGATACAGAATCTGCTGTAGAGACTGAGCGTACTTGGTAACTTCGCGTCTGAAGGAGGTGAATTCGTTGGTGCAGTTCAGGTCCTGCCAATGCGCAAGGCCGTCTACAAAGAAGCACTCGACATCCTGAGAAACAGAACTCGTTATTCAAAGAGGATTACAAGTACGAATACTCTATTGGCGCACCTGGCTGTTGGTTGCATTGATGCCGACATTGTTTTTGACGACTTTGTGTACGGAATCGATCTTGATGGTCTTGATGCGCTCTGTGAAGGATTGATACTATTTTGCTGCCACTCAGTACGTGTCTCGCTATCGCTGTCGCAAGAGCAGTCTCACCCTGTAGCGGTTGGCCCCGCCCGTTTTGTTCAGCTCACGGCTCATCCTGCTCTGATTTAAAAACGAGTTTAAAACCTTCGAAAAAAAAAGAAAGAAAGGCTTGGATTTAATTTATTCGACACAACAGACATCCCCGAACCAACAATGTCACATGAGAGTTTAGACAGGAGCGTGCTTTCAAAACGACAGCTTTATTCAGTCAGAATCCATATCCCACGATTTCGCCCCTGCTCCAGTGGACTCCTTCATCATGAAGCCATCGTCAATCCAAGGAACTCCGCCACCAGACGTGCTTTCGCCCTTCGAGTGCTTTGATGATGTTTTCGAGACAGAATCTTTGGACGATTGCTTCGATGTTGAAGGCTCTTTGATCATTTGCATGAACCCTCCTTGCGAGAGTGAAGGAACTGGAATTTCGGAGACAATATGAGAAAATCATTATGCGGAAGGTTTATAAGCAGGTTGATTACGTTTTGTGTTGTTCTTTTGGATTCCGTCAGCCTTGACACCTTCCACACTCTTTTGAGCAACGCGAATGGCATTGAACAGTTTAACGACTAGGACAGAATATTTCAGGTTGTTACTGTCTGCGCTGAATCTAGTGAAAGAGAGCTCAAACCTCCTCTTGTTGCTACTTTCTTGAGTTTCTTTTCGAGGTCGTTCGCTGCGACAACATCCTCCGGTCTAATTCGAGCAACATCGAGCGCCTTCATCTTTTTCTCCTTTGAGATAAGCTTCTTGGCTTTATCTTCCAGCTTCTGGTCATCGATCGTAGCTTCGATAGACTTGTGTTTCGAGAGAATAGGTTTCTGCGATGTTGCGAATTCAGCGTTACATGCCAACTATGAAAATGAGACAGCCACAGACGTACCTCTTTTTTGGCTCTCTTCACTTTCTGGTCCGCATCAGTGGCGATCGAGTCGCCGAGAATGCGGGCCATGGCGTAGGCCAGCTTGGTCTGCTTTGTTGACTCATCGGCGCCTGCGTCATCCTCGGCATCTGGCTTCGCTGGCGGGGCAGTGTCTTCGCCAGCTTCGTCGGCTGATTCTGGTTTGTTTTGGTCGTGTTCGCGACTCCGTTTTGCCTTCATCTTTATAAAGAAAAAGAAAGAAAGTGGGGAGATGGGAACTTGACTAACACAAGAAGGTCAGTCCCGCTCATACCCATGAATCTGACATATGCGAACCAAGTGGACTAATGCTGAGTGTTGTAAACGCGCTTTGTATTATCCCACATCGAACTCGACACTCACGCCAATGGCGTTCCTGACTCAACTTCGTCCGAAACAGAAAGGCGGACTGTCTCCCCACTCTCTGTGCAAACAGCTAAAACACGATCTGTCCCACAATCGATGCCAATTAACCTGTCTTTCGTTAATTCAAACCTACAAGCGAGAAAGTCGTCAAAGGTCGCCATCTCTTCAATCGCAGCACTGTTCCCGTCTTCACGGGCAACCCATGCCCCTTCCCCATCCACTAACCCCACTCTTGCACCCACCAGTGAATCCTCAGTCGCTTGACTTGCTCCACGCGGTTGAACCAAGTAGACTCTTTCCCCATCGTTGGCATACATGCCCGTCACCAAAGCCTCAGACTTGAAGCCGGCAATCTTTCGCACGGGAAAGTTGCAAACAACGAGCGCCATTTGCCCGACCAACATATTTGGATCCGGGTAACCTTTTGTCAGTTGTGCAGAGGAAGCGAGATGAGGCCGATGCGGTCCGGCATTCAGACTGAGCTTGTAAGCGGGTTTTCTTGCAGCTGGGAAGGGATCAGCTGTGAGGATGCGAGCAATGCGGAGTTCAAGTTTAGCGAAGGATTCCATTTGCGTTGTTTTCTTTCCAGCGTTTGTTGTTTGTCATCCAAGTGTGGCCAAGCTTAAATTCGCCTTCATCTGCCAACAAGCGCTGAATCAAACAAAGAATTACATTTTATTGAGACTAGTGCCGCATTGTAAACTGTCGGTCAAGGTACCTGAGTTAGTACGGGAACGCAGCCCAACTTGGAAACAAGAACACGCGCTTACCATCCGAACATCGTACAGGTGGCTCTTGGAAGTATCTCGCACCAGTGTTCTGCTCTCTTGGACCGCCTTGGGATACCATCTTCCAATAAACAGTTTGTGGCTTGACTCTGCCAAGTACAGTGACTGCTTCTTGGTTTTTGTGAGGATGAAATACTTTTGGTTGTCTGGATTGAAGGATTAATCTGGATGAGCCTGCTCAATCAAAGAAGGTCCCCAGTGTCCTACCTTGCTCGTCCACGCTCTTCAAGAAGCCGTCATCCTCGATGCCCGAGAACACATCCATTTCATCTTCGTTCCCGGTCCAGCACATTTTGACCGGATCAAACACCATTGCGCCGACAGTGTGCACTGTCTGGCTCATGCCGCTCTTGTTTTTGATCAAAGCAGGACGCGTCTTTGGCTTCAGCGCCAAGCCCACGCTTGTGTTTGTATTTGCGACAGAAGACGCGTCTTTTTCAAAGTCCAGCAAGGCTTCCTCGTTTCCAGTCCATTTTTGAAGAAAAGGATCGTATTTCATTGTCCCGATCACTGCCCGTTTTTTTGTGCGATGAGGCAAAAATAAACAACACGACGAAAGGGAGGAAACTCCTACCATGCGCAATGTCGGCGGGGTTCACGTTTCGAATCAGAGTCGGTTTCTTTTTCTGCTTCTTTTGTGAGTTTGCTTGCGATGGCGCCGGTTTCGCCCATCGCGCCAGATTTGGGTCACTGCGACGATGAGAGGAACCCAGCATGCCTGCATGATAATTGGTTAATTAAAAATTGGGAGGGTGTCAGCGGTGAGCGGCAAAATGTAATTTTACCTGACAGGACGGCCGGCCTGTTTGCCGTGGCCAGCTTTCGAGCAGTGTCCTGCTTAACAGCGGGCACATTTGCTTTTTGAGCTAGCGAGGAATTGATGGACGGTTTGAAAGCAGTCGGGTTAAAAGCCAGAACTGGTGTAAGTTTCGGTGGACTGGATTCGATCCATGCTCTCAATGGAGCAGGATTTATGGGTGCAGAACACGGCTCGATGCAACTACTAGAATCTGATATGTCATCCAAATCGTCCAATTCTGTTCCGTCGCCAAAGTCAAACTGTTTTACAGGTCGAGCCATGATCACGCTTGAACGTCCAGATACGGATGCAGCTTGATGAGATACTATCGGTGCATGTGTCGAAGTAGAAAATACTGATGAAGACACGGCGTCGGTAGAGCATGGTGGGTCGAGGCGCGTAGGAAGAACCTGCTTCTTCCACGAAAAGTCTTCCGGCATGGAGAAGCCTGACAGTGCATCATCCTCCTCGGCATCGTCAAAACCGCCGTCAAAGTCACGCGCTGCGTCAGCGTACCGAGATATCTTCTCATTTAATTCGTCAAGCGCACCACATGAGTCAATATGTGAAGGTTGGGCTCCCACCCCAACAAACTTCAAGTTTCCAGTTTCAGCAGGAAACTCTACATCCGCGAACCCTTCCTCCTCCTCCTCAGAAGCAATCACTGACGCATTGGAGCTGCTTGGAGTAGGGCTTGGTTGAAAGCGTTTGGACGCGTTGGAGTTGAGCGAGGTACCAGCCCAACAGTGGAAACTTTCAGCCAGAGTTTCTGAGCCTGAATCTTCATGTCCACTTTCGAAATCGTGGTCGCCAGGGTGGCAGGAGTCCGGTGACATGTTTTGCTCGGTCTTGGGAGTCTGCACAAACGCATTGCTGTTCAAAGGATGCTGAAGTATTTCGTTTTTGAGGTGAAACAGTTGCTCAGAGTCGCGAGTAAATGACGGAGTGATGATTGCGGTGGTGCGTTCTTGGGCCTGGTGCTCTGATGGTTCCGCGTCAATGTCATCAATCCCGTCGAATGGATCATCTTCGGTCTCCGTCGGACAAACTGTAGTTCCATGGACATCTGGACGCGTCCTCATGTCCAGCTGATCAGCTTGCATGCTGCGTGTGTTGTTTGACATTTCAGAGATAAAATCAACAACAATAAAATATATTAAAGTTAGCATAAAATGGTAAGCACGGTCTTTGTCCACACAACAGCAACCAACTCACAAAGTAAAACAGGCCGGCGCGATGGATCTGGCGGCAAAGCTGCCCAAAATACGCGACGAAGATAATGAGGGTTTCTTTGGCTCTGTGTACTCTGTCTCGGGTCCAGGTACGAGTTGTTTCACTGTGGTCCCGCCCTCACTTACACACAAGGCATGCAGTCGTTATTGCCGAGAATATGACCGGTGCAGCCATGTTTGAGCTGGTGAGACTGGCTTAAAACTGGAGGTCCCTTGGTCAGTTCTGACTCTTTTTCACAGGTGCGAGTCGGGCACTACGAACTGGTCGGAGAAGTTATCAAAATCGATCGCGATAAGGCAACCATTCAAGTTTACGAAGAGACTTGTGCGTTCCATCGATTGCTTGTACTTTGTGTCCTGGTGTCTCCTTGAACTGACTTTCATTTTTTTTGCCGCCCATATCTCCATTTTAGCCGGACTTACTGTTGGAGATCCAGTGCTTCGAACAGGAAAACCTTTGTCAGTGGAGTTAGGACCGGGTGAGGGTTTTTTTGCTGAAGCAATTATGGCCGCGTCACTCATGCGCCCATTTTTGTTCGCTTAAGGTCTCTGCGGAAATATTTTTGATGGTATTCAACGTCCCCTCAAGGTCTCTTGAATTTTTTTGGAGTCAAAAAACACGCGTTAAACGTTGGAAGCTTTGGCGTTTCTTTATTATCTTTCAGGCAATTCAAGACATCTCCAACAGTATCTATATTCCGAGAGGAATCAGCACTCCTGCTTTGGATAAAACCCTGGATTGGGAGTTCACACCCATCAACTTCAAGGTTTGTTTCATTTTTGGAATTTGACGATTGCAGACAAAACAGACAAATTAACAGATAGTAACAAGGTCGGCGACCATGTAACTGGAGGAGACATTTATGGAATCGTGCAGGAAAATTCTTTGATTTCGCACAGTATCATGGTCCCGCCAAAGGCTCGTGGAACTGTCACTTACATTGCGCCAAAGGGAACGTACAACCTCACGGTATGGGCACTTTCTACGTTAGTCATACAGACTTGGAAATATAACAGCAAGTCTTTTTCAGCAAACCGTGTTGGAAACTGATTTTGAAGGGCAAATTACGAAACACACTATGCTTCAGCTGTGGCCCGTTCGCACCCCCCGACCAATCGTAGAAAAATTACCCGCAGATTTCCCTTTGCTCACTGGGCAGCGTGTTTTGGACGCTCTCTTCCCGTTGAGTACACATCAATAAGTGGAGTCTCATTGCTGACGAATTAATTCCGCCAGATGTGTCCAAGGTGGAACGACCGCAATTCCCGGAGCTTTCGGATGCGGAAAGACTGTCATTTCGCAAGCCTTGTCAAAGTACTCCAACTCTGATTTAATTATTTATGTTGGCTGTGGTGAACGTGGAAATGAGATGGCTGAAGTGCTCATGGACTTCCCTGAGGTAAAATTCAAGCGGCAAACAAATATTAACGCGATTTTTTCGGGGCTCACTTTGTTCTCTCATTCTTTGCAAAGCTCTCCATTGAAATTAACGGCCGCAAAGAGTCCATCATGAAACGAACCACCTTGGTCGCGAACACATCCAACATGCCTGTCGCTGCGCGCGAGGCCTCCATCTACACTGGAATCACTCTGTCCGAATACTTCCGAGACCAAGGAAAGAACGTGGCCATGATGGCTGACTCGACTTCTCGATGGGCCGAAGCTCTTCGTGAAATTTCGGGTCGTCTTGCCGAAATGCCTGCCGGTATTGTTTCTTTACGAGCTTCTTTTTTTTGAAGTTTGGTTCATCATGTAAAACGGTGGAGGTCTCTTGTAGATTCTGGATACCCTGCGTACCTTGGAGCGCGTCTTGCCCTCTTTTACGAGCGTGCGGGTAAGGCCGCGTGTATCGGTAACCCACAACGTCAAGGCAGTGTCAGTATCGTTGGAGCGTGAGTATTTTCTTATCAATGATTTCAAATCAACTTTAGTTGCTGATCCTAAACCATATAGCGTGTCCCCACCCGGTGGAGACTACAATGATCCAGTCACCTTGGCTACTTTGAACATTGTGCAAGTGTTTTGGGGGTTGGATAAGAAGCTTGCTCAGCGTAAACATTTCCCCTCCGTCAACTGGTCCATCAGTTATTCGAAATACATGAAGGCTCTCGAACCATACTATGAAAGCATGGACCCAGAGTTTATCGGATTAAGAACCAAGTGCAGAGAAATTTTGCAGCAGGAAGAGGACCTTGCTGAAATTGTGCAGCTTGTCGGAAAGGTTTGAATGCTCTTCTTTTGTTCAGCAAAATATCGGGTACACTAACATTTGCATTGATGACTAGAGTGCATTGGGTGAAGCTGACAAGATCACGCTCGATATTGCCAAAATCATCAAGGAAGACTTTTTGCAGCAAAACGGGTACTCAAGCTACGACCGTTACTGCCCCTTCTTCAAAACCGTGGGCATGTTGCGAAACATGATGGGATTTTTTGACCAAGCCACTCACTGTGTCGAGTCCTCCAGCGGACAAATTACATGGGCCAAAATTCGTGAGAATATGGGTGACATTTTGCATAAGCTGAGTTCCATGAAGTTTGAAGATCCTGCAGACGGAGCTGAGGTGTTGAGGGAGAGGTACGCAAAGTTGGGACGGGAGATTGAGGACCGGTTCCGTAACATTATGGATTCCTGAAATTTCTGAGCGAAGGAAAAGCGCACTGACGCGTTTTCAAAGTGCGAGTATTTCCTTTGTCTTATGTTTTGATTTTGCTTTTTTTCTTTTCAATATCTCCGCTGTGCCGCAAATTCTTCTCATGCTTCGTCTCTCAGATGCTGCAAAACAAATAAAAAAAGGAAGCATGACAAAAAGCGCCAATGATCATTTATTTCCAAGCTAAACTACCATCCTTGCTGTCCATGTTGCACAACTCTTGATTTGTGTTTTAACGTGCATTCGCAATCGTAGCGGCTCCCACAGGCACTTCGGCCCTACATGCATTCTTCTTCTTGTGCCGCATCATGGCATCTCTTCTGCTAAAGGTTAACCCACACATATCGCAGGGAATGGCCGTAAAATCGCTATGGTATTGGATGATATGGCCTGAGCAAAAGATGATTTTTTGGAAGTCAGTATATGATTTTGAAGAAAAAAACGCGAGGAATGAAAACGCGTACGTCGAAGCTGCGGTTTGCCTTTGAAAACTTTCGGGCATTGGTCGCAACTGTGCACCAAGCCGTCGTCTTCAAATGCGCTTGGCGAAGGCGCAGCAGTGGGGTTAGGAGTGTCGAGCTGAATAGTTCTGGGCAGCGGTGCTTCGAACTCTGTGACAGCGTTCGATGCAGGCGCAGCTTGTGGTGGTAGGGAGAATTGCGTTGTATTTGTTTCCGGGAGAGCAGATTGGAGCATGCGCCGTTTCCGAGGTGAACCTTCTTTTTCCAACGGGATCGGGTCCTTGAACTCTTGCCGAGAGAGTTTATCCTTATCGCAATCCATTTCCAAAGGAAATTCATGCGCCACACTGATGGACCGTTTCCGCTCAATGGCAGGCTCAAAAGGGGGGATTGCTGGAGAACTCGATGTCGAGTCGACCGGAACAGTCTGTTGTACATCAAGATCATCCTTTAAAATCTTTGGGGATATTGGCACAGAACTGCATGGGCCCTCTGACGCTTGTGCATGCCCCTCTTTCAAAAAAGTGGAATGACTGACTGTACGGAAAGGTCCAAACCATGCGCACATTCCTCCGCAAGGCCCATTTTCAGAGCACGTTGCAGTTTCTTCTACCCCCTTTTCTTGCACTTTTTTCTTTCTGACACGATCGCTTTTTGTAACAAAGCACGCGTCATCTTCATCGTCGGAATCAAGTGCCTCATTTGTGGAGTGTATCCATCGCCCACCCAGAACTCGCAACACCATCAGATCTTGAACCCGATTTGCGTCTAGTTTCGGATGTACGACCGAGTTTCCATCTTCAAACAATGCATCTTTGTCGGTGCCCACCCTGCTTCGAGGCCGGGTAAAGGAGCCTCCTAACGCGGGATGCACGTGTTGCGTTATCCAATGCTCGTTGATGTAGTCTTTTAAATACGATTCGCTGCAGACGGGACATGCGATGGACGTTTGATCGTTCCCTTTGTCAAACAATTGCCAATGATACTTTTGGATGTAAATATCGTGATGCGCCGCGTAATAATGCACTTGCATCGAATTTTGAAACCAGAAGCTCTCTGTGCAAGGTGAGCAGTCGAGATTTGCGATCGTTGAATTTTTGATCGGATCCCAGGGACACAGGTATTTTTGGGTATTTGGATGCGGAGTTGCAGACGGGCAGGCGGGGGTGCCCGTTTCTGGGAAATTGTCGATGAAGAGGGAGGGGATTTTGCGGGGAAGATATTTACAATGGAGACGCTCCAAGAGAGGCAGTTCCATAGACGGGGTAGATTCTGGGATTGAATCCGATTCCTGTGTGTAATGAGTTAGGACAGCTGCTGAATCTGTTGCTTGAATATTTGATTGCATAGACGTGATGGCTGATGGGACAGTAGAGCGCGCTGTGGCACGTGTTGATCTTGAAGTCAACGCGGAAGTGTTCGTTTCGGTATCGGCAGAAGCGGGGGCAGGCGAATCGATTTGCTTCTTATTTTTTGGTCCAGCAGCGTTTCCGTTGGCACGTGTCGACGACTTTGTTGGCTGCTGCTGTTGCTGAAGATTCAAATCTTCCTCCGAAACTTCCTTGAAAATGTACGGTTCATATTTCGGTTGCTGATCGCAAAAGTCTGGGCAGCAGTCAGCTTCTTTCCCCGAGTGGATGCATCTCTATCATTCGGACAGATTTCGCAGCAGCGCAGAATGTGTCAATCGGATACGCAGAATCGGACATGAAAAAACGGCAATCGACTCACAAAACATGGGCGAAACTTGCCGCATTTCAGACCCGCATCTGCGCAGCATTTGCAAGCATCTGCGGTGGGATATAACGTGGGGTGCGAGTTGAGCATGCGCAAGATCTTGATGTCTTCCTCCGATTGACTGCCTTTCAATCGCTGGCCAGTCTGCTTGAAGCCACCCATTGCAGCGTCCGCATGATGAACGATAAAATGCCTTCAAATAGCGTGTTAATTTGAACATGTTGCAATGGGAGAGGACTCCCAATGAATATGAAAACCGACAAAAATAGGAGTCATCACCTGGGGATATTCTTTTTACAGTCGATGTTGCAGTAGACGCAGACGGTAGTTGAAGTATCGTGGTATCTCTGCCAGCGAATGCCGACGTGTTCGTGGTAAAAGTGCAGCTGAATAAAATGCGAAAGTTGAGTTTTCCAAATCCTGTTCCAAATAGCAACCAGCGCTTGCGAATAAAATGAGGCAACCTTGTACAACGCACTCGATTCGAAGATGCGCCCGCATTCGGAAGGGCACCCGGCATTCTCCGGCTCGACTGTCACGCCACGCCGTCTTATTGCACCTGCCTCCATCACGAAGGGACACCGAATTCCGCCGGGAACTTTTACGCCAGGTGGAGCTACCAGCAGAGGGGTCGGGAGAAGCATTGCGAAGGTGTCTGCGGGCTGGGCTTGCGGTGGAGGTGGACCAGAGAGGAGGTGAGGATGGTGGTTTTTGGAGAAAAATTTGTGCTTTGAGTCTCGACTCCTCACAAGGGAACAAGCGTTTCCTATTCCAATTATTCCTAACAAGGAGGCGAGAGTTTTATTTATGTACAAATGGTTGGGCATACGTCAGTGCAGCTGCATTAACCTGTGGCTACTTCTCCATGGCTTCCCGGTGCTTTGCCTCCAGCGACTGTTGGGAATGAGCTGGTCAGCTTGCGCTGCTCGCACAGAGACGGAATCACTGCATATCACTGCATATCACTGCATATCACCTTCTGGTACGTCACTGACGACTGCGAGAAGATTCGATCCGACTCAGTGACCTTAACTTTGCGGCCCGCCTTGTCTCTGCCCGTGGCGTGCACGTATCCATCGTATCCCTTGACGATGTTGCCATACGGGTTATCGAGATAGGAACCCTCGTATGTGTAGATGTTGGATTCGATGCTGGCGAGCTGCCGATCCAGAAGTTTCTTCTTTGCAAGGAGGTCCTGCAGCTCTTTTTCGACAACTGCGAGTTTCTGTGCATGGGAACATGTATTAGCGAACGCTTGTTGAAGGAAAGGCGACTACCTCCGCTTTCTGGGCGTCAAGCGAAGCGTTGGATGACATGAGTGCGTCCTGCAAACAATAAATATATGCTCCTGACAAGCTTTAACAAATATTTATCTTAACGTAAATATATACATCGCCGATGGGACCCAAAGCAGACTGGGAAAAGTACAGCCGACCTGTCGATGATGACAAGAAGGAGGAGAAGATCAAAGGTAAACGCTCTGAGAGAACGCATGCGAAGCCAGTGTGTTTTTGTCGGGGACGCGTGTTAATTTTATTAAATTGCAGTTCTCGACGAGGGCGACATTGCGCTGCTCAAGACCTATGTAAGCCAGTAGTTTGATGGTCCATCATTCCCGGGATCCGTGGGACTGACGGGCATTGTGCTTGCTTGCTTCTTCCTTCCAGGGTCAAGGGCCCTACGCGAAGGAACTAAAGAAGATTGAGACGGATATCAAAGACGTGCAGAAGAGAGTCAACGAACGCATGGGTGCGGCGCTCTTTGTTTGTCCATCGCTTAGGTTACTGAGGGTTACATCTCTTCAGGCGTCAAGGAGTCTGACACGGGTTTGGCTCCACCAAACTTGTGGGATCTTCCTTCGGATAAGCAGAGGATGGGAGAAGAACAACCACTTCAGGTATATTATTTTGATTCAACTGTCTTAAAGCCTGAATAGACGTCTGTAAAGGTTGCTCGGTGCACGAAAATCATTCAAGCGGGTGACGGGGAAGATGCGAAATACATGATCAACGTCAAGCAAATTGCAAAATATGTGGTTGGCTTGGGTGAACGCGTTGCGCCCACCGATATCGAAGAGGGAATGCGAGTGGGGTGAGCCACGCTTTTCAAATCATAACGGAAGAGGGGAAGAAAGCCTGATCAATTCTATTTCTCAGAGTTGACCGTCAAAAGTACCAAATTCAAATCCCTCTTCCTCCAAGAATCGATCCATCTGTGACCATGATGCAGGTCGAGGAGAAACCGGATGTGACTTACTCGGATGTGGGGGGTTGCAAGGAGCAAATTGAAAAGCTTCGAGAAGTGGTGGAAATGCCCTTGCTTCAGGTGAGCATTTTCGTGCCTCGTTAAGGTGAAACAAAGGGAAACCGAGGCTGATTTTCATGTAATCACTTCCAGCCTGAAAGATTTGTTCATTTGGGAATTGACCCACCGAAAGGAGTCCTGCTCTATGGGGTACGATACACCTTATGCTATAAGTGTAGGTCCGTTTGTCATGTGCTTAGAGCTTCCCTTTAGCCTCCTGGAACGGGAAAGACTCTATGCGCTCGAGCAGTTGCGAACAGAACTGATGCTACGTTTATTCGTGTGATTGGATCAGAACTTGTTCAAAAATACGTTGGAGAGGGCGCACGAATGGTTCGTGAGTTGTTCGAAATGGCTCGCACAAAAAAGGCCTGCATTATTTTCTTTGACGAAATCGACGCCATTGGAGGTACTTTTCGCGAGTGTTATTTCTAAAATTGGGTTTCTAATGATGGTTTGCTTCATTTAGGTGCCCGTCATGATGATGGAGCCGGTGGTGATAACGAGGTCCAACGTACCATGTTGGAACTGATTAACCAACTTGACGGATTTGATCCCAGAGGAAACATCAAAGTTCTCATGGCAACCAACAGGTGTGTATGCATTTCAAGCGTCTTAACTCAACAAACATTAAAATTTACTCTTCTCAAAGGCCCGACACTCTAGACCCAGCATTAATGCGTCCAGGTCGACTGGACAGAAAAGTCGAATTCAACTTGCCTGATCTGGAAGGTCGCGCGCACATCTTCAAAATCCACACGAGAAGCATGAGTGTGGAGCGGGACATTCGTTATGAGCTACTGGCGCGTTTGTGCCCAAATGCAACGGGCGCCGAACTGCGTAGTGTCTGCACGGAGGCGGGAATGTACGCCATTCGTGCACGCAGAAAGGTGGCAACCGAGAAGGACTTCTTGGAGGCGGTGAATAAGGTTATCAAATCTTACGCTAAGGTGCAGTACTTTTACAGCTCTTTCGCTTTCCGGATTTGATTTATGGAAATCTAATTCCTTTTTTTGGACAGTTTTCTGCCACTCCTCGTTACTTGCTTGCTGTAGGTTTTCTTTTGCTGTCTTACGCGGGTATTGATGCTAATCACTTTCTCCACAGATGTAAAATTGTTGCCTACGTCGGTTCGATCCATTTGGAAAATGCAATGTTCGAATAAAAGACGTGTCTGCAGTCTCAGCTGATTTATTTCGTGCGTCGTGAAAAGACATTCAATTATTACTCGCGAACAATGTATTTAGTGAGTATAGTGCCTGTGGTGGATTGAGTATAGTGCCTGTGGTATCCACCACATGAGCCGCTACCGGAACGTTCCTTTCCTGTGGTGTCGCTGATGGGAAGTTGTGAAAGTACGCAGCAAGTCCCCATGAAATATGTGACACAAAAATCTCACAAAAATGGCTGAGACGGAGTTGCGGAAGAGACCCGCCGCAAAGGCAACAACTGTCAACGGTCAACCAGAAAGCGCGAAGCCGGAGTCCGAGAAACCAGTCGCTCAATTCGCGGACGATACAGATCTTCAGGCAAAGAAAAAGGTGCGCAAATTGACTCTCGCTTTCTTGATAACGCAACTCATCCTCAAAACCAACGGACAGATTCCCAAGAAGAAGAATTCCTTCAACGTTGTCCCGTACATTGCTCTGCTATTGACTATCGCATCTGTTTTCACGAGGGTATATCGCCTTGGGCGGGCTGACTTTGTTGTGTGGTGAGCCACTCTTACACGTCAGAAATCTGAGCATTGTAATAACTTGTCTGAATATCAGGGACGAAGCTCACTTTGGGTACGCGCTTGTGAATTGCATTCTT